>JAXQQM020088570.1:0-325787 GCA_034641835.2 Pinus albicaulis
TAGAATGTGTTGGGGTTCCCATGTTTTGGCCAGGTTGGCAAGACCAAAAGATGAGACAACATAGAACCACTTTGGGACCTTAGGATCTAGCCCTCCTAGGTCCAGAGAGGGATCTCTCTATGATAGTCAAAGGTTTTATGTCTTTGAAGCTCAAATGTTAAGGTTTTAGGCTAGTTATAGGCACATGGTTTGTTTGTTTGATTGTTTATGTTTGGTTGTTGGGAATCAGGAAAGAAGGGTCCAATATAAGACAAGGATGAGCAAAGAGGAAATTTAGGCAAAGGTAGATAACTCAGAGAACATCAAGGCCATTGGGCAATGGAGTCAAGAAAGGATTTACTTGTGTTCAATGTGCAAGCTTTCAGTTGGGCTAGTCATCTAGAGCATTTGGATCTTAAAGATGATATTTGGAATGGGACATTAAGGACTGAAAATGAAAGGAGGAGAACCATCCAATTTTGTCTATAGATCAGGCCAGAGGTCATTTAACTCCAGACCTGCTTGGAAAAAATCAGAGGCAATACAAGGGATCTTGGAAAGGCTTAATTGAGATGGAAAGATCCTAGTGAGGCAGAGACAAAGTTCTAAACCTCCCAGTGTTCTCAACTCATTCAACTAAATCCTAACAAGAACATCTAAACATAGACTTCATTAATTCATACATCAGAGAGCAGGCAATAACATCCACTACACTGGTTAAATCAATTGAAATCAATATTCAGATACACATATAAGCAGAAAACATAAAAGGCTGGGAGAGCAGCAACATAAGGTACCTATCAAGGGTAAATCTTATGCCAAACTTCTGATGCAAGCCTGAAGAAACATAATGAAATGAAAGCAAGTCAATCACAAATACAGAGAAAGGAAAACATCACCAGCTGCTTTAGATCAGGATCCAAAGAAACATGCTTGTCATATTAAAAACAACACCAATCAGGTACATCATAGCCCACAGCTTGAACATTCAGCCTGAATACATCAAATCCCAGTCTATCTCACAGTATTACATAGAGAACTTGTCTCAAGAGGAAAATGCTTGTGTTTCACTGATACCTCATCAAAAACCATTACAATGTTTTCCTCTGTGCTTTATAGCAGAGGATGGACCCAAGATCGACTGAGAGAGTAGGTGAAAATTGAATGTAACATTAAACACAACAATGAATGCAGGGCCGAAACCCTATTCTGCTTGGCATGCTGTATATTTAATCCCTGTCACTTCCTTGGCGAAAGGATGATCTGCTTCGGATATGATCTTGACCTTTGGCTTGTAGTACTCCAGGTGGTTTGGAACAAAAATGAAATGAACTGCTAGGAAGATCTGTCTCATAAATGTCTGACTGTTTTTGAACTGTAGTTAGGGCGGGAAATCCTTCAGGGACATGGTGTATAATAAAGCAGTATGGGTGCCCTGTACTTGCTGAAAGAAAACATTCTGCTGACTAATAAACCCTGATGTTACCTGTTACTGTGCTCAGGATCTTTGGATCGATCCTCGGGGTCATCAAACTGCTGCTCTGCCCTCTGAACTTCAGATTAAAAGCTCAAGATCTTTATTAGTTCGTTTTAATCTTCCTTTTGCTCTGTACTGAAACACCCTGCTGCTCCATTTGCTTATGACAGGGTAGCTCGGGTTTTAATGGTGATGGGAGATTTTCAGAGTTTGGAAATCTGTTTTTCCTTGGTGCACATCCCGTCAGCCACTTTCTTTGACAATTTGATAGCAGCCCCATCCCTCGAATTTAATTTTGTCTACAAAATTCTCCATTAAGATGGTACGACCGGGACATGGAGGCTTTCACCTCCAGCAACCCTGTAAAGCAATAACTGTGAAGAAATCCATGGATGAGAATGATGGAGGAGGCGAAGACACACTGTGGACACGGAAAATAGCCATGCAGATGGAGAACTGGGGAGAAATCGTGACGGAATGGTGAAACAAGCTCTAGTGGAGGTTTGACGACCTGCAAAGTGAAAATGCGTGAAAATCATTAAAAAATGCGAGAATGGGACATTATATGCGATGGAATGTTTGAAGGGTACAGAACATGCACGTGGGGTGACATGGCAGACGGACAGCCGAGTGGACGGATGAGGTGGAGGCCCGGGGGCAGTGGAGCGGTCAACGATGGAGGGACAGATCGGGACCGTCGATTATAGTGGAGATCGATGACAGGAAACGACAGACGGTGGGCCGCCGGACGCGATAGGCGGGAGTTAAATAGCATGCAGCTTCGATGAATGAGCTCCGTTGGATGAGGGCTCCAAGATCTGGCGGTCGTCATTTATTCCGCTACCCGTCTATCACCCGAACAATAGCACGCGAAATGAAAGCGGTTTCAGGTTTGTACAGAGGACACGCAGCAATTTCTGTATGGGATCGCTGCGATTCGCGGAATACCGCCTGCCCAGAAAAGGTGGTGCAGAACAAACAACGTGGTTTTGGAGGTATGACGTATGGCTGGCGGGGTCCACATGATAAGTCGCGTGCCGCGCCGTTGGATTTGTGGGAGTGATGGACGACGGATCTGCGACCCCGCATATTTAATCAAAACCTTATAACAATACTTATACCTCGGCGCGCAGCCTTCGGAAATTATTTAAGAACCCGAAAATGCGATTGAACAAAGGTTTTATATGATTCCATGGGCGGAAAAGACATAGGAGAGGATAAGCACCCAACGGGTTTAGCGAGTGGTCCTGGCGCTAGGTTCTATGGAAGAAAAAGGGGCACGGGGCTATCAGCAGAAGGGCCAGGCCTGTCATAAGGTCAGAAGATGGGTTCTAAGCCATTTCAATGCATTCTGAAGCCTTTAAAGGGTAATGATAGGGAGATGGAGGGGGAATTTGGGAAAACAAAGGGCGTGGGGGATTTCAAGAGGGAAAGTAGAGGGTTAATAGGGGAAATTGAAGGGGAGAAAAGGGACCCTGGCAGAAAGAGGAGAAGGGGAGAAATGGACATTTTGCAGGGATATGAAAGGTAATATAGGCCCTTTTGAGGAATGGATCAGTAGAGAGGATATATATTAGGCCTAGTAGATAGAGACTTCAAGGAGGATGGGTTTTCAAGGGAAAGACATTCCTTGAAGGCTACAAAACCATTCAGCCCCCAACTTGCTTGTCAAGAACTTCATAGGGGGGGCTAACGGAGGATCTGCCATCCAATGGCATACTCCTCCCACAACCTTTGAAGCATTTTACCAAAAACACGAGATTTCATAACATTTGTGTGTATTTTTGCGGAGTTTAAAATGGTTTTTTTTTCATTATATTGAAGAAAAGCCAAGGTCGGGGATGACGATCTCACGCCTTTTTACATAAATAAAAATCATTCCACGGGTTTTAAAATTCACGTTTCATCAATGCTTCATGGGCATTGATGCCATATAAACCTTTGTGGCTTTTGCATCCTTGAGACACGAAAAATTAAATCAAAACAAGAAGTATCGATGTTGAAGACTTAAACACTTAACGCAACGAGGAGGATTAAAGATTTTTTCCGATTTGGAGGATTATGGCTAAAAGGCCAGAAATCAAAAAGCCTAATCCTCCAAATTAAAACATAATTAAAGACAAATCAAAGATTTATCGGTGAGAAAGAGCCTTCATACATTAGAGGCTAATTGATTCCTCTTAGTTACCGTGCACTTGTAGCCTCAAAGCATTCAACGGTAGGAGTTATGATCGGAGAAAGGAATATATGTGCCTCAAACACGGCGAATAGTTAGTGCAGCAAAGGAACTTAATGCAAAAAATATCAACGAGTTATTACAACATGAAACGAGCCTTAAAAAGTCAATAAAAGCTCCCATAGGAGCTTAATTATTAAATATAAAATAATTAATACATAACACATATCTGTAAACTTCTCCATCAAGCCCCTCGAAGGCCAGAAGCATTAAGTACGTATTAATTGATCTTGAAGATCTTTATCAGATCCCCCTCCTCATTATTACATAAATACTTCGTAGAAGATGAGAAAATGTTGGTTGCTAAACTTTGAAATATAATTGTGTTCAAAACTTCTACTTGTAAAAAAGTGTTCCTGAGCTCTTGAAGCTACTTGCTTGTGATTAAATAAGTTAAGTGAGAAGTGAAGATGATCGCTGAACTAAAACATTGGACTTAAAAGCAACTAGTTTGAAGCATCAATACAAGGCGATTTATGGGATCTGGTCTATGTCAACGGTGATGTTATTTCTTATTGTAAATCATTATTTTATTTATTTATGTTTCACTCTGTCCATCTTAAATGATAAATAACATCAAGCATATGAAGTTATGATTTACTATATATCAGTACCCTATCGTGATAAGCTTTATCTACATGTTTTCTTCAATTTGTTGTTTAGGAATGATTTAATTCGAGTTTCGAAGTTAGGAATGTTGGCGTTCCTTGTCCTCTTGTCTAGGCTAATTGTCATTCTTGAATGTTATTTTGATTTATGTTAAGTAGATATGAAATAGGAGATTATGGTGAGCCATTTTGTCCTTTAGTTTTATCCCAAAAACTATTTGAAAGTTTCCCCAGAATGTGTTGGCTTGAATAGGTTCAAAGTCCTTACACGATCTTAGACTTTTCTTTGTTATCTTATGTGTTTGTCTTGAAAGTTTACCAAGTAAAGCGAGAAATAGGGAAGTTTATGAGTGAGCCCACGCTCCTCTAGTTTCTTCTCCAATGATTTCTTTAAAGATTCCTTTTTGTTTTAAATGTTTTCTATTGAAAGGAGTGCATCAAAAGGCGGCTAGTTTCAAGTACTTACCAGGATCTTGGAGTGCACATGTCTTTCTTAAGCGTATGTCAAAAGCGGGATAGTTTCAAAGTACTTACCGATATTAGGCTGCTCTTTGTTCTTCATTTGTTTAAATTCCCCTTCTTGTTGTATCATTTCATCCCATAAAATCAACTTTAAAGAGAGATCCTTAGACATAGATGACTTTCCCCATGGACCACTCTTGAACCTTGTTGTTTCGATTAATCCTTATTATAACTCCATAGCCCAATGGACTAAAACCAATGTTATATCTATCTTTTTAGCGAAGATTGGTCGGTGCTAACTACACCTTTGAAACTCTTTCCATTTTAAAACTTTCCACCCAAATAAAAATCATGCTCAGCCAGTCAAAACAAACAAAAAACCCTTGGACATCATAACTAGCCTAATATCATGACCCAAAATCTTTAAAGATAAATCCATCTTTGCACTTATTGGAGAGATCCTCTCACGGATTCGAAGGAGCTAGATTCTAGAATCCCAAAGTTCTTGAAATAGTGTTCTCCTTTGAATTTGGACTTTGCCAATCTTGCTAATTACAGGAGCCAACACATTGTCTTCAAAAAATAACCCATAAAATAAATATCCTAATCTATAGGAATTGTTGATGATGTAGCTTCTTTTCACTAGTCCAATGATTTTTCTTTCTTTGTTGCGATCCTTTTGGCAAGTCTATTATCGAAGAGCTTTACACTTTTTCCATATTTTTACCTTCGTCTGGATGAATGTGTCATATTTTGATATTCCATTCTAAATGCGATAATTCGATCATAAGAAGTCCTTTACGTGAAAAGAGTCTTCTGATCCACAAGAGGTTGAAAATGTCTCTGCAGAAGTTGACCATTGTTTTCTCCTTTAAGCACACGGCTGTATTTTTATGCACATTATCAACTTTGCTTTTTGTCATCACTAGTAAGTTCTCATAAGAGCTCCATGGCAAAATATTTCCTTCAGCTCCCCAACATGATGGCAAGCCTACCCTTGTCATTTTATCAAAAAGACTTATCAAACTCACTATTGCTTCCTTGATTTCCATTAGCTTCTTTTTAACGACCTTTCGACATCATTTCGAACAATAATTTTATTAATTTCTACTACATACAACATTATGTCCTACATATCATTCTCCTCTAATTCTGATCGATTTAAATTAATAAAATCAATAAATATTCGGCCCAAATAAACTCTGATAATTCCTTTTTGCTTATTAGACATGATTGGTTCTTCACATTCTAAAATAAGAGCTTTTCTCTTTTGCAATTATCATCGAAACACCAATTAGATACCATTTCGAGATGATGTCAAATCCAAATGATATCTTTTGGCTTGTATCGATGAGAGATACAAACTTGGTCTTTCTTTCTACAGAGATTTTTAATCTCGGCAATATTCAAATCATTTGTACTTATCTGACTTCATTTTCCATGACTTTCATCAATTTTATTTGCGAGTCTCCGGATACGTTTGAGCCTTCTTTCGATCTCTTTCAACCATACGCAACTTAGTATTTAATTGAACAATTTGTGCTTGAGGAGTCTTCATCACTGTAGGAAAAACAAAATACAATTCATAATTATCGATATGATTTTGCAATGAAATTGCGATCACATATTTTGGAGAGTTATTCATCTTTCTACATGAGTTGCTACAGCAAATTTTCCTTTTCCTTCTCTACCTCTGCCCGACACGTAGCCGTGAATGTTCTCCGGTAGGTAACCCCCGCTTCTTCCTTAATGTGGATATTTCTAACTCAACACTTTGCATAAATGTTCATGATCTTATCAACGGGGTCTACTCCAAAAAATTTCTAATAATTTTCTTCAATTCCTCATTACGGCCCATTAAGGCTCTTGAATTAGCCTTCTCTAACTTCAAGCTTGTTCAATTACTTTACCCAACATATTCTCTTCCTTTATTGCCATTACATTAGTCTTTGTGAGGTCATTTACAATCAATTGACACATTTTTTCATGTCTAATTCATTTTATCCATCGGTAAATTTTCTTTACATCACGATCACATTGACGGTGTTGAAATTCTTTGGAAGAACCAATTGACGGCATATCGCCCAGGATGTGACCAGGGCAATTCTAAATTGATCTTTCTCAAGATCCATTACGATCAATAATTTATTTGATCGGCAACAACTTGATGTTCATCTTGGGCCTCCATGCGCCTTCATCCTCTAATTTCTTTCTTCAATTCGAAAATAGTTGTTTGGTCAGGCACCTATTCATGAGAAGCTTCATGATTCATGTGAAGCGGGGAGCATTTTGATCTTCTCCCAAATGTAAAGAAAAACTAGGCCAGATTAGATGTAGGCTCTTGATGAAAGTTTTGTTCTCTTCTTGGCTCCTACTCCTCATCATCTGAATCCAATAACTACTTCCTTGGTTCTTTTATTTGTTTTCTGCTATGATGGGAGTTTGAATGTTTAAATCTCTTGAACTCATCACACCTTTACATGCTATCTTCTCTTGTTCTGTCCACCTACTTTCATGAATGAAAGCCAGTACCCATTCTCGATTCTTCTATTTGAAATCACATTATATAGGTCATAAACCCAACTTTCTCTAGTAGCATATGCATGTCATATAACATTTTTATTTACTTCATCAAATGCTTGCCTCATATTTACTATGAAAGGGCCTACAACCATGGGTAATTTATACATGTGTCCTTTCTTCATAGGAATAGAATAGACACGATCAACATTTAGACTGCAATACAATGAATTCTAAAGAAAAGCCTCATTGGTACAAAATTTAGAGGTATAAGGCTCAACACTTGCTCCATATAGCCTTATTTGAATATTCCTAAAAAACAAACCAATATCCATATTTAAGTGTTCTAAATGCAAAACTCCACAAGATTTAGGTAAGAAACAGAGGAGGCTTCCCATTCGATATTTTGTATGCAATTGGCATGTAATAGCTAGAAAAATCAAACAACCCGACCTCATTCGCTCCTTCTAACTACATCTTTCCTAGAATATCACGGTGCCTCCTTTTATTTACATCCATAATATTCCAGACCTAAATGCATGAATTCTTCCACATTCGATATAAGAACAAATATACAATCAATGAAGGAAATTTAAAATAACTTGTTAATGAAAAGGCTCGTCAAGCATGAATTAGTGCTTCTATAATATGATGGAATATCCGGCTACCATTCATGGCTTCATCATCATGGAAAACATCCCTAGAGCCCAGGTTATCCATTGTATTATCATCATCTTTATCCAAATTTTTTGCAATATTACTCAATCTTTGAATGATCTCGGCCATCAAAAACCCCCATAGAAAACTCTTTGCAATCTAGCTGAAAGCGCTTCATGTCATGCTTCAATTAAAACATGAGCGGATTGAATTCTTCTCCTACAAGATTATCATAATATTGTATAAATGATACGTCGAGAAAGTGGATGGATGACTTTGACTCGAAAAGGGATAGCGGGCTTGAGCGGATTAACGGGGTAGACACAACGAGAACATTTTCTCTTATTCATGACAAAACACTTCTGGACACATAGAAGATACCAACCAATAGATAAATTCGGGGAAAATGGGTTTTTGGAATGCATGCGGACAAAAATCCATACTTATTCATGTCGAAATATGAGGAAGCATTATCATTCAAGATAACTTGCTAGTAGGAGGTGAATTATTGAACAAATGGTATCTTGAATATCCCTCTCGAGTATCCATGAGAGGGATATAGCTGAATTGAACACGATAAGGATATCCGTTTAACTTCATGGTTGAAAATTTACGTGAGAACGATTTACAAGGTGGTCAAATTTGCGAGGTGGTGGAAAACTAAACAAGGTGCAACGCAACAAATCACAAGTAATTTGAAAAATAGATAAAAATATTCTTTAAATAGAGTGGCGCGAGTTTTAAAATTTAATTCTAACAAGATGCGTCGGCAAGCGGGTTAACTTTGCCGACGTGGTAGACGGTTGTGACCAGCTCGGCATCTTACGTCACTACGGGGCTCTCGGTACGGCTTTGGATGGGTGCCAATCTCCGCTATTCATCTGCTTATCCCCACGATCAACCGTCCCATTGGAGGCACTCATCATGGTATTCGGTGTGCTAGTTATTACTGCTGGAGTTAGGCCTTTTAACAGACTTTAATTATCAACGCCTTCCCTCAATCAAACCAATTAATCTTTAACATCAAATACCGAACCCACTATTATAAAGTTTAAATATTTAAATTGCTATTTACTTAATATACTTTTTCATGTTAAAGTATAATATTTTGATACATTAACATATTTTCCAACAATTTCTTATTTTTATATTTTGAAATATTTGAAAAATAAAAGGATATGTAGATGATCCACAACACACCCTATGATCACTCAAAACACCTCAAATTTCTTCCATGCCCACTCTTGCTCAGTAGTCCTCGAGAATTTTCAAGGAATAATTACATGCTATAACCCCATCTTCAAGAAAGTTTGATACAGATTTTAATTAAATGATAAGAAAACCCTAGGAAATGACCACAGGCTACAAACTTGAAATCCTTGATTCACCATTACTTCATCTGCACACTTAGGAGCTATCGATCCAAGACAAAGTGCATTAGTTTAGGGGTTGTCATTCATCAGTAGTCATAAAACTCATTCATTTCACCCCCTACATTACAAAGGATGTCATTCCATTACCTTCTTTCATCTCAATTTCACATTTTAGGCCTAGTGTTTCAAAACAAATTTTAAAAATGTCAGCAGTTATCATTGAGTTGTCAGCCTCTCACTCATTTCATACACTTTTACCCTCATTCACTCATCTCACTCACTTACAAAGTTTACCTTTTTCATCACCATTTTTCATTCCATTTCCATTTTACACTCCGGAGTTTCGTAAAGGCGAGAATTCAAAATGTGAAGGACGATGTGATGATATGAAGACTCAAATTCCCGGGAGGCATTGATCATAGGGGAAAGGACCCTACCTTCTTCACCAAAAAGCGGTACATAAGGGAAAATAGAGGATAGCGAGAAGAATATGTACATGAGGCGACCATTCATGATGAAGATAATCTCCATGAGATAGAGGCCCGATTTTGACCTTGTTGATTTAGGCGATGAGCATGATAATGAGGCCCATAGAAGGTATGGTGACAATAATTAGGAAAAAGAAAGAACAACTTGGTATCCTTGTTGATGCATCCCTCCAAACTTTCCAAATATAAATATGGATTATGATAGATAATATGTTGAATGAAAATTTTAAATACATTTGCAAATTTTCTTCTTCAAGACAAAACACATAAAAACATCTTAAGCATTTTCCGATAAGTAACGCTTTAAATAAAAACGGTAGAGGTTCAAAAAACTCCCCGGTGAAGTTGATTCGATGAGGATCATTCTTTACTTCTACTAAGAATATCAGTAAAGAAAATGGCCGATGCAGTAGAGAAGTGGAATGGATGAATACTGGCAAAGCAAATTCAAGATTAGCAAATACTTTAACAAAAATGAAGAAGCGCTGAATAAATGAAAGTGGGCACATACAAAACTTACCATTGAAAAATGTTGCATTTAATCTTGCTTAAGAAGATGAGATTTCAATGCAAGCTAACTTATTTCTTTAATTCGAATTAAAAGCATGAAGAATTTTTATTGACCCAAAATCATAATTTTATTACATCTAAAAGTAAAACAAGCGATAAAATAAAAAAAGAAATGTTTCATGTTTAGAAATAAATCAAATCCATAATAAATGAGGGTGAAGATATGTGGCTTGTAGTTGACAATGAATATTCTTTTGTTTCTTCCATTCTAAATTTATATCGGCCCCAATGTTATCACCCTAGTAATTTCTTAAGTTGTGGGATTTGAGTTTTTAGTCAAAGAACACTTGGGGTAACCACAAACCTACTTCAAATCCTAGGATCTAGCCTTCCTAGAATTCAAAGAGGGTTCTCTCTTTAAGACTTATCTTTGTTTTGATTTATGTTTTTAGGCTAGTTATGATAGAACAATTGGTTTTGTTTTAAAGGTTTTAGTGAGTAAAAATCAATTAGGATTAAACTAGAGAGAGATCTACTTGTCCATTGGGCTATGGAGTCTAAGTCTAGATAGCAGTACTAGAAGGCAAGGCCAAAAGGGTACAAATGTATTCAGGGCAAGGTAGATAATCCTCAGAGATTTGGGGAAATGTTTTTGATGAAATGGTATGATCGGGATAAAGGGCAATGAAGAATCCTTTAATCTGGAAAATGGAAGAAGGAGGCAAGGGTCAAACGGAAATAGGAGCAATGAAGAATTATTAACACTAGAAATCAGCAAAAAACATTTAAATGGTAACTTAGTTAGAAACAGGGAACAAAAGGCTAGTCATGTAGTAATATTCCTAGTTACACATTAAGATAGATCAAACACATAATGAATTGCATGAAACTCAGAAAAGAAACAATGACAATAAGAGATGTACTTCACTCTTTAACTTATCGCAAGAATCCTAAATTATGATGCCACTTTATCTTTGTCCATTCTGCTACTTTGAATTCAACACATGAAAGCCTCCAATGTATCAACAAAAGTCTATAGTAATCTTAGCAATTTTATTCCACCCTTAACACTTCTTTGATTTGCGAGGTATTTGAATGCTTAAAAGGGTTTCTGAAATGTTGAGGCCGAATGAAGGTCTGGTCTGGCTTACTGGTGCATCAAGTGGTTTAGTCGGTCTTCAAAATGGAGATATGTGGTCAAATCTGGTTTTGAACTAGAATTTGATAAACAAGGGCTTGAACAGAGTCGAGAGGTTTTAATACAGTCAGGAGGAGCATATTTTTTCAATTCAGAATATGCAACTATACATTAAAAAAGGTATATAAAAGGCTTAAAAATTTGATATTCAACCCTCGTAAATGCATTAATTACAAGTCCCATCAAATGGTGGGCGACAATTTTGATTTTGAAATGTGAAACCATTAGTGGTTTTCACGTTGTCTCGGGGTGGTAAGATGTATTTCAAAATGGGCAGCGATCGAATGAAATCGCGCCACGTTAGGGGAGGCGGTATATTGAAAACAACCCATTTCTTGTTGATTTTGGCTTTGGGCAAACGTTTGGTTTACGGACGCGATATTGATTCTACACCATCAGATCATCGGGAAGGGAGCGAATGGTGAGGATTTGCTGGGAAGTTGCGGTCGAATGGATGTGGGACGAGGGTTTGCTTATGCGTTGTAGGATTTTTAAAATATAATAAAACCTTTGAATGATATGCATTATAATCAAAGTTTTATATTCAAAGGGGTTATATATAAGCGGGGCTTATGTTTAGTAAAAAGGGTTTAAAACGTATATGAGTGGGGGCGGATGGGATTATAGGGTTTAACCTTGGGTTAATGTTTATATAAAATGTGGAGTTTTATATAACAAGGAAAAGGGAAAAGGTTAAGCTATATTATGGCACACTTTAACGTTAGGTTAAGCTTCTATGGGGTAACATGGTAAGTATATTACAAAGGTTGGGTACGTTCCAATACTTAGGATAAAATGTAATGGATAGTCTAATGCTTTCACATGTTTAAAATACATAGGATATGTATAAAAAGATGATTTGAAATTTTAGTTTTATTATGTAGTTTTAGACTTTTGGAGGGGTCTATAACCATAGGGGGAGGGGTATTTGATTAATGTTAGTTTTAGACCAAAGGGGGTATAACTTGGGATTTTAATTCAGCATGTGCATATTAAATTTGGTCTAAAAACTGTATAATAGTGGTCTTTAGGGGGATATTTACATAAATTGAAGTATATAAGTAGGATAAGGTAATTTTAGGGATTTAATAACATAAGTTAGAAATTAATATGACAAGGGGAAAGGAATACACAAAAGTACACTTATATGACTAAGTAAAGTGAAAAATTTTAAAGCAATGCTTATTATTTCATAAATTCACCACTTTTACTCAGGATAGAGTGCTTTTTGAGGGTTTGTATGCTTTATGAATGAAGGTAGTCAATCAAATGGGATTTTATGTATCATTGAGTAAAAAACGAGTTTTTACTTTGTGAAAATGAATTAAATGTATGAATGATGAATGAATAATGGTAAAGGGGATTTTATCATAAGAAGTCAAAATTTTCCTCTATCTAGTCATCAAGCCTTGGGTCCGGTCCCAATAGAAGTCAGAGAAATGCTTTGAGCCTCTTTGATTGGAAGTATAGAATATTGAAAACTTACTGGGGAAAGGAAATTAGTGATTTTCTGCCTAGTGATGAATATTACATGATTTTTCCCACTTCTTTCTACCTACCCAATATTACTCTAACATTTTTTCTTCTTTTTGCAGGTGCATTTAAGCTTGCTACCTTGAAATATTTTATTATTTTGAAAGCATAAAAACCACCTAATTCTACCTTATTTCATCCTAGGGCTCAAATTAAACTGATGAGCTCCTCATTATTCTCTCTACCCTATCTCTTGATTAAAGTAGAATTAAATTATCCATTAATCTTTTTTCTCTCCCCAGATCACAAGTAGAGAGGCCATAAAAAACGTGACAAGTGAGATTAAATAGTTTAACTCATCATGGGATTATGGCATTTATTGACACTCTGCCATAATATTTTGCAAAATTAAAGTAGTGGCATTTAGCTGCTGTATTTTATTTCATCTTTTTCTTTTTGAGTCTATGTATTTTTAAGTCCTTTGATCTTTCTTTTAGGACTTTTACCCTTTTTTGATTTTCTATTTTTTTATTTTTTACAAATATGGGAAAACAACTTGCGGAAAACAAGGTGTACATATTTTACAAGACTATATGATCAATTCCAAATTATGAATCCTATACTTATAGGACCCTAACAAGCCCCAAAGTATTGAAATTGATTCAAAATCCTAAAAAATGTAACAATTATATAAAGAGGATTTGAATCTCTATATGATAAGTATGGAGAAAAGTTCAGAATAAAAGAAAATTAAAAATATGAATTAATCATCGGCACATTACCATGTTGATTTTTTCGCATCGTGAGATTCTTTGTCATACATAACTTCAAAACTATGACTTCCATCTTTTCCAATATGCGATCGAATTTTTTATAATATTTAAAAGACAAAGGTGGAAATTCAAATATCGAAGTTTATCACATCAAAAGATCTTTAAGAAAAAAGTTTCCAGTTATTGCGATGGAAATGTCGCGATATGAGCATGTGCGATGGGTAACTGCAAAGGGGTGAATGTGATATCGGAGAATAATTATATCGGAAGATTGAAGTTGTTCAATAAAAAGGAAACACCGATATTATTCTTGCGATAATGAAAATGCGATAAATGACTGATGCAGCATGACTGCAAATATCAAAATATATGCGCAGAAATTTGGTTTTACGACCCACACAAATGGTGACCAATCACGCATGGTTGCACTTCGCACTTTTTATGACTTACCTTCCCGTAGATTTCACAACTTAACATTTTTGCAATTTTGTGATTTTACGATTTCGTAATTCGCAGCGAACTCCACACCGCTCATCGCAACTTTTGACGTTTAACATATTACTTATCTCGTGCGATATATGATATGCGTAGCATCACATCACAATCTCCTTACCTTATCTTTTATCGCATCGCAACTAATATAATTTACCGAGTGAGGTCTTAACAATAACCACTAAAATTTCAATATGTGAAACCTTGCTGGGTGCGATTTAAATTCCACCGTTGATCTCACTCAGACCTAATGGTCTTCATTGTTCCCTTACTCTTCTACTTTGCATCGCAATTCAAACAACTTATTATGTGTTGATATGTCGATTTAAAATGGACCCGATATTTTTATTATATGGATTTAATCTCATATCGGGTCCGGGACATCGATACCTTTTAAACCTATGCCCTTACCATTATTGTGATTGAATGGACGCGATATTTTTATGAACTTGATTTAAATTTTATATCGGGTCCAGAATTGTGTGGTGATCGCAATATTTGGAGAAATCAACTATTGGATATATGAAATGTGAAATGCGATATGTTACGTAGCATTTTGTGAGAGAATGAGTAAAAATAACATCAAAGGTATTGCATCAGCAATTTTTATCAGTAAATTCTAAGAGTCGCTTCTGATGGAATATTGTGATACAAATAGTTGTGATATGGTTGATGCGATATCAGACGGAAAGATCATCGGAGATCGAAGGGAATGAGAATATTAGGAGATCAAATATATTTGAATATTTTAATTTCAAAATCTCTGATATGCGATTTGCGATACATAATGAGACATATGTGGGTTCGATGATTTCTTATTGTATTCAATTCAAAAAAGAAAGCAAATGATTTAACTTTGCTTTTAAAATAAATAATCCTTTAATATTTTAATTAACTATCAGAATATTTGATTGGAAAGTAATTTTACCAAATCTTCCTTATGAAGAGAGTTATGAAATGATCTGATATGATTCCTCTGACAATTTATTAAAATTTATCAAGATTTCAATAAATATAAGCAAAATTTAGACATCCTTCAAATTCCAGATGAAATAATAAATACTTCCCTGAACATGTTGCAGATTTTTAAAACAAGTGTTGGTTGGTTTCTTATCTCAGATCTACATAATCAAGTTAATGAAGACCTACACACAAAACAAAATAGAAATAAGAAACAAACTTTGAAATAAAACTAAACAATAGATGATGATGAACCTGTAAACACATACCTGGAAGAATTTTGATTGTAATTTTACCTCATGAATCTTCAATTTCTCCCAAATTTTCTCAAAATTTGCATAAGTTCATCATCACCTTCTTATTTTAATCTAAAATGCTAAGTAATGATTTTTTTTCAAATTGCATCATTTCCAAAATTACATCAGAAGACAAGAGTGGTAAAAATGAGTTCTTAGAATTACTTTTGAATAAAAAGTTGTCAAGTGGTAGAAAATTCTTAGAATTTCTTCATGTATGATCAATGTTATGAATTTTGAAAAACAAGAAAATTGAAGGCTTGACAAATAAGTATGATCAAATAATTCAAGAGCTTCTAAAATGATCTAGTCTGCTTTTTATAATTGAAATGGGGTGGCCAAAAGAAATTGGATTCATTACTTGTTTTATTGAAAATATAAAATAATGAAATAAATGCAAACGGAAAAGAAAATTAATATATTCATATTTCTAACTTAATGAAGGAAACATGACTAGATATAGTCATACTTCCAATGAAACCATGTAAGCATTTTAATTCCTACATGTATGTACATGTCGAACATTAGTAAAAATGCAAATATAATTAAACTACAAAAACTAAATCTGAAAGCAGAATGTATCTTTATTGCTAGTAGATTATTCACCATTACCTTCTCTTGAAATGTCCTTTCCAACTGAATTTCAATTGGATTATAGAAATCTAGATGGATTTCTATTATTGAGTGAGAGAGGTTTAAAAGAGAAGATGACATGCCAGGTTGTAGAAATGATCTTTTAGAAACAATGGCCTATGTGATTTTGTTAGTATTATTTTTAAATGTTAAATTATTAATGATCTTCCGTGAAGGAAAACTTTCCAAATATATTTGAAAGGGATCAATGAAAAATGGATGGAAGTCCGATAGATCTAAAAAAATATTATTAATTTAATTAGATTGCTTGTCAAAAGTGAAAATATACTCTCTTGTTGGTACTACTCTTGAGGAGTAAGAAGTAATTGATAAAGAATGAACATCAATTGAAATTTGAAGTTTAATAATTCTTGATTTTCACAATTATAATTTGAAACTTCATATTTCCATTGAAGTAATGCATCAATTGAATATTAAAAATTAAGCTGATCACTATGCCAGCACAAAGTATCTAAAAATCTAAGACTAAAAACATAAAATAAATCTAAACTTAAGAATAAATGATGAAATAATAACAAAATTGAATCATAGTTTACACTAGTGTTACAATTATTGTTACAACACAATTGAGACTGATTTAAAGCTATTTCATTTTCACAAGAATTGGGCAGAATAATGCAATTAGAATGATTGTTGATACCCACTTGTGAATTAGAGAGAAGGGTACAACTATGAATAGGAATGTGAGCTTGATCATCATATAAATCATAGATTGGAATGGTTTTTTGAATGCTGAAATCATGAATGTGATTAATTGTTTGAAAATCAAAATTATTTGAAACAATTTTTGAATTAGATTGTTCTTCATTTTCACATGTGATTCGAATTTGATTATGATAATTCAGTTGTAAAGAAGACAAATCAATATCCTCAATGTCAAAGTAGCTATCATAAATGACTTCATGACATTCATTAGAATTCCCTTTGATATCATTCAATGTATCAAAATAAGAAGGAATATTGAGCTCATGTTCATTAATACCAGAAGAATGATCATTAATTAATTCTCTATCCTGATAAAAACTAATCGGCGATTCATTTAGATCATCCTCTCTATTTTCTGAAACGTCTTTAACTAGAAGAGAGGAAAAAAAAAATTTAGAAAAATTATCATGATAAAGAGAAAAATATGAATTTGAAACAATGCTTTTGAAAATGTCTCTATTTGAGCACTCTGGTGCATTTTTTCATTGCAAATTTCATATTTAAGATCATTGACTTGGCTAATTATGCTTTCTTGAAGAATGTTGATTTTCTGTCCTGAATTTGGTATTTGCTCATCGTAAAAGAATTCAAAATCTTGTACAGCAGATTGCGTATTGTTGGAAACTTTAATCGTTTCTTGTACTTTCCAGATTATGCTCCGATTTTATGATTCTAATTCATACCTATCTTCATATTTTAAAGTGGTATTTTCTTCAAGAGTGTTGCTAATATCTTCTTGCAGTTGATTAGTGAAATTTTCCAAGCTTTGTGATTGAGATTCATTGACATGTGAAGGTGCACCTTGATCTTTATTAATACTATAGGAAGTGTGCAGTAATTGAAGGAATTGATTATACACAATAGAGGCCTCTTCATCATCATTTGTTTGTACCTCCATATTGGAATTATTTCTTATGTCAATGAAATTAGAAGAAGATTGATCAAAGTTTGAAATAATTTCACATGGATTGTGAATGGAAGGAAGAGAGAAAATATGTTCAAACCAATATAATAATTCTTCTTTTGAAGGCTTATCTTCAATTTTAAATTTTAAACAATTTAAACGAAACCTGATGGTAAAACCAATTAAAGACTCACCTTCACACCTTCATAGATCTTCAAAATTGTCACATATCTATTTGTACATATATCCATTAAATTTACAAAGGAATATTGTAATAAATTGTTTCCAAGTGTGGATTGAGGCAACTGGAAGTGATTGACACCAGCTTCTAGCTTTTTCCAAGAATGTAGGAGTAAAAATCAAGCATAAAATATCTTCATCAATTTATTGAAAAGTAGAATTTGAAAATTTTTGAATGAATTGTAAAGTATGATTGAATGCAGAATTATTCCTCTTGCCTTTAAAATTTACCCGAGGCAAGAGTCTTACTATTTCTGGTGAAGTGTTGGAAGATGCATGTCTAGAAATACAACTCCAAATTGGAATTTTAATAGGAGCCATTGCAATAAAAATAAAATGTTAAAATACAAAGACTCCAAAGGAAAAAAAGTCTCACACACTCCTTCTAGCATCGAAATGGTGATGCCTTGAAATTCGCTGCAACAACATGGGGGATGACCACCCAGTCCGAACCTTAAAGCAGTTTCTTTTCCATTTGGAATGGTGGCTCCAATTGGTTTAACTAGGTCCGGTTACCTCTCTTAATCTCCATTGGCTTAAAATATGACTTTTACTGCCAATGAGAAAGAGACATCAGATCATTTCTCTTGTTGATCGGACAAGAAAGTGATTCTTAAGCTAATTTTGGCTTAGCCAAGCCACAACTAAAGTTTTGCCTCTTTCGGAAGAGGAATTTTTAGGGATGTAGAATTTAATCTATATGAAAAATTATTCTAAGATGCAAACAAAAGGAACTATTTTAATCCTATCTCAATTAGGCAGATATAGATCTATCCCAACTGAGAGAAAGTTACTTTGAATAATTGAGATTTAAATATGTTTGTTTTAAATGAATATCAAGCTAACGAAATAGTTCAATTAGCTGAAATTGTGAATACCAAACACATCCTATCTAGAGACCTCTTAACTGAAATAATCAAATAACAACACTCAAGAAGTAGTTCTTAAAATGATATTTGATCATTTAATTAGTAACTTGAATAATTAAACAATAATATGCGGAAATATTTCACAACATATCACTATTCAATATATCAGTTTTATAAGGCAGATTTCTGAGTAAACAATTACTCATAAATCAGAATTTAGCCTATAAGAGCAGAGATAAATAATAACATAAAATTGAGGAAAATTACTCATACCGACAATAGTGCACAAATATGGAAGTAAATTGACACATTCCTATTATCATAAAATGAAACAAATATTTAAAATAATAGTATTATAAATACCAATTTATTAAGTCCATTACTCCAGCTCCAGTTTCTAACAGTCTTTTACAATACCTGAACTTCTGCTTTCAAAATCAGAGCTACAATAGTGCAAACTCTGTTTATTATACATAACTCAGAATGTAAAAGAAAAAGCTCAATAATCCCCAGATCTGAGATTTCTCTCCTCCCACCTACAACTCTAAATTCCTATTACAGAAGTGCTTTTAGAATTCCAAAATTGTAGAGGAGAGAAGCCCATATTACATTTTATTATCTGCTATTTATAATATTTGCAAAAGAATTCTTAACAAGAAAGTTTGTTGAAGAAGAAATCTACTCAATAAAATTTTGTTTGCTCAAAAGTCCATTCATCTATGGCTGGAGCATTCTCATTGATTGAGATAATTTTTTCCTCGTCTCTTCAACTGTTTTCCTACAAAAATTAAATCAGAACAAAATTAAAATGCAAAAAGAAAATTAAAATTGCCAAATCTGGAATTAAAACAAATCCAATCAAAACTTAACTAAATGAATAATTGAAAAATGAAATATAAGCTTTCTATTGATGCCTATGATGATCTAATTGTTCAAGGATATCATTGACGAATGGATCTGCTTTTAGAAGAAGCTATGGGCAAATTAAAATGTAGAAAATAAAATTCAGAAAAATTGATTTTGTTTTTAAAAATTCGAAGCTTGATCTTCTGCTGCATTTTATACCCAAAAAAAGATCAAATTTGGAAATGATACAACTTTAGAAATGTTCTTAATGATTTTATCTTTCTAACGAGCCATCCTGGGACTCATTTGGCCAATTAAAACTTCATTTATGAGCTTCCAAAGTTTGTATATTAAAATTGCCAGAATTCTAGAATTTCTGTTGCTTAGGCTAAAAATCAAAATTTTTAAATTAAATTCTAATCCTAAATTAGATTATGGTTTTTAATTAATTAATTCTAATTAAATGAAATTATAGTATTAATCTAATTTAGAATAAATTAATAACAAAAAATAATTAAACTAATTTAATAATTGATTTATTAATTAATTAAAATATTAAAATATTTTATCAATATTATAATTTAAATTGTATTAAAATTATAATTAAAATATTATAATTAAAATATAATATTAATTATAATATTATATAATATAATTATTTTAATTAATAATTAAAAAAAAAGCACACTATGTGTGAGAGAGAGAGAGAGGAGTGGAGTGGAGAGGTGATTATTAATATGAAGAGAGAGGAGGGATAATGGAGGAGAGAATTATGAGGTAAGCATGAGGTATGGTGAGGTGAGATGGAGGGTGAGGTCACGAGAGTCATAAGGAAAATCTAAACTTTATTGTAAAATATTTTAACCCTTCACATATTCTCCATATCGCAATTCGCATGAAAATTATTTTTGGACTTTTTGAAACATATACATTGTGTAATGTTTGTGATCAAGCACAGCAAGTGGATGCGATAATTTTTTTATGTTTTCTCATATATTTTAATTGAGGTCCACAATTTAGTTAAAAAATGAAACAAAGTGTGGACCACTTAGGGTGAGATTTTCCAATTCTAAACTACAGCTACTTGGTAATTAATAATTCTAAAAAAAATGAACTACAGCCACTTTGCCATTATGAAATTTTGATTTTGGCATTTTGTTTTTAAAAAGGAAAAATATGATAAATTACCAAAATCCCGAAAAGTGTGTTTTTTAAATGCTCTATAATTTGGTTGGGTCATTTAGTAGGATCATTCGTGAAAAATGAAAAATTAGTAAAAAAATAACTAAAAATTAATATTTACAATGGAGTATTTTAATTGTGAAAAATAAAATATCATACACTTTATACATTTTTTAACCAAAGCGAGAAAAATGATCTAAACTTCAAAGTAGTGCCATTTATAAACCGGTTGACCAAATGGAGCGAAACAAGTATCGTTGGAAAGCTTGTGAAAAAAATAATTCAATAAAATAAACAAAACAAAATTCCAAGGAAGATGAAAAGTGACAAAAAAAACGTAGGATAATTAACTTAATGAAAATCCTAAAAGGTGTCTAGCCGAAATTTTTGTAGAAAGGGTCCCCATTATTTGAAGTATATAAGTAAAAAATGGGGGGTTGTGTTTTACCACAACAGATCCTTGCCATCAAAATTCCTCATATCGATATTTTGAATGGGGTGGGTATTCAACCCAAATTTAGAGTCTCTAAAATGTTATGCAACCAGCTCACAACGAAGAATAAAAGATAGATACTCTAATTTAGAAATAACCTCTTCGTGAGGGTAACATCCTATACATCACATAAATGAAAAATTCTTGGGTGATACAAATGATAATACATCCTTGGTATATATAGGAGTATAAGGGGTCATAATATAATTAGAGCCTGCATGTTATGGTGGATAAATCCCTTTTTCGAATAAGATCGATCTCTCTATATTCCTAAGAGATCGAGTAACAAACAAAAAAAGTGACTGTGTTGTGAAACTAGCTCCAAAAATAGAAAAAAAGAGATATCAACGCCTTATAAATAAGCCACTTCGAGGGGGAAACCTCCAATATATTACATGAATGAACCATTCTTGGATGATACAAATTACAAAACCTCCTTTCTATATATAGGAGTCCATGGGGCCACAATGTAATCCTAGCCAACCTAACAATAATAATTTAAGGGCACAATAATAACAATAATGGGGTTACACTAACAACAATAAGGGACTATACTAGTAATATAGGGACCTAACATGCCCCTCTGCTTCAAAAAAGTGTTGTCCTCAATGCTTGAGTAGCTCTGGGTGCTTCTGTATAAAATTCTCATCCTCCCATGTAGAATCTTCAGTGGGTAAGTTATTCCATATGATGAGATACTCTGAAATTGATTGATTATGTAGTTGTCGAGTTCTGGTTTTCGTGACCGCTTCAGGTTCCAATATGATTTTTCCTTCCTCATCAAGTTCTAGCAATATTGTTTGAACTGGAAGATTTTCACCTATAACCTTCTTTAAGCATGAAACATGGAAAATTAGATGCACTCGTGAAGAAGCAAAAAGCTCCATTTGTATGCCATAATACCAATATTTTGCAACACCTTGTAAGGACCATAGTACTTTGGCGGTAATTTATTATCCTTCTTAGCTTTCTTGAGGGAAATTTGTTTGTATGGTTGCAGCCGTAAAAATACCTAGTCTCCTACATCAAAACTTCTCTCGGTGCGATGTTGATCTGCCTGTTGTTTCATTTCATTTTGTGCCAAATTCAGGTTGTCCTTTAAGAGTTGGAGAACTTCTTGTTGATGCTCGATGTGATCTTCCACTGCTTGAACCTTTGAATTTTCTCTTAAATATGATGTGATGGATGGTGGATGATATCCATAAAGTGCCATAAATGGGGTCATTTTTGCTGCAGTATGGAAGGAAGTGTTATACCACCATTCAGCGAGAGGTAACCACTTTACCCATTTTGTTTGTTTATCAGATACAAAACAATGAAGATATCCTTCCAAACATTTATTTACTATCTCAATTTGACCATCGGATTGAGGATGTTAAGATGATCTATGAGCTAATTGAGTGCCCAAACAAGAAAATAATTTCATCCAAAAATTTCCAGTAAAAATGGGATCTCTGTCACTCACAATAGCCCTTGGGTTTCCATGTAGCTTTCGAATTATCTCCATAAATGTAGTAGCAACTGTACTTACTTTAAATGGATGAGATAATGCACAAAAGTGTGCATACTTGGTAAGTCTATCAACTACCACCATGATGACACTCTTTGCTTCGAACTTAGGTAAACCTGTGATAAAATCCATTCAAATCTCCTCCCAACGTTGACTTGGAATGGATAAAGGTTGTCGAAGACTCGGGGTCTTAATTGTCTCAACTTTATTCTACTGGAAAACCAAACATTCTGCCACAAACTTTTGAATATCAGATTTAAGGCTATCCCAAAAAAATTCTTTCTTCACCCTATGGTAAGTTTTTAAAAATCCCGAGTGTCCTCCTAAAGGAGAAGTGTGCAATTCCAAAAGAATATTTTTTTTAGTTGGGAATTCTTACAAAGATATAAGTCGATCTATTTACCATAAGGAATCATTTTTCCAACTAAATGTATTATATGTGCTAGGATCTTGCTGTAACTTTTGAATGAGTGTCCACACTTTTTCGTCCTTCTTCCATTCATCTCTTGCTTCGGTTATCCAATCTAGTTGGATAATATAAATGGCATAAAGAAATGCTTCCACCTCTTCATTCTTTCTTGAGAGTGCATCTGCAACAACATTTAGCTTCCCCTTTTTGTAGATTATTTCAAAGTCATAACCCAACATCTTTGTGACCCATTTTTGCTGCTCTTCTGAAGATAGTCTTTGTTCCAAAAAGTGTTTAAGGCTATCATGATCAGTTTTTACCTTGAAGTGTCTTCCCATTAGGTAAGTTCTCCATTTCTTTAGTGCATGTAGTATCGCTAACATTTCCTTCTCATAAATAGGTTTCTGTAAATACTTTCCTTTGATTGGACGACTTTCAAAAGAAATGGGTCTTCCTTCTTGCATTAAAATAGCACCAATTCCATTTCCTGAGGCATCACATTCCACAATAAAGGTTTTTGTGAAGCCTGGCATAGCTAAGACTAGTGCTAGGCACATTGCCTCTTTAATATTTTCAAAGGCATTAGTTGCTTCAGGAGTCCATGAAAATGCATATTTCTTTAACAATATTGTTAGAGGTGCTGCTATTCTCCCATAATTCTTAACAAACTTGTAATAATACCCTGTTAACCCGAGAAATCCTTGCAACTGCTTTATGGTTGTGGGGATTTTCCATTCCTTAGTGGATTTAATTTTGTTAGGGTCTACCTTAACACCCTCGTGAGATACAATATGACCCAGATATTCCACCTCTTTTACTACAAAGAAACATTTGGATGTTTTTGCATATAATTGTTTCCCCTGCAATAGTTTGAGCACCCTGTCAACATGTTGAACATGATCCTTCTAAGACCTGCTGTAGATTAGTATATCATCAAAAAATACCAGCACAAATTTTCTAAGGAAGGGTTTGAAAGTGGAATTCATCAACCCTTGAAATGTAGAAGGTGCATTGGTAAAGCCAAAAGGCATGACCAAAAATTCATAATGACCCTCATGAGTTTGAAATGTTGTTTTCGGAATATCTTCAATCTTCATTCTAATTTGATGATATCCTGAACGAATATCCAACTTGGTAAAATAAATTTATCCATGTAATTTATCCAATAATTCATTAATCACAGGAATGGGAAATTTATCTTTAATGGTGAGCTTATTGAGCTCCCTATAATCGGGACACATGCGCCATGATCCATCCTTCTTATGTACCAATACTACAGGTGTAGATAAATAACTTTGACTACGTTGAATTATACCAACCTCTAACATTTCTGCAATCATACGTTCAATTTCACTCTTTTGGACATAAGGATATCTGTAAGGTTGGATGTTTGGAGGAACAATTCCTGGAATCAAATGAATAGCATGATCATGATCACAAATAGGTGGGAGTCCTTTGGGAGTATCAAACACATTGGAATGATTGTCCAAGACTCTTTGGAGATCTGGTGAAATAGATAATTTTGATATTTGAACTTCTAGTGAGCATAATTGTGCAATTACGCCTCGTTGTTCTTTCTTCAGAAGCTTTGTCATGACATTAGAGCTTATTATCTTTCCTAGCTTCCCTGTGATACCCTGTAATTCGATTTCCTTTCCTTCCGAAAAAAAATTCAAGAAAAGTTCTTGAAAATTAAAAGCTACCGTCCCCAAATATTGTAACCATTGTACTCCTAGTACGACATTAGCACCTCCCATTGGGATGGAAAGCATTAGACTATTCAATACATATTCCCCCATGGATAGCTTGATATTATGGCATTTTCCAGAGCAATTTATAGTTCCTCCATTTGCAACCATCACTTGACATTATGGTGCTAGGTATAGGAAAAAATTCAATTCCTTGTCTACCGTACAATGAACAAAATTATGGGTACTACCCAGATCAATCAACACTATTACCATTTTCTTCTTGATATGTCATTCTATCTTGAGAGTTTGAGGAGTGGAAATTCCTGCAAATCCATTAAATGATATGGTCAGACTCATTTCTTCCTCTTATAGGGTTGGTTCTTGGTGTATATCCTCTTCTTTTTTAATTTTCTTCCTCCTCTTCACAATCTATGTAAAATAATTTCTTCTCAGCACACTTATGACCTTTAGTGTATTTTCTATCACAACTGTAGCAAAGCCCTTTTGCTCTTTTTTTCTTCCAATTTCTATGGTGTCAACCTTGTAGGTTGTGGAAGTCTAGGAGTAGCAACACTTACATCTTTATAGATGTGAGTGGTAGGCTTCCTTGTCGCCATAATTTTACATTCAATTTTTCTTGCCAACATGAATGCCTTCTCTAATGAATCTGGTTTCCAAACGCGAAATTCATGTTGGATGTTGTCCTTTAAAGTCCCTATGAAGAGATCAATCCTGTGTTCCTCTAGAATATCAGTTACCCTTATATTCAATTTTTGGAAGTCCTCAATGTGCTCCCCCATTAAACCCTTTTGTTTGAGATTTATCAGTTGGCTAAAGAAGGTGTTGCTCTTTGTATCCTCACAATGTGCTATCATTTCCTCCGTAAAAATTGACCAAGTGACAATGTTTTTACGGGAGCAGAGCCATCGATACCATACAAATGTATTTTTTTTTAGATGTAAAGTTGCAATGTGTACCTTTTGTGTGTTTTGTACATTATTGAGATCAAAATATTGCTCTATCTGTAGTATCCATGTTACAGGATCCTTGCCATCAAAATTCCTCATATCCATCTTTGGAATATGGTGGTTCTTCCCGCCAACATTAGAGTTTATGAAATCACGATTAGCATTTATTTTGTTCTCAACATGAGTTTCCTCTACTATCTTTTCACCATTAGGAAACATTTTTTGCATCAACTTTGTCAAACCTTCCATGTCTGCTTTTAGATCATTATTCATGTTTTCCAATTTTTCATCGATCTTAGCTTCCATGTCATCCATCTTAGCTTCCATGCCAACTTCCATGCCATCCATCTTAGCTTCCAAACCATTCATCTTAGCTTCCATGCCTTTCTTCAAACCATCCATCTTAGTTTCCATGCCTTTCTTCAAAACTTCCATTTCATTTTTTGTTGCTTTTTGCGATAGTGAAATTTGGTGCACTTTCTCATGGATGTTTGATATCGCATGTTGTATTTCTTCATCTTCATGAGTCATAGTAGAGCCTTATGAAGGCTTAATGGGCGTTGAATTATTTTTAGGAGGCATTTTAGAACTCAATATTGATAGTTATGCTCAATAGGCCTTTGGAATCAACTAGATCTAATTTTTCAAACAAGACTTATGCAATTTGAAAAAAAAAATACACACCTTTTTCTTGATTTTGAGGAGCTCAATATTGAAATTAAATTATCTCTGTGATTTTGGATCTTCAATATCTAAAATTTGGCCTTGAAGTAACCCACTGCATCTTCTTTCAAATTCCACAGGTCTGACCTGATTTGGATTCTTCAAGGCAAAGTTATGTCCAATATCCCACAATGACCCAATTATGGACTGGTTCAGTATAGCAAACTTGGATGACTTGCCACGTGTCATTGTTTCCTCCTTCGGATCTTCAATTGATAAACAATAAACTGCAGCTCGTGTACTTGTGGCCACTTTTTACAACATTCCAATCTAATGCTCAGAGAGAGTGTTATGAATATTTTCCCACGATAACCTCTTTGAGATGAAATTCAGGAGTTTGAAAAAGACCTAACTTCCACAGATCATATCTCTGAAAATATTATGAACCAAGCTCTGAAATTTAGCGACAATGTTCATTAGGATTTTTACTTCACTCTCTAAAAATTTCAGCTTCTGAAACTTCGTAGAATAAAATTTATACTGCTAATTCTGCGATGACTTGTTTACGTTAAATTCAGGAGCCTACCAAAATCCATAACTTCCACAGATAATATCTCCAAAAATATTGCGAACCAAGCTCTGAAATTTTGCAAAGATTTTCCTCAGGATTTCAGCTTCATACTCGAAACATTTCAGCTTTTGAACCTTCGTAGAAAAAAATTTATTGCTAAAATTCCACGATGACCTATTTGGGGCAGTGAAACCCTAGAATCCAAAGCTTTTATACCAAATGTTGTGAAACCAGCTCCAAAAATACAAGAAAAGTGATATCAACACCTTAGAAATAAGCCACTTCAAGGGGGAAACCTCCAATACATTACATGAATGAACAATTCTTGGATGATACAAATTACAAAACCTCCTTTCTATATATAGGAGTCCATGGGCCCACAATGTAATCCTAGCTGACCTAACAATAATAGTTTAAGGGCACAAAAATAACAATATGGGGGTTACAAGGGTACAATAATAACAATAAGGGGGTTACACTAACAAAAATAAGGGACTATAATAGTAATATAGGGACCTAACAAACTACTACTTTTCCTTAATTAACAATTGAAATGTGAAAGAGCTTCTTAACTTTCTACTAAATTCCTGTGGAAGTCCTTCCAATGCTTTCAAAATATTTGCATCTTTGCTTCGAATTAAGACTTGCATGAACATAAAAAAACACGGCATAAAATCATAGTGTAGAAAAATATGAAACCCAAAAAAAAAAAAATTTGCAACATTGCATATATCATATATTCCTTTTGGTTGAAAAATATTCCTCCATCAAGGCTTCTAGAAATTACTTTTTATTTTTACTCACGTTAATCCATTTGCGCATTTTTTAGTGGAAGAGAAAGCACACATTTGTGCAGGAATTAATGGTACAATTTGTGAATGTGCAGATACTAGCTAGGAAACCACTCAAGTGCCTAAAAGTAGGTTTAATGAGCAATGTAATACAAGATTATTGTTGTCTTTGGGATTTTTTTTTTTAACATTGCAAAGGAATTCCTGTAACACTTCATCAAATAGCAGAGACTGGGAACGATGGTAATTTTCCTAATGGTTACAAAATAACATGTAACTATTTCCCCCTAAATTGAAAAGTTAGAAAAGATGTTTGAGGAATTAAGCAATTTATCATGCTAATGTTAGGATTAGATACCATGGTTGGAGACCTAAAACAAAGAATCAAGGGTTATAATAACTGAGGCATGCATTCCCATACTCAGAGATAAGGTATCTCAAAGAATCAGTATGGAAATATACAAAGATCCATGTCAAAAATACACACGGTATGGACATAGCCATTAAATATGGATCCATATTTACAATCATGAATATTTAAAACTCCATACAATGTCTATGGATGAAACTAGATCTAGGGTCTTGGTCTTCATCTCTATCAATCCATAATATTGTTCTAACCATGTGAGTAGATATTTTGAATTCAAACATGGTAGAAACCACCTAATTATTGGTCAATAATGTGAAAATTTAACAAGCGTGAGAGAAACTTCCAATAATGATAATATTTCTCAAGGTACCCGAGTAAAATCTATGAAGTGTGATTAAATTTCTTGAAGTATAACACTCATAATATCATCTAATCAAAGGTCAATGATGAGAATCTGTTTTCGAAAGTGAGAAACATGTCATCAGGGCATGGAGGCTCCAAGGTACTAAAAGAGGTTTCTAGATCAACTTCCTAGATAGTGAAATGAAGTAGATAGGAAGAAATTTTTCACAGGAGGGCCTATGACATGAAACTCATGTCAATGTTTTATGAAAAAAATTGAAGTAATTCAGGACTGACTCAGAGATGGTTGACCTAATTGAGGGCTATGAATTTCAAGGTAATTTTGATTGAGGTTGAAATTCTCTTAAACATATAAGCAACACGACATTTATACTTGGAAGCATTTGACTCAAAAAATAAAACTCAAAACCAAACTGAATATTTTCAATGAGGTGTGATTAGCTGAGAGACCCATGTATTTCCCAACCCAAACATAAAGGTGACAAAGTGTCATGTTCAAGAGCGACATAAGGCCTTTTTTTAATACAAAAACAAATGTTTCTTTCCCATTCCCCACCCCCCGCCCACATTATTGGAAAGTACCTCTTCATTTTTTATGCAAGTTTGAGGAGGATAACATGTGATTTTCATGTAATCTCATCATTCGAATGAGTCCTTCATAGTATTTTTAACGAACCCTATGAAGGAGTGTTTTGGTCTCATCATGATTGACGATTCCTACACTATTTACATTTTATGAGTCCAGTGAAGGGGTAACTCGATGTCATTATCAAATTTAGCGAGTTTGAAAAGACACAAAAAAATGCATGTACTTATTTCAACTTGATATTTTTAACGAGCTGAGAGAAGTTAAAGCTCGGTGTTGTTCATTTTTAGGGAGTGAGGAGAAAAACATAAGTAAACTCTGAAATGACATTTTTCGTAAATTTAGTCTCTTAAGCCTGGAAAAGGATAAAATAATTCGAGAACTCTCTTGACCATAATTAGTTAAAGTATACCTTTTTCATAAATAATCTATGTGGTCTGTAAAAGGGGTAAACTTATACCATGTAGATGATTTCGTTTACTTTAACGAGTTCGAAATAAACAAGTAAGCTCGACAATATTTTCATCTTTCGGGAGTCAGAAAAGGGCTTAAAGGTAACTCCAAGGTTTAAATTCTTCATAAATTTTAAAAGCCCGAAAAAGTGATAAAAGTGTAATCGTGTCACCAACCTTCAATTTAAATAACGAGTAGGAAAATACAAAAAGAACTAGATATTTTAATGTATTTTTTACGAGCATGAAAATATAGAAAAATAAGCTTGTGATATTCACAAGTTTAATGAGTCTTGACAACAATAACTGAAGTGGAATCGAGATAGGTTTCATTTTTATACAAGCTTGAAAAAGGGGAAAAATATGCTTGAGAGTGGTTTTCATGCCCCCAACCTAATGACTTAATTCTAAGCACATGCTCCCAAAGCTTCATTTCATTAACCTAAGTATTCTATTGGTTACTAATAGGTCGATGGAATGAAGGTTAATTTACGAGATCATATGAAAGAATCGACTCAATTGGAGGGGGATTTGTTTCATTTTTTAATGATATTGACGTAGGGAAAGAACTATGCTCATATAACCTTGTTTAATTTTTAACAAGCTTGACACAAGAAAAGGAACTATGCCCATGGGTACATGTTTCATTTTTTTAACAAGGTTGACAGAGTAAAAGAAACATCCTCATGGGGACTTGTTTCATTTTTTAACGAGGTTAACACAATAAAAGAACCATCCTCCTAGGGACTTGTTTCATTTTTTAATGAGGTTGCCACAATTAAAGAATTATCCTCATAAGGAATTGTTTCATTTTTTAATGAGGTTGAAATATTAAAAGAACTATCCCCATGAGGATCTGTTTCATTTTTTAATGAGGTTGACACAATAAAAGAACTATCCTCAAAAGGAACTATTTCATTTTTTAATGATGTTGACATAGTAAAAGAACTATCCTCATGAGGACCTTTTTCATTTTTTATTGAGGTTAACACAGTAAAAGAACTATCCTCATAGAAACTTGATTGTGTCTTCCAACTGGAAAGAACACATGCCAAGGGACACACCTCAATCACGGCCTCCAAGAGGTCTTCATCAGAAGAAATAATAGTTCTTTGGAAGGAACACATGTCAAGGGACTCAATAGAGATAATAAAATCAATTTTAAATGTCCTTGTTGAAAATTTCACCATGTCATTTACCGAATCTAATTCAAAATAAGTCATGCAAATAGTGAGAGGCTCACTTCTATTGGTAATTGAATGCATGGGACTAGTTTCCACATAATTAACCCATGGTGGGGTAGATAACACTTCCATATAAGGAACATTCAAGGATGTCAGATGGTTGGTATTAAAATAAAAACCAATGAATTAAAGTTGGTCAATATTCACATTGTTTCCATTGTGATGGAAATAAATCACTTGAAAGAGTGTGGACATGACAGCTGTCATGGCATAGACATAGTCTCGCCCAAGGAGAAAATTAAAATTGAAAGGGTCTTGGAATACCATAACATCAATAAATAAAAATTTACCTTCCAAGGTAATGGGTAAATTAGGAAGGATCCATAAAGGTTAGCTGATGGTTCTGTTAAAAGCCAAAATATTTTGTGTAACAGATATAAGTTGACAGGAACCCAAAGCTTTCCAAATAGTTGAGGATAAAATACTAAACGAAGCACCATTATCTACAGTTGTGCAATGCACATTCTTACCATAATCCTTCATAATGATTTGGAAGGGTGTGGATGAAGGGATATGAGGCTCTATCAGTATACTCTAGTAAAATTAAATAACCTCATTATTTGGAGGGGGTTTGTAGAAATGGTTGAGATGCCCCCTTGTGCGGTAGGATTTGAAGTAACAAGAAGAACCTAAGTAGTATTAATTTCACTCTCTAAAGCGAGAGTGGGATTGAATGAAGATAGAATCGATTTTACCACTTGATCAAAAAATGGTTCATCAACCTGAGTGATATGTGTTTTACTCTCTAATGGAAGAGTGGGATTTACTATACTTGGAATTATACCAATCACTTCATCAATTGATGATATGTTGGGATAAATATTACGGTAACCAGTTGGAAGTTTTTGTTGAGAAACAATAAGGTTTTCCAATGATTTTGAGGCTTCATCCATGTGAGGGAAAATATAAGTTTTATGACTCCTTTCGCATAACCCACAAGGAAACCTAACTTTTCCCTTTTTTTGGAACCTTTAAATCACTAGTTTATGGATCAATGATAAATTGATGAGAATATTTAGACCACACTTCTAACACCTTACGAATACCAGGAAAATTGATTAGGAAGTGGTCACCCTTACAAATATTGAAATGGTATTTGGGCTTACGATGTATGTTGGAAGGTTCCTCAACATTACCAATACTTACAACCATGGTTGTTTGGTTAACTTATTTCTTATTTTTCTTCTTCTTTTCTTCTCTTTCTTATTCCTCTTAGCCACCTGGTTATTAGCATCAAGGATTTTACAAAGCGAAGAAGAAGAAAGAGAGTAAGACATTTTGGGTGAAGAAGGTAAAGGGTCAACATAAGTTTGGTGATGTTGAGATGGTGAAATTGACTGAGGTGAAGCATCTAGTTGAGGTGGAACAAATTGAGTATTTGAGGCCAAAGAAATTGAAAACAACCATACTGGTAAAACTATGGTAAATATAGGTAATGAAAATGTAGTCATATATGGAGGAAAAACATTTGCAAAGCAAGGAAAAGGAATAAGATTCTCATTAAAATGGGCTCCTTGGTTGGTAAATTCCACAACTCTTGCCATTAGATTCAACTTTACTAAATTTAATTAATAATTTTAACAATATTAATAATCCAAATCCACAATTCACACATAAGGTACACAAAAAGTAAAACAAGAAAATATCACATGTTAATAAATATAAGGATTCAAACCATGCAAACAACCTTTTCACAGTGAAATCACTAGTTGGCGAAGAAACCTAACGTCATAGAGATCAATATGAAAAGTGGCTAGAGATAGAGTAGGTCGAATCATTTATGCTAACAAACTGCTTAATGGCCCTGATCTAGTGCAACTAACTTCACTTATGTCATCTTGAGTGAAGAATACCCTCCAAAAAGGTCCAATTGAATCTAATCAACATCTAATCCAGGTACATCAGGGACTTCCCCCCCCTGCCGTCACTTTGGGTAAAAATCCCTAAGATAATGGTCTCTAAGGTTAACACACATACAACAACTTGACCTAGGGGGACATTCATAGATCAGACGTACACACAAGGAAAGAGTAACAAATCTCAATCCCCTTGAAGGTTCCTCAACATGGTCAATTTGAGCTTTATCCTTTAAGTGACTCCCAAGCACCTTTCAATACCATTTTTAAGCATGTAAATCATGATATCACAACTAATGAAGTGGGATTGATCACTTCATCGGGTCAGATATCATCTCGTTCTTAAATCCCATGTAAGAGGAGCTTCCCATAGTCAAATTTTAATATATGGATTAAATCCCTACCACAAGATTCTATTATTTTTTTGTAGCTTTGGAAAGTTAACTCACTTTTCTATTCCAAAGCCCTAGAATCTGATCTAATGTAGGTGCAATGAACCCTAGAAATATAAAAAGACTAATTTATTTTATTAATGTTGTTTTCAAGCTTTTGTTTACTCAGTCGGTTCATGGATATAAAAACTGTGGTGTTATAACCTTACTCAAAACTGAATGCAATCGAATATGATAATGTAATATTCTCACTTCGATGAATCCTAACTAAAGCAAGGAGAGAGGTTCCATTTACTTCCAACAATGTAAGAATGGATAAATAAGATAAAATATGACAAATTCTCTAATGCACTAATTTTCAGCAGGAAAATATTAATGCAAATCAATTCCAAGAAAATTTTTCACTTTTATGTTTAAAATAGGAATAAAAACATCAAAATTCAAATTGTGACTGCCTTATATGAGATACACTAGGTTTTCAATCGAAGAAATAACTCTTTACAAGGGGCATAAATGAATATATTATTATATTCACTAAAAGAAAAAGAAATTAACACAACATATTCCAGAAGCGAAAGACTTCTATCTGATAGATCAACAAACCAACAAAAACTCAAAACCCTAAACTATAATGATAAATGATTTTTCTAAAAAGTAAAATCAAAGACATTGATCTAAATCTACAATTCACTTTTCTAGAATGTAAACTATGCAGCAAAACTCTTCAAAAAAAACAAAAGATGACTATGGATTAGGGAAATAACAATATAAGAAGACTAATTATAAACAATAGTACCTTATTTCCCTAATACTATGAAAGAACCAATCAAGTGTAAGAAAAGGAAATTTCACAAAAATTATAAAACCCAAGTGAAATCAAATGTAATCTGAGATTTCATTAACAGAGAAATCAAACTAGATTTTCGTGAAAATTCCAAAGATCAAAAGAGATGACACTCAAAGGCAATTATCACTCATACACAATCAGCCCCCCCAACGATTGAGGGGGAATTTTTTTTGCAAAAATAAAAGAAAAAAACACTCCAAAATTGTTAAGAAATCGAAAAAACCTCCGAGTAGTGACCAAAATAGAGAAGAACTGAAAAATCCCTAATTTTTCAATTTTTTAGAAATTTGCGCAAGTAACTAGTTAGGTTCAGTGTACAGAAACATTGTTTCTAAAGAAAGAGTGCACAAATTTTCACTTTTTTGCTAAATTAAAAGTGCACAAACTGAGAAATCTTAAGAAAAATAAAATCAAAGCCCAAAAAATCCAAAAAATTAAACTTTCAAGGTTCAAAACATAGTGAGATAAGGATGCAGAAAGAGATTTTAAAAGTCACAGGAAGAGATGATGATGAAAAAATCAATCCCCAATGGAGTCGCCAAGTTGTTATGGCAGATAAATCCCTCTTGCAGACAAGAACGATCTCCCTATATTCCTAAGAAATATAGTAATAAATAAAAACATGTGATTGCTACCTTTTCCTTAATTCGCAACTGAAATATGAAGTATGAAATGTGCAGGAGCCTCTTACCTTTCTACGAAATTTCTATGGAAGTCCTTCCAATGCTTTCAAAATAATTTCTTCGTTGCTTCGAAGTGAGATATGCATGAAAAAAAAAACAAGAAACAAAAACAAAAAACAGAAGAACAAAAAAATACCAAAAAACAAAAACAAAAGTAAAAAAACAAAAAAAAAAACAAAACAAAACCAAAAAACAAAAGAACAAAAAATACCAAAAAACAAAAACAAAAGGAAAAAAAGAAAAAACAACACAAAAAAACAAAAAAACAAGACATAAAAATATAATGTAGAGAAATATGAAACCCAAAAGTAATGAAAATTGAAACATTCCACATATCATAAGATTAAACTCATTATATTCAGTTATAAATCATGAAAAATATCAAGGAATTTTGTAAATAGCATTGAGACAAGTGCAATTAGGAAATAAATAGTTGCTTGTATTAATATTAGAACAAGAAGAAGGAATTCAACCTTGCCTTGATGATATAATCCTCCTCCCAAAAGTCTCTAGTCCTCCCCTTAGGTGACACTCCAAACCCTATTCCAACAACATAAGTTTACATTCAAAATTCCTCCTAAACCCTCTCGTCTATGTTGAATTTATAGGCCAAGAGGAGGAGGAGGTTTGAGATCCTCTTCTCAAGGGATGAGATCCTAAAAAGGAGGGATTAAGGTTACAAAAAGGGAGGAATTTATCCATGAATAGAGGGATGAGGCCCAAATATATAGAGGATTGGGGCCTTTTAGTTGATAAATATTCCTCCAACAAGGCTTCTAGAAACAATTTTTTTTTTTTTACTCATGTTAAGTCATTTTCATAGTTTTCAGTGGAAGACAGAGCATACATTTGTGAAGGCGTCAATGGTAGAAATTGCGAATGCACAGATGCTCATTAGGAAATCGCACAAGTGCCTAAAAGTAGGTTTCTTAAGCAATGTAATCTATGATTCTTGTAGTATTTGGGATTTTTTTTTCTAACATTGCAAGGGAATTCCTGGAACACTTCATCGGATAGCGAGAGATTCGGAACGATGTTCATTTTCCTAATGGTCACAGAATTATGTGTAACACTACATAACAATAATAATGTAAGGGCACAACAATAATAATAGTGGGCTTATATGGGGCACAATAATAAAAATATGGGTTACACTAACAATAACAATAAAGGGGATATACTAGTATTATAAGGACCTGACATGCCCTTCTCCTTCAAAAAAGTGTTATCCTCCACGCTTGAGTAGTTTTGGATGTTTCTGTATAAAATTATCATCCTCCCATGTGGAATATTTTGCAGGTAAGTTCTTCCACTTAATGATGTACTATAAAATTAATCAATTTCGTAGCTTCCAAGTTCTTGTTTCCGTGACTTCTTTATGATCCAATATGATTTTTCCTTCTTCATCAAGTTTTGGAAAAGTTGTTTGAATTTTGAGCTAGTCACTAATAACCATCTTTAAGCATGAAACATGGAAAATTTCATGTATTTGGTGTTGGCTCGAGGGGTCCTGACCCAGGTTCAGATTTCAAGGTTTGCCAACAAACTCCTATACTATTAGCCCTTTCGGCAGGGACCCGCTTGCGTAGGTCAAAGTATCACCCGAAGTAGTATGGGTGGGTGCTGGAACCAGGTTTCCACACCTTGAGAAAGGGTAAGTAAGGAAAGAAGAGCTGTGTCCGGCCTTGTGATGCCTATGTCACCTCTTTCTACGCAGGGTATACAAGTCTCTCTTTTCACATCCACTTGCGCAAGGTCTACAGTGTTGATAATTATATACTTCTATGACTGTAGCACAATATTGCATAAAAGAGAATAGAACAGATCCAAATTCAGTAACCACACTTACACAGATCTTTCGCAGCTCGAATATAAAATGCGCATAATACAGTAATTAATAATGATTCGCACAAACAGTACACATAGATTCAGTTCTCAACAACCTTTCTTACTTATCAATTCATCAATTCCCTCTTACAATACCCATCGTAGCCTGCACACACAGCAGCAGGGTCCACACATAGCAGGACTCTGGATCTCCCTGCACACAACCAGCAGGAGTTTGTTCCCCAAAAACCCAAACAGATATACTAAACCATAGTTCGCATCAATAGCTCTTCATTTCTCTACCTTACAATTCAAAATGTTCCTCTATTAATAAAAATATAGCCTAAACTTTCCTATGGTATGAAAACCATGGTTTTTGGACCCTTGGTTTACCCTTTGACCCACTACAATGCTTTCACGGTTTTGACCCACTGCAAAACCCCTGCACTAGCCTAATTATAATCGAAAATATACAAAATAGGACTAGTTTCGTAGCTCGTAGGAGAACCTATTCCAACAATCCCCCAACATAATCTTGTGACTCATCTCGAGTCACTCTGGACGCATGTCTACCAATTGCCCCTTGAGCTATTTGATCACCAACGTATGTATCCCACTTGTGCATTAGCGGCCTATCCCAAGTGGGTTGATCGTGCCTGAGCCAATTATTCCGGCCATATAGTCATTTAGCCCTGTATGGCTTGAGTCGACTACCATTGACATAGCCTGGTAACATGTCACCGCGCAAGGTAGCTAGCCAAAATGCTCCACCATTCGTGATTTCATTAACAGTGTAGGGACCAAGCCAATGCTGCTAGAATTTCCATGGGTGTTTCACAAATTGGCTATCATATAAGAGGAATAGGTCGCCTGCTACGAATGTCTTTTGGCAGATATGTCGATCATGCCAGGCTTTATCGCGAGCCTTCTAAACCTACTAATGAAAGTTAGCAATAAACTGATCTTCCTCCAATGCTAAAATATGAGCAAGGCGCTCCTCCATTATATCAGGTTCTACCATATTTGTAAATGTTATGATATGTAGGCTAGGAACAATGTATTCCATTGGCATAATGGCCTCCTTGCTGTGGACCATCCAAAAGGGGGTCCTTCCTGTTAGCTTCTTGCAAGTCATTCGGTAGGTCCATATAACCAAGGGGATGCGTACATCCTAGTCACTACGATCGACATTGCAGACCTTGGTCAATGCCTGCTCCAAGATTTTGTTAAAATCCTTGACCACCCTGTTTGCCTGTGGATGGTATGGTGTACTTTTTGCATGATGGATCCAGAATTCCTCATTCAGGGCTTGTATCGTTTTGTTAACAAAGTGCATGCCTCTGTCACTCATTAGGATCTTTGGGTAGCCAAACCTGGTCAGAATCTGCTCAAAGATGAAGTGTGCAGTAGTATCCATAGTAAAATCCTTCACCGCTTGTGCTTCAGCCCATCGAGTGACATAGTCAGTGGCAGTAATAATGTAGCGTGCACCTATCTTCTTGCCTAGCGGATTGATGGGTCCCAAAAAATCAATGGCCCATTTATTAAAGGCCTGTAAAGCCATATGAGGTTGTAATGGAATCTCATCTTCGCATGAGGGCCATCCTGTTCGCTGGCATGTATCGCACAATTTACAATAGGTGTAAGAATTCTGATGTAGGGTGGGCCACCATAACCCAACTGTCAAAATATTTTGTACCATTGCTCTTCCTGCATAGTGGCCTCCTTTGACGCCTTCGTGTGCCTCTGCCAAAATGGCATGTCATTCATGTTCCAGGACATATCTGGGTATTATTTTATCAACGCCTAGCTTGTATAGTTGGTCGGCAATGATAGTAAAGTCTGATGCCCGAGTAACCAACTCCTTCTTCTGTTGCACTGAATATTATGTGGGGGCTACACTTGTAGTTAGGAACTGAATGATATCAGCGAAGTGCACGTCAACAACCTTAATGGTGAACAACTGTTCATTTGGTAATCCTTCCTCCAAGTTAGTAGGTTCTTCCCCTGTCTTAATGCAGGACAGATGATCTGGACCCGCATTCAACCTCCCGGGCTTGACGATGATCTTAAAGTCATATTCCTAAAATAGCAATAGCCAGCAGCAAATATTCCCCCCCAACATAGGCTTGTTGACAAGTTATTTCAAAGCTGAATGATCGGTGAACATCTTAAACTGTCTGCCCAATAGATAGTGTCGATATTTCTGTAATGTGTATACCATAGCCAGTCCTTATCGTTTAGTAGTAGAGTAGTTGCGTTCTACGCCCGAGAGTTTCCGACTCGCAAAGGCAACTGGGTGATCAATATCTCCCTCTCTAGGTTGAGTTAGGACAACACCCAAGGCGATGCCTGATGCATCCACATGTACATGGAATTCCTTTGACCAATCAGGAAATATTAGTATGGGTGTAGAGATCATCTTCTCTTTAAGTAGTTTCAAAACTCTTTTGACATTCATCATTCCAAAAAAAGGAAACATTTTTTTTAAGAAGTTTCTCCATGGATGTTGTGATCAGTGCACACCCCTGAATGAATTTCCTGTAATAGCCTGTGTGTCCGAGAATAGAACATATTTGTTTCTCCGTTGTTGGGACTGTAAGGTTTATAATTACGGCTACCTTCACAGGATCAACAATCAGCCATTTCCAGTGCAGTATGTACTTGAGCAAGATACCGAAAGGCATGTAGAAGATACACTTCATGATATTCAAAGAAATTTGGTGCCTTCGGCATGCGTCCAACATTAATTTCAGGTTAGAGACATGCTCCTTTACCAAGCCGAATATTGTCCAGTCATCGAAATAAACCCCCAAGAACTTATGGATAAACTTCTTGAACACAGCAACTACTACCCTTGAGAAGATAGCGGGTGAAATCTTAAGACCAAAGGGCATGAATGTATACTGAAATTACCCCCATTCTGTTGTGAATGTAGTCTTACTGTGATCTCTAGGTGCAATTCAGATCTGGTGGTACCATGAGAACCCATCGGTGAAGGAATAGGCTTCCTGTCCGCCCACACTATCAAGGATTTCATCTGAGAAGGGCGTAGGTAAGGGGTCATGGACAAAGGCATTGTTTAAGTTGCAAAGATATACACAGATGTGTATTTCCCCCTTTGTTTTCTTCTCCAGAGCGACCATCGAACTTACCCAATCTGACTGTTCAACTGGTTCAATGATACCTGCAGCAAGCATTTTGTCCAGTTATTCTTTAAAAAATTTCTTATATTTAGGATTTAGTCGGTAAGGTCGCTTCTTTACGGGGCACGCCTCTGGTTTTAGAGTGATGTGCATAATGCTTAGGTCCCCCATGATTCCTTTGAGCTTAGAAAACTTTGTCAGAAATAAGTCCTAATATTCCGTAAGTAGCTCTGCAATTTTTCCTACGGTTCCTTTGTCCCAATAGTCCCCAATTTTAGCCAACTTAGGGTGTTCTTCTATCCCGATATTAAATTCACGTAGTTTTAGAGGTTGAGTCACATCAATATTCTATAGTGGGGGTCCAATGACGGTGCGTTCCCCCTCGGATTCTGGAACAGAGACGTTTCAAGGATTGTCTTCTTCTTCTTCTATCGCCAAGCTCGGCAGTTGACTATGTCTTGCATATGCACTTCCCATGTCAGGACCTATGGTGTGGCGTGATGGTGTGAGTCATTAAATACAAAAGCATCGATGTCTTGCAGAGATTTGTCGAGCACCTTTGTTCCCCCAATGAGTCTGAAAATTCGTATAAAGTCATATTTTAGTATTTCCCAGTGACGGGTGCACTGATGTAGCTCCGCATCTAAATACCATGCGACGGGGATAGGGCCTAGGGCATGAAAAAATAGATGAAACCACACTTCTGTATTCCAGTCGGACCATTTTTCCATCCAAGTGAGCAGATGCACGCGGGGATCCCCAGGTCCGAGAAACATCTTGGTGCACATGTCAGTGGGGGGTGCGAACCGCAAGATCATCATATCCCAACACGTCTCCTAGTCCTGGAATGATATATTGTGGGTATCCCACCATCACGCAGGTGTCCCATGCATAGCTATATTAAGGGCCCAGATCCGTCGTTCTCTTGGAACCGTAGCTTCCAGTGTTCTCAAGAATTCTTAGATGCTACCAGACTCATCAAAATGGGGTAGATCTCTTACCTCTGAAGAAATGTAGTAGAGGTCCCTCATGACCTGAAGACATTGTAGCGCCAACACATCGTGCAACCAGTTTTGCCAATTCTCCATTTCCTCATTGGAGTCAAAGGAGTATTCACTATTTGCTTCCCAACAGAGTACCCCATCCGCCGTGGGATTGATCCAATCTTTGTTTCGCGCGGTCAACTTGTAAATGTGATCTACCTCTTTATTTCTGCGTACTGGCTCTATGTAGCGTTCTCCTTCTGTAGGATCTAATGGTATTGTCACCCTTGTTCCGTTATTTTCAAATACCATGCTTCTTTTCTTGAGGATAACGATACCACCCATATCTATGGCCCAGTCGAGTCCTAGGAGCATGGGGTATGGGTCTGCATCTTCGACAATCTGAATTACTTCAAAATCAGCCTGGGCCCTAACCCCAACAATATCTACCATGAGTTTTGATAGTCTCCCCAAAGGTATAATCTTCTGCTGGTTGGCCATACGTAGTTGGATATTGGACCACTCTAATTTGGGTTCCCCCATTTGCTGCCAAGTTTTCTTAGGTAGCACGTTTTCATCTAACCCCAAGTCTAAGACAACCTGATCCATCTCATAATTACCGATTTGGGTAGTTAATCTCATCTCCCTACTAGTACGTTTCCCATATCTCCCTAACTTGTGTACGTCCTGAACTTCTAGAGATAGGTGGGGCTTCCCTATACAGCTATCGATTACTGCCTGAAGGTTGTCTTTGGCCCATGGGTGGTGTAAGAGCTTTATACACACCTGCAAGAAAGGTCTTACCTCGTCATCCTCTCCTAGGTTTGCAAGTGTTTGCAGAGTAGATTTTATTGTCTTAGAATTTTCCTGGTGGAGTGTTTCTTGTCCCAGTTCACGGTCCAATCTCTCTAGGTTGTCAAGTGTTGGTTGGCTCAAAGGATCCCTTGCATCCTCCTTCGTAGGCTCCCTGGTGGTCATCCTACTGTGTGTTGCACTTGAATTTCTATCCCGTAGTTCGGCCTTAACTCTTTAGACATTTTTCGTTGGTGTTGGATGTTTCTCTTGCATTTTTTCTATCAAGATCGGGCAGTCTTCAATCTCATGGTCCAGCTACTAGAAATATTTGCAGGATTTCCTGGTAGGGTTTGGGAAGTCCCTTGCAAAGTTCCCTACCTCTTAGTAGTTATAACAGATTAGTTGCCCACGTCCTCTTCCTGCGCTCCCCCCCCCGACCTCCCCTGCCCCTTGTTGGGGAACCACCGAAGCTCGCGGGGGATCTAGGCGACGCAGAGTCTGACTGTACTCTATAAAAGCTTCCTCAATCTATCACCAACTCGTAAGTGTGACAGTTTTGCTCATCATGTCCTACTGACCGAAAAAATACACACCATTGTTGCTTTAGTTTGCTGGTACTTAGCCAAGGACACTGGGCTGTATCGTGTAGTCCTGCTACCCGGCAATCATCGCACCATAACGCAGACCTACTTAAGCTTGGAAATAGCAGACTAGGGCCTCCTGCCTACATGTAATATATCAGGAGCGGGCACTGATCCTTCGTATGTCGAGACGTCTGACGTTGTATGCACCATAGGTCTGCACTAGCTCCTTTTCCCTGTTCCTTCCATAGGTTCTAAATTTCCATGTGCATGGCTTCAAGCTACTCCTGAATTTTCTGTACTCCTCCTGAGTGTATTCTCTGGGCACAGCTTCTAGTTTCATGGCAGTTTTCATAGCTTTTTCCTGTGACTCGAAGGTCTGGTGGCCCATAGGTATACGCAAGTGAGGTAGCAGCATAGTGATGAACCATTCAGTGTGTTGTCTGTCGTCATACTCAAATCCTCCCTCTCTGATCATTTCTTTTAGTCTCTGATCAGCTTCCCATACAGACTCAGTTGCTCCTTGATTGAAATCTTTCACATCTGCTACGATCTGAGAGTAGGACTTAGGTTTGTGGAACTGTTTTTTTAGGGCGTCCTTAATATCGTGAATAGATGTGCTCCCATTTTGAGATATGTACCACATATACCAATCCAGTGCTCTCTCTTTGAAGGCCAGGGACAACTATTCTCTTTTCACAATATCACTCACCACCCCTTGTGCAGTCCACACCGAGTCTACCACAAACCAAAAATAGTCCATGTCCTCATCTTTCACACCCTTAAAGGTAGGTAATTTCAAGTGTGCTGCCATGTCTCCTTCTGGCGGGGTTTCGGGTGAGGTTTTATTCTTCCGCAGTTCTGACGTCAGTGTAACTAGCGGGCTTTGTGCATCTGCCCTTTTCAACATTCTATAGACAGAGTTATCCCCTTCTTGATTGGTTCAATATTACTTACCGGTCCGCATTGTACTTTCATCTAGAATGGAACTCATTCACTCGAACCTGCTCTTCCTCCTTGTCAGGATTCCAGTACTTTCTTGTCATTACCCGATCCCTTCCTCAAAATGTGTTGGCAATATGATGCTGAGTGTTGTCCTTGATGGCAACCCACTTGATGAAGATGATGGCAACCTACTTGATGAAGTTGTGCTTGATAGAATATGTCTTGATGAACTTTTCACATGATGTATCTACAGTGAGTACAGAAGGTAAAGAAGAAAGGAATTCAGTATGTGCTAGATCTATGATGAAAAGAGTATGTCTCAAGGCATACACAGATTTGTCTAGGATAAGTCGTGTATGCACGCGGGAAATAACGTGCCAAGTCGCGTATGGGCAAAAGTGCTCATAAAGTGCAAAACCAGGGGTAACCACCATGGTATTGACCCATTGTATTGAGTAATGATTCGTCTATGTGACCCCGCCTAGGAATACCATCGAAAGTAATGTGGTTTTGACCCATGGTATTGATAAAGGGTAAACCTATATAAGGAGAAGAAATTCATTGTGCAAAGGGTGTGCATGGGTCTAGGCTTTAATGTATACTTCACTCTGAAGTATATCTGCATGGTGGAACTTTGCTCTTAATTGATAGATTTGATTCTATAATGTATCTATGAACATTATGAAGGTCCAATATCTCTAGATCTTGAAATGGTGAAACTCTTGGATGATCTTAAAAGAAGTGATGAAGACCTGGCGCAAATCTGTTGAAGAAGTTGAAGAAATCTGGGTAAGTTCATAGATCTGGTCTATTCTGCAAAGTTTATCTTTTATAGATCAATATGCAGGTTCGCTTCACTGAAGGTGCGTATATACGTGGATCTATTTCAACAAAGGCGCGTATGACCTGTTAGGGTTTTTCTGAAAAGTTGCACGAATGTATATGCGGGTTGTCTTAAGTGAAAGCGCGTATATACACGGATCCATATAAAGAAAAGCGCGTATGATATCTGAACTGATGGTTGCTCATGGTTGAATGTGTTTCTGCATACTTATTCTGAAGTTTGGGTTATCTCTGATATACTGATTACAGTGGTTTCACTGTTCGGTTTGAAAGCATTGGGAAAAGTATGTTTGTTGATAAGTGAAGGGTTGTGTTGGAGCTGTTTGATCCAGTTTGAAAATTGATGAAACGTGGTCTGCAGTGGATCTGAGGGTTGAAGCCTTCAGTCTGATAATAGAAGCTTTCTGTCAGCAGAGGCTAGTGCTAATATCAGGGGGTAGTAGCTCCCTTCCAGGTGAGACTGGTAAACGAGAGCAGGGGGTTGAAGCTCCCTTCCAGGTGAGGCTGGTAAACGAGAGAAGGTTGTAACCTTCTGCAGGTGGGTGCCTGCGTGCTGGTATAAGTCTGCACCAGTACATGATTGTAAGAAGTTTTTCTCTATAATAAAATATTGAAGGCTGAGACAACGGCAGCGGTGGTTTTCTCCCGACTTGGGTTTCCACCTAAAAATCATGGTGTTCATGTGTGATGCTTTTGTGTGATGTTTCATTCTGTTATTACTACACATGTCTACTGCTATATAAACATCTGATGAATGAATACATGCAAGGATCTAAGTGAAGAATTGATTGTTTATTAATATCTCTATGCATACACGAGTTCAGTAAAGGGTATCCGCATATATACGCAAATCTGATTCAGTAAAGTAGCATATGGTTTATTAAAGAATGAAAAAGTAAAAAGATCTGAGTAAATCCTAAATACTGATTCACCCCCACCCCCCCCCTCTCAGTATTTTTCCAACAATTGGTATCAGAGCAGGTCCTTCTGAAAAGGCTTAACCGCTAGAAGGAAGATCAAGCAGGATGAGCAATCACGAGGGAACAACATCTATCGAACCTACGCTCTTCAACGGAAGAAATTTAATCTTCTGGAAAATAAGGATGAGATCATATCTTCAGTCTATGGGAGCAGATATATGGGCCATTATTGAACAAGGATATCAATATCCAGCTGCTACACCAACAGATCCAACTGAAAGAAAGAATTATGAATCAAATGCAAAAGCGGTCAATGCTATAAGTGGAAGTCTAACTGAAGCAGAAATTTTCAAAGTCATGCAGCTAAATACAGCAAAGAAGATATGGGACAAAATCATCCTAAGCTATGAAGGTGATGCAAAGGTAAAAAGTGCAAAACTTCAATCTCTCAGAATTGAGTATGAAAATTTAAAAATGCATAGTGATGAGAATATTGCTGGTTTCTTTTTACGTGTTGATGATGTTGTAAACCATATGAGAAATCTGGGAGAAACAATAACCGAATCCACTTTGGTTGAGAAAATTTGAGATCACTAACGGCCAAGTTTGAGTCAAAAGTTTCTGCTCTTGAAGAAAAACAGGACCTTCAAAATCTTACTATGGTGCAACTTCATGGCATATTGACTGCATACGAAATGAGGAGAGGAGGACCATTTGAAGTCAAAGAAGTTGTTTTTAAAGCTTCTACAAAAGGGAAAGAAGTTCAAAAACCGGAAGGGTCAGGATATATCTCAGAAGAAGATGAGGCAAACTTTGTGAGAAGACTCCAACTAGGAACTGGAAGATTCAAAGGTAAGCTTCCTTTCAAATGTTTTAATTGTGGAAGAGTTGGTCATTATGCTGCAAAATGTCCTTATAAAGAAACATCTGCTAAAGAGAAAGAAGTAGCAAGAAGAAATAAGAATCGGTCTAGCACTAAGAAAAGCTACTATACAAATGAAGACAGTGATGGGTTATCTGACAGTGAGGAAGAATGTGAACAAGATCTTAGACTTCTCATGGCATTTGAAAATAATTCTAGAGACGATAAGGATGGTTTTATGGATTCTCTAGATGAAAATGATTTTCTTGATCAAAACAATCAACTCAAAATATGCTTGGAAGAAATTAAAATAATCATAGAGACTCTGAAAAGGCAGAATGAAGAAGCAAAGAAACATAATGAAAAATTAGAATGTGAAGTAGTAAGTCTAAGAAAAGAACTTGAGAAATTAAAGACTCTGAATCTTAGATTTTCTAAAGGATCTGAAACCTTAGATGAGATTATCAAGGTTCAACGATCTCCTTTGATTAAGACAGGTCTTGGATATACCGGAGAATCCTCTCAGGCTTCAGCACCAAATTATCTAAAAGCAGCTACAACTGGTTTACTACATTCAGCCACTCAACAAGGGAATAAAGAATCTTTACAGGTAAAGCATGATCATCACAATACAAGGAACACTAACAGGGATATCTCTCAAAGAAGCAACAATCAACAGCTAAATTCAAATAGAAGATTTCATGATCGCAGAAATTTCTACTTCAATGGACAATGTTTCTCATGTCACAATTTTGGTCATAAAGCTGTTCAATGTGTTGCATATAAAAACATAATGACAAGAGAAGCAAGAAAGAAAAGGATGGATATTGAACCAAAAAAGAACACCTATAACAACTTTTCTCCTCCTCAAAATGAATTTGAATGTGCTTATTGCAATAACTTTGGGCATGAAGAATATGAATGCAGGAGCAAAGTCCAGCCAAAACAACATTTTCCTTCAAGTTCCAAAGTATGGAAAAAGAAGGAATTACAGGTTGAAAATTGTGGGATAGCGTTATTTGCAGAAGGTGAAGAAAATCAATGGTACATTGATAGTGGGTGCTCAAGACACATGACAGGTGACAAAAGAAAACTTCTTTCATCTAATGCTCTAGAAAAGGAAAATAAAGTTACATTTGGAAATGATAATCCTGTTGTAATTAAAGGGAAAGGGTCCGTATTTCTAAAATAAAAGGTGAAGGCTAATGATGTCATGTATGTGGATGGATTAAGGCATAACCTGTTAAGTGTAAGTCAAATGTGTGATCAAGGTACAGAAGTTGTCTTCAGTTCAAAATAATGTGTGGTTCATGATTTGGATACAGGTAGAACTATTATAAAAGGGAAAAGAACTCCAAGAAACCTATATGTATTAAATAACTGCAAAGATCAATGTTACCTGAGCAAATCTTCAGAAAATTGGCTATGGCATAGAAGGCTGGGGCATCTAAGCTTCTCTCAAATCAACAAAGCAAGCAGACTTCAAGCTGTTCATGGTCTTCCCAATATTACTCTACCAGAAAGTATCATATGCAAATCCTGCCAATTTGGTAAGTAGACCAGAGTACAATTTAATGCCAAAGAAGGATCATCAAGTAGGCCTATTGAACTTGTTCATACTGACATTTGTGGACCTATGAGGAAAAAGTCACCACGTGGAGAAGAATACTATATCTTATTTATTGATGATTTCTCTAGAATGTGTTGGATTGGGTTGCTTAAACACAAAGATGAAGCATTTGAGAAATTTCAAATCTTCAAAGCACTGGTGGAAAATGAATTGGATCTAAAAATAAAATGTCTTAGATCTGATCGAGGAGGAGAATATACATCAAATGAATTCTTTGAATTTTGTGAACAACATGGCATAAAGAGACAGTTCTCTGTAGCAGGCACTCCACAACAAAATGGCGTAGTAGAAAGAATGAATAGAACAATTCAACAAATGGCTAGAGCTATGCTTGATGATTCTGGAACTCCTGACATGTTCTGGGGAGAAGCAGCACATATGGTAGCAAATATTCTCAACAAGGCACATGTTCGGGTAAATAGTGACAAAACTCCATATGAACTCTGGTATGGTAATTCTCCCTCTATAAATAATTTTAGAATTTTTGGAAGTAAATGCTTTATCAAAAATAATGATGAAAATCTTGGCAAGTTTGAACCTAGATCAGATGAAGGGATACTTCTTGGTTACTCATCTACAAGCAGAGCATACAAATGTTACAATAAAAGGCTTCGAAAGATTGTTGAATGTATTGATGTTGTCATTGATGTGTCTCCTACAGCTCCTAAAGAAGAAAAACAAGCAACAGAAGAAGATGATGGTGATTTTTTGTCCTTCTACATCAAATGGAAATAATACAGACAATGGATCTAATGAAGAACCTGAAGATGATTTATTAGAGAAAGCTCCATCCGGATATGTTCAAAAGAATCATCCTTAATCTCAAATTTTGGGAAACAAGGAATCAGGTGTACAAACAAGGAGGACTCTTGTGGGATCTTCTAGCTATTTGGCATTCCTATCCACAATTGAACCCCAAAATGTCAATCAAGCTAGCAAAGATGAAATTTGGATTCAAGCCATGAATGAAGAGCTTGATCAAATTGAAAAGAATCACACTTGGGAATTGGTACCAAGACCACATGATAAAAATGTCATTGGAACCAAATGGATATTCAAGAACAAGTTAAATGAAAATGGGGATGTTATAAGAAACAAAGCCAGATTGGTTTGAAAAGGGTACACTCAACAAGAAGGTATAGACTTTGAAGAAAATTTTGCTCCTGTAGCTAGACTTGAAGCCATAAGAATGTTTCTTGCTTTTTCAAGTTCTCAACAAATCAAAGTCTATCAAATGGATGTCAAATTTGCTTTCCTCAATGGTGATCTTGAAGAAGAAGTTTATATAGAACAACCAAAGGGATTCATTTTGGGAAATGATAAGAATCTTGTTTTTAAACTTAAAAAGGCTCTATATGGTCTCAAACAAGCTCCAAGGGCATGGTACTATCGTCTTGACAAATATCTCCATCAACAAGGATTTTCAAAGGGGTCTACTGATAGCAACTTATACACAAAAATTGAACATGACAAACTTTTGATTGTGATTTTATATGTTGATGATATCATTTTTGGGAGTAATGAAGAATCCTTGAGTCAAAAATTTGCTTCTGTTATGTAGCAATAATTTGAGATGTCTTTACTTGGGGAACTAACATTCTTTCTTCGCTTGCAAATGCATCAAACTACATATGGTATATTCCTATCACAAGAAAAATATCTTAAGCAAATTTTGAAGAAGTATGGCATGGAAGAATTCAAGCCTGTAAGTACACCAATGATAACCTGATGCAATCTCAATTCTCATGATGATTCTCCCATGGTGAATCAATCGGAATACAAATCAATGATAGGAAGTCTACTTTATCTCACCGGGACTAGACCGGACATTATGCATGCTGTTGGGATTTTTGGACGATTCCAAGCTAATCCAAAAGAGTCTCATCTTCAGGCTGTAAAAAGAATATTCAAATATCTGCAAGGAACTCAAGACTTTGGACTATGGTATCCAAAGAATGCTGATCTTCCTCTTCATGCTTACTCTGATGCAGATTGGGCTGGAAATGTTGATGATCGAAAAAGCACAAGTGGTGGTGCATTCTATATGGGGCCTCGGTTGGTATCTTGGTTCAATAAGAAGCAAAGTTCTATTGCCTTATCTACTGCTGAAGCAGAATATGTGGCTGCCGCATCTTGTTGCACTCAACTCCTTTGGATGATGCAAACCTTGGGAGATTTTCAAATCAAATGTACTTCTCCTATCTCCATTATGTGTGATAATAGAAGTGCCATCAGTATCTCAAAGAATCCTGTTATGCATTCGAAGAGCAAGCACATTCCCATCAAGTATCACTTCTTACGTGAACAAGTGCTTGAACAAAAGGTGAAGTTGGAGTATGTTCCCTCCAAAGAACAAGTTGCTGATATCTTTACCAAACCTCTGCCCAAGGAAGCGTTCGAGTATCTAAGACAAAAGCTGGGAGTATTCTCTGCCAGTCAAAAGAACAAATCTTCATAAATTCAGAAGATTAAATTGGATACGTGTGTTTCCTGAAACACATTAGCGTATATACGCAAGTATATGAACAGAAAGTCGCGTATGGATAGATGCTGACTATTTTTGCTTGGGGTCAACATTTTGCAGTACTTTTTGATTTTCTGGATATGACAGAGCATTTGATGAAAAGAAGACAGGCACAGGAAGGACAAAATTCAGGGGGAGATGAAAGAATGTGAAGTTTTCCATGTTTCACTTTCCATACGCAGTTTATGTCAATAAAAGCTGCGTATACACGCGATTTCCTACAGACACAGTCATGTATGCATTGATGCTGAAGAAATTTTTACAGCAGCTGAAGATCAGGAGTACCAGTTCAAGGGGAGCATCAGTCTGACTACTGATGATTGTATTGTTGACACTGTATCTGCTTATTTCTCAGTTCTAAATGTTAATAACATGATACCTGGTTTCTTATGATGAAGGTTATGATTGCTTGAGATAGAAGTCTTATGATTCAGAGTTATGGACAGATCATGCAAAGTTTGTTGTTGATGACTTACTGTTGAGGGTGTTCAGGTTGCAAAAGCTAAGGAGGAGCTTTGGTCATTTAGAAAGGATGCATTGGATGCAAAGTTTCAAGGGGAGCAGTAGCCTTGCTGGGTGTAATGCATTGTTGGCATTATGATGATTCTGAAATGTAATCTCTTTCTTGAGGTATTTTTGGTAGTAGTCATGAAAAGTCATATTTGTAATTTGATAAAAAGGGCATGATGAGACCCACGATGTAAAATTGTAATATTCAGTCATGTAAGGACTTATTCATTTTGTAAACCCACTTTGTTGGTTAGTTGAATGAAAGTCTGTAAACCCACTTGGTTGGGTACTTGAGTCTCTTATGTAAATCCACTTGGTTGGATCTTTGATGTAAGTATGAGTCCTTGATGCTAGGAAATTCATAGAGTCATATACTTCATTGAAAAATATGTTTGAAGATTCGGCATGAACTCAGGGGGAGCTTGGTCACTTCAGTGTACATCAGATCTGCAGAACGCTTCCTTGTGTTGGTTTTGATCCGCCCTTTGCCCTTGATGTCAAAGGGGGAGAGTGACATGGTGTTTGAATTATTAATGTAGTGACATGGTGTCATTGAATTCTTAATGTATCTATCTGTTGTGGTGATCAAACACCATCATGGTTGCCATCAAGTCCAAATGGGGATATTGTTGGCAATATGATGTTGAGTGTTGTCCTTGATGGCAACCCACTTGATGAAGATGATGGCAACCTACTTGATGAAGTTGTGCTTGATAGAATATGTCTTGATGAACTTGTCACATGATGTATCTACAGTGAGTCTAGAAGGTAAAGAAGAAAGGAATTCAGTATGTGCTATATCTATGATGAAAAGAGTATGTCTCAAGGCATACGCGGATTTGTCTAGGATAAGTCACGTATGCACATGGGAAATAACGTGCCAAGTCGCGTATGGGCAAAAGCGCTCATAAAGTGCAAAACCAGGGGTAACCACCATGGTATTGACCCATTGTATTGAGTAATTATTCGTCTATGTGACCCTGCCCAGGAATACCATCGAAAGTAATGTGGTTTTGACCCATGGTATTGATAAAGGGTAAACCTATATAAGGAGAAGAAATTCATTGTGCAAAGGGTGTGCATGGGTCTGGGCTTTAATGTATACTTCACTCTGAAGTATATCTGCATGGTGGAACTTTGCTCTTAATTGATAGATCTGATTCTATAATGTATCTATGAACATTATGAAGGTTCAAGATCTCTAGATATTGAAATGGTGAAACTCTTGGATGATCTGAAAAGAAGTGATGAAGACCTGGCGGAAATCTATTGAAGAAGTTGAAGAAATCTGGGTAAGTTCATAGATTTGGTCTATTCTGCAAAGTTTATCTTTTATAGATCAATACGCAGGTTCGCTTCACTGAAGGCACATATATACACGGATCTATTTCAACAAAGGCGCGTATGACCTGTTAGGGTTTTTCTGAAAAGTTGCACGAATGTATACACGGGTTGTCTTCAGTGAAAGCGCGTATATACGTGGATCCATCTAAAGAAAAGTGCATATGATATCTGAACTGATGGTTGCTCATGGTTGAATGTGTTTCTACATACTTATTCTGAAGTTTGGGTTATCTCTGATACACTGATTATAGTGGTTTCACTGTTCGGTTTGGAAGCATTGGGCAAAGTATGTTTGTTGATAAGTGAAGGGTTGTGCTGGATCTGTTTGATCCAGTTTGAAAATTGATGAAACGTGGTCTGCAGTGGATCTGAGGGTTGAAGCCTTCAGTCTGATAATAGAATATTTTTGTCAGTAGAGGCTGGTGCTAATATCAGGGGGTAGTAGCTCCCTTCCAGGTGAGACTGGTAAACGAGAGTAGGGGGTTGAAGCTCCCTTCCAGGTGAGGCTCGTAAACGAGATAAGGTTGTAGCCTTCTGCAGGTGGGTGCCTGCGTACTGGTATAAGTCTGCACCAGTACATGATTGTAAGAATTTTTTCTCTATAATAAAATATTGAAGGCTGAGGCAACGACAGCGGTGGTTTTCTCCCGACTTCAGTTTCCACCTAAAAATCATGGTGTTGATGTGTGATGCTTTTGTGTGATGTTTCATTCTGTTATTAATACACATGTATATTGCTATATAAACATCTGATGAATGAATACATGCAAGGATATAAGTGAAGAATTGATTGTTTATTAATATCTCTGTGCATACGCGAGTTCAGTAAAGGGTATCCGCGTATATACGCGAGTCTGGTTCAGTAAAGTAGCATATGGGTTATTAAAGAATGAAAAAGTAAAAGGATCTGAGTAAATCCTAAATACTGATTCACCCCCCCCCCTCTCAGTATTTTCCCAACAAAATGCTCTAGGTCCCGGAAACGGAAACATTTATTGGCTCGAGGGGTCCTGACCCAATTTCGGAGTTCAAGGTTTTCCAACAAACCCCTATACTACTGGCCCTTTCAGCAGTGACCCACTTGCACAGGTCAAAGTCTCACCTGAAGTAGTATGGGTGGGTGCTGGAACCAGATTTCTACACCCTAAGAAAGGGTAGGTAAGGCAAGCAGAGCTGCATCCGGCCCTATGATGCCCAGGTCGCCTCTTTCTGCGCACGGTATACAGGTCTCTCTTTTCACATCCACGTGCACAAGGTCTACAATGTTTATAATTATATACTTCTATGAAAGTAGCACAATATTGCATAAAACAGAACAGAACAGATCTAGATACAGTAAACACACTTGCACAGATCTTTCGCATCTTGAATAAATAATGTGCATAATATAGTAATTACCAATGATTGCGCAAACAGTACACATAGATTCAATTCTGAACAAACTTTCTTACTTATCAATTCATCAATTCCCTCTTACAATACCCATCCCAGCCTGCATACACAGCAGCAAATAGCAGGAATCTAGATCTCCGCACACACAGCCAGCAGGAGTCTGTTCCCCAAAAACCCAAATAGATATACTAAACCATAGTTCACATCAATAACTCTTCATTTCTCTGCCTTACAATTCAAAATGTTCCTCTATTTATAATAATCTAGCCTAAACTTTCCTATGGTTTGCAAACTGTGGTTTTCGGACCCCTGGTTTACCCTTTGACCCATTACAATGCTTTCGGGGTTTTGACCCACCCCAAAACCCCTACGCTAGCCTAATTATAACAAAAAATATACAAAATTAGACCAGTTTCACAGCTCGTAGGAGACCCTGTTCCAACAGTTGGAAATATGCAGGTATCTCCAATTTGTATGCCATTCTGAATTTTTGCAATGCCTTGTAAGGAACATAGTACTTGGGTGATAATTTATTATCCTTCTTATGTTGCTCGGGGGACATTTGTTTGAATGGTTGTAGCTGTAAAAATACCCAGTTTCCTACATCAAAACTTCTTTCATTGCGATTTTGATATGCCTATTGTTTCATTCGATTTTGTGCTAGAGTGAGGTTAACCTTTAAGAGTTGGAGAACTTGTTATTTATGCTCTATGTGATCTTCCACTGCTTGAACCTTAGAATTTTATCTTAAAGATGATGTGATGGATGGTGGATGATATCAATAAAGTGTTGTAAATGGGGTTATTTTTGCTGCAGTATGGAAGGAAGTGTTATACCACCATTCAACTAGAGGTAAACACTTGACACATTGTGTTTGTTTATCAGATACAAAACAATGAAGATATTATTCCAAATATTTGTTCACTATCTCAGTTGCCCATCAGATTGAGGATGATAAGATGAGTTATAAGCTAATTGAGTTCCAAGACAAGAAAATAATTATGTCAAAATATTTCTAGTGAAAATGGGATCTTTGTCACATACAATAATATTTGGGTTTCAATGTAGCTTTTGAATTGTTTCCATAAATGCAATAGCAACTATATTCGCCTTAAAAGGATGAGATAATGCACAAAAGTGTGCATACTTGATAAGTCTATCAACTACAACCATGATGACACTCTTTCCATCAGATTTGGGTAAAACTATGATAAAATCCATTGAGACCTCCTCCCAACATTAACTTGGAATGGCTAAAGGTAGTAACAAACCCAAGTTCTTAATTATCTCAAATTTATTTTGTCAAAAAACAAAACATTTTGCCACAAACTTCTGAATATAAAATTTAAGGCCATCCCAAAAAAATTCCTTCTTGACCCTATGATAAGTTTTTAAAAATATTGAGTTCCTTCCTAAGGGGAATGTGTGCAATTCCAAAAGAGTATTTTTTTAGAGTTGGGAATTCTTCCAAAGATATACATGATCTTTGTACCGCAATGAATAATTTTTCCAGCTAAATGTATAATATATGCTAGGATCTTGTTGCAACTTTTGAATGAGTTTCCACACCTCTTCTTCATTCTTCCATTCATTTCTTCCTTTAGTTATCCAATAATATTGGATTATAGAAATGGCACAAAGCATTCCTTCCACATCCTCATCCTTTCTTGAGAGTGCATCTGCAACAAAATTTTTCTTCCCTTTTTTGTAGACGATTACAAAGTCAACCCCAAAAATTTTGTGAACAATTTTTTCTTCTCTTATAAATATAATCTGTATTCCAAAAGGTACTTAAGACTATCATGATCTGTTTTCACCTTGAAGTGTCTTCCCACTAGGTAAGGTCATCATTTCTTTAGTGCATGTAGTATGTTCAACATTTCTTTCTCATAAATAGGCTTGTTTAAATACTTTCCTTTGATTGGATGACTTTCAAAAGAAATGGATCTTCCTTCTTGCATTAAAACTAAACCAATACGATTTTCTGAGGAATCATGTTCCACAATAAAGGTTTTTGTGAAGTTTGGCATAGCTAAGACCAATGCTTGGAACATTTCTCTTTAAGATGTTCAAAGGCCTTAGTTGCTTTTGGATTCCAAGAAAATGGATATTTCTTTAGTAATGTTGTAATAGGCAGTACTTTTCTCCCATAATTCTTGAAAAACTTGTGATAATACCCTATCAACCAAAGAAATCCTAGAAGATGTTTTATGGTTGTGTGTATTTTCCATTCCTTAATGGATTTAATCTTGTTAGGGTCTACCTTAACACCCTCATGAGATACAATATGACCCAAATATTCCACCTCTTGTACTCCAAAGAAACATTTGGAATTTTTAGCATATAATTGTTTCTCCTCCAATAGTTTGAGCACCCTGTCAACATGTTGAACATAATCCTTCCAAGAGTTGGTGTAGATTAGTATATCATCAAAAAATACTAACAAAAAATTTCCAAGGAATGGCTGGAAAATGGAATTCATAAAACCTTGAATTTTGAAAGTGGAAGGCACATTAGTAAGGCCAAAAGGCATGAACAAAAATTCATAATGACCCTCATGAGTTCTTAATGTTAATTTCAGAATGCCTTCGGCCTTTATTCTAATTCGATGATATCTTGAATGAATATCTAGCTTTGTGACGTAAATTTCTCCATGTAATTCACCCAACAAATTCATCAATGACAGAAATGGGAAATTTATCTTTAATAGTGATCTTTTTTATCTCCTTATAATCTGGAAACATGCGCCATAATCCATCCTTCTTGTGAACCAATACTACTAGACAAAAGAAAGAAATTTGACTAAGTTGAATTATACTAGCCTCTCGCATTTTTAAGCCCATACATTCAATTTCACTCTTTTGGGAATATGGATATTGGTAAGTCCTAATGTTTTGAGGAACTCTTCCTGGAATCAAATGAATGTCATTATCATGATCATGAGTAGGTGGGACACCTTTGGGAGTCTCAAATACCTTGGAATGAGTGTCAAAGACTTTTTGGAGATCGAGAGAAATATATGATTTCGATGTTTGAACCTATAGTGAGCATAATTGTGTAATTATTCCCCATTTTTATTTCTTCAAAATATTTTTCATGCCATTAGAGCTTATTATACTTCATGGTTTCCCTGTAATAACCCCTAGTTCAAATTCCTTTCCTTCCCATTACCTTTTTCTTCTTCATATATTCTTATATATCTAGAGTTTGAGGAGTGGTAATTCCTGCCAATGCATTACAAGATATGGTCATATTCATTTCTTCTTTATCTGGGGTTGGTTCCTAGTGTATATCCTCCTCTTTTGATATTTATTGTTCCTTTTATTCCTCCTCCTCACAATCTATGTAAAATAATTTCTTCTCATCACACTTATGACATTGTGTGTTTTTTTCTATCACAACTATAATAAATCCTTTTTTTTCTTTTTTTCCTCCAATTGTTGTGGTGCTAAACTTGTAGGTTGTGGAAGGCTAGGAGCAGTAACATTTCCATATTTATAGTTGTGAGTAGTATATTTCCTTGTTGCCATAATTTTTCTTTCAAATTTTCTTTCCACCCAATATTCCTTCTCTAATGAATCAAGTTCCCAAAGGAAAACCTCATGTTGGATGTTATCCTTTAAAGTCCCCATGAAGACATCAATCCTATGCTCCCCTAGAATATCAGTTACCATGATATTCAATTTTTGGAAGTCCTCAATGTGCTCTTCCATTGAACCCTTTTGTTTGAGATTTATCAATCAGCTAAAGAAGGTGTTTCTCTTCGTATCCTCATAATATGTTATCATTTCCCCCATAAAAATTTACCAACTGACAAGTGGTTTATGAGAAAACGTCGATCGATACCATACAAATTGAGTGGGTTCTAAATATAAAATTTAATTCGTACCTTTTGTGTGTTACACGCCATGGAGATCAAGATATGTCTCCATATGTAGTATCCATGTTACCGGATTTCAATATTTGGAATGTGGTGGGTCTTAAACCAAACATTGGAGTCTCTAAAATCATAATTCATACTCCTTTTCTCCTCATCATGATTTTCACGGATTACCTTGTCACCATTGAGAAGCCTTTCTTGTAGCAAATTTGTCAAACCCTTAGTCAAACCTTCCATTTATACTTTTAAGTCATTCATGTCACCTTTTAATTCTAGTTTTGAACCATCCATGTCCCCTTTTAGTTCATCTGTGGTTGCTCTTTGTGAGAGCGAAATTTTTTGCACTTGGTGCTGTAATTTTATATATCATGTTGCAATTCTTCCTCTTCATGCATCATAGTAGAGATTTTTTAGGGCTTAATAGGTGTAGAATTATTTTGTTTGGGTGAAATTTTAGAACCAAATACTGATATATATGCTTCAATATGTCCTTGGAATCACTTGAAACAAAATTTTCAAACAAAAGGTATGCAATTTTAAAAATGAATACACACTTTTTTCTTGCTTTTAGGAGCTCGATCTTGAAAAGGTCGTATCACTATAATTTCAACTCTACAAAGTCTAAAATTTCATTCTATGGTATCCCTCTGAGTCTTATTTCCAATTCCACAAGTCAAACCGAGATTGGATTCCTCAAGATAAATTTATGCCTAATATCCCACGATGACCTAGTTATGGACTGGTCCAGTAGGGAAAACTTGTACATAATTCCATGTGTCACTGTTTCAACCTTCAACCCTAAAAATGATACACAAAAATCTAAAGTTCGTAAAATTTTAGTCATGTTTTAGGAAATTCAAATCTTATGCTCATACATAAATTTTTGAATATTTTCCCTAGGTCACCTGTTTGAGACTGAATTCTGGAGCATGCAAAAAAACATAACGTCTTTGGAACATATCTCAGAAAAGATAGCGAACCAAGATCTGAAATTTTTACACGAAGTTCACTAAGATGGGAACAAAATAATAATAGGGGGCTACATTACCAATTAAAATAAGGGGGATACACTAGTATTATAAGGATCTATCATATATCATATGGTCATATGGAATATCAATTACCTTGACATTCAATCTTTGGAAGTCGCCAATGTGCTCTGCCATTGAAACCTTTCGTTTAAGATTTATCAATTAGCTAAAGAAGGATTTTATCTTTGTATCCTCATAATGTGCTATGAATTCCTCCATACAATATTCCCTATGATAGTTGGTTTACAAGAATAAATCCATTGATACCACACAAGCTGATTCATTTCTAAATATAAATATGAAATGTGTACCTTTTGTGTGTGTGGCGCATCATGTAGATCAAAGAATTGATCCATTTTTATTATCCATGTTATCGGATCATAGAAATCAAACTTCCTAATATTTATATTTGGAATGTAGTCAGCCTTAAACCAAAAGTTAGAGTCTCTACAAATCATGATTGACATTTTTTTTGTTCTCATCATGAGTTTCATGACATTCCTTAGCACCACTAGGAAGGCTTTCTTCTAGAAATTTTACCAAACCTTCCTTCAAAACTTCCATGTATTCTTTCAAAATATCCATGTCACCTTTCATTTTTTTGTTTTAAACTCCATATATTGTTGAAATCTTAGTTAAACTGAGAGGGGGGGTGAATCTGTTTAACACATACATGGAATTTTAAAACTTTTCCCTTAAAACTTATTTACACCTTCATTTCATGATCAACTTAATATGTGAGAAATCTTAATTTGTGAGCAGAAAGTATCAAGAAGATTTCTTTATGTAACAACAGTCTTAATATGTAAGCAACATGTATTAATTAGATTAGATAAACCACATCAACACATAGACATCATGCACAGAGACACCAGATATAAGTGGAAACCCATAAAGGGAGAAAACCACATCTTATTGTTGTTGTGATGCAAAGGCAAGCTCCAACTCCCTCTCACAACTGATTTTCTATAGGCACCAACCTAGAGGAGGCTCCTACCTCGATTCCGCAAGCTACAACTTGCAAGGAAGCTCCAAATCCCATCAATTTTCTGTAGGTACCAACCTACAGGAGGCTCCAACCTCAGTCAGCTACAACTGACATTTTATTAAGCTACAACTTGATGTGGAATCACCAACTCCCATCTATTTTCTGCAAGAACCAACCTACAGGAGGCTCCAACCTCAGTTAGCTATAACTGACAGCTATCAAGCTACAAATTGATAGGAAAACTCCAACTTCCTCAATTTATCAAACTGATTGTTTGCTGATTTACCTCGGGTATCAACTCTGCACTGTAGCATCTTCACTGCTATGCATCAGTCTTCATATCTTCCTTATATCATTTCTGCATCTTCTCAGATTCACTATCAGCTCCTCCTTCTCTTCTCAGCTCCTCCCTCTTCTCTGCCTCACTGCTTCATTTTTTCATTCTTTAACTTTTCACAACATCTTGTTCTGCTCCTCCTTCTTCTTCTCTTCTCTGCCTCAATTCCATACTCAGCATTCTCTATGCTCACTCTCTCTCACCTCTTGCAACTTTTTTATTTTCTTCAACTCTCTTCAATTCTGTTGCACACTCTCTTCTTCTCTCACTCTATTTTCGTCAACATTTTCCCTTGGATATTACCCTATTTTATACAAAATAGCTTCATGGTCGTTTGTATTCTACTGGGAATTTGAAATAGACATCCATGTTTCTTTGCCTTCTGCCTTCTCATCTCTTTTATCCGCTCATTCATAAAACATAACTGTAGGTACCAATTTATCATTATAGTGGCATATTTTGTTCTCTTTCGGAGACTTGCCAATGCATCACAAACAATAAAAATCAATTAAAACATTTAAAATCAAATTACAATGAGAACTCCAGCTCAACTCATTTAGTCTTTTGGCTCGTTGCGCATTTCTCTTTTCTTTGACTGTGTCTGTCTTTTCTGTGACTATGTTTTATCTCTTTTCAGCTCTATTTTTTCGTCTGTCCTCTGCTGTGGTGTAACTACTACATACATGTAACTGTGCATTTTATATCAGTGCATTCTGTATATATATGTCTTTAAATTTAAATGTAGCAAGGTTTGACGTTTTCACCGTGAAGTGTCTTGTTGATGTGGTGAGTTCTAAGGAACATACACTCACACCATTTTGTTTTATGGCCACTCATCTTACTGTCCAACGATTGTATAGTTGTAATAATCGCCCTCACATATTAAGCGAGGCCCATGGTTCCCGGAACCCACGAAACACTTTTAAGATAAATACGCTCCTTTATATATATATATATATATATATATATATATATATATATATATATATATATATATATATATATATATATATATATATATATATATATATATATATATATATATATATATAGATACTTACCAAATCTCACGTTGCGATTGAATATTACGATATTTGCGATGTGATAGCCCCACACAGCATAGATATATGCTTATATATATGTTCTCCAATCGAAAAGTAAAGACCCATGAATTTACTTTGGAGAATGCCCAGCACACAACTCATTTTCTATAAATTTCGACTTTAGCACAATATATAAATAATATCATCGTGTATCCATATTCCCCTAATCAAGCGTTATAAACATTAATATAAGGGTTCAATTCCATTTAATCAATAGAATCCATATATCTCGGCCCACTTGCGATGCTTTCCGATGATATACACTACTCCTCGACTTCTTCTGATTGCAATTGATCGCAATCACAATTTCCATTTGAATGTACCAATATTCCAATGCTCCGAAGCTTTGATTTCGATTACTCTGATGCGATGCGATTAATCGCAATCACAAATTCTATTTGCATGTTCCGGTGCCTTGCTTAACTCTGATGCGATTTACCTGATGCGATGCGATTAATCACAATCACAACTTTTAGTTGCAAGTGATCTACTGCCAGTTTTTCTCTGATGCGATCAATGTGTGGACCCGACTATATTTTATATGATGGATTTTATATGACTATCGTGTCTGGCTTTGCCAATCACAATCGCAACTTCCTGTTTGCATATTCCACTGCTTTGTTTTTCTCCGATGCGATTTTCTCCCACCTTGTGGTACTTTTGTTATCATAAAGTGCTCCACTTATAAATATGAATATTTATGCTTTGAACCTTTGTTTATATGATTCGGGCTTCATCGCAATCGCAATTTTCTGTTTATATGTTCCGCTGCCCTTATAATCTCTGATGCGATTGGGAAAGGGTCCCACCATATAAGGCTTTGATACCTTTGGTTCTTCATCCATTAAAGCGCTCCATTCCAAATTTATATATATATATATATATATATATATATATATATATATATATACATGCTTTGAACCTTTGTGTGTAAGGCGCTGCATATATATATAAGTTTTATGTTTCATCTTTAGAGTATCCTCCAGCGGGTTAAGAGATTCTCGAAATTTATTTATATATATGCATACATTGCCACTTGGGTTATGATTCCCGGAATTATATAGATGTATCCTTCCGCCTGGGTTACGGTTCTCGGAATTTATGTTTAGAGTTTCTACCAGCTAGGTAGTTATTCTTGGAATAACGGCTCTGCCTCTACCTCTGCCTTCACTACTTTTGTCGCTCGACCTCTGCCTCTACTGCTGTGATAACAGTTCTACCTCTGTATTCACTGCCTCTACCTCTGCCTCTACCTTAGCTTCTTCTGCTGCTTGACCTCTACCTCTACCTTCGCTGTACATATTACATGTTGTTGTTCTTTGCCTATCTTTGCATCTGCTTCTGTTCTGCTGTTTGACTATTGCATTTCGACATTCTCTTCCGCCTTCGTTATATACAAATGATTACTGCCTCTGCCTCTGCTACTTGACCATTTAGTCTCTGCCTCTGCCTTCGTTGTGCCTGTCTCTACCTCTTTGCTATCTTTTTTTCTCTCTTTGCTGCCTCTGCTACTTGTCTTATGCTCTCTCTGCTGCCTCTGCTACTTCTTTGACTGATGATGCTCCCTTACTTCTCTTTTTGTTGTCTCTGCTACCTCTCTTTTTTCTTCCTCTACTCCTTGGCTGATGTTTCAGGTGCTCCTCCTTTGTCATCTCCTTTTCCATCAATGACAACATTTCCAACAATCCCCCCCTTTGGCATTGATGGCAACAGATCCACCAATAATCCAATGCTTCCTCCAAGTCTTTCTCTGCCTAGCTTCTTTTAGAAGACCCTTTCTTCTATTACCTTATTTTCCTCCCCCTTTGACATCAATGGAAAAGGGTTGCACATTTCTCAGTGTAGACTCTATCTTTGCATTTCCTCTCTCTGATACGTGTTTAGGCCTTCTTCTTCTAAATTTGTACCCTGCTGCTCCAGACTAGTGTAGAAGACTTGTTGAGAGAACACTTTGAGGATAATTGAACTTGAATAAACATACAATCTCTTTCTGATGTAGTGTGCCAATACAATTCTATTGAGGAATATTGTAGATGAAATATGTCTTCTTCTACAATACTCATCTTGAGGTTCTTTTGCCATAGTTCTTAGATCCTGTGGACCTGTATCATACTGCTACTCCACTGATAATGCTTGGTAATCTGTTGATAAGCATGATGCTTGTTCCTAAACACCAATTGATATTACTTTGAAAAACCATGCAGAGGTTTCACTTCAGCTTGCACATTTACCCATAGTTAAGAAATCCTTCATAAATTCTATTATTGAGCTTTCCACTGTTCACACCCACTGTCATCAATATACTGAATCTGATGTTGGCATCATTAATATTTTTATTTTTCTGTCATTTTATTCAGAGGAAGTCACAGTATTTTCTTTTCTATGACAGTTCCAGAATCATTGCTGATTTATATATTACTTTATATACCAATTCGACTATTCTGTCAGGATGATCTTCGGGAAGACATTTTCTATTTATTTTCTTGGAATCTTCATGGGAAGATCACTCACTTAACTGTACTCCTCCAAGGGACATTTTCATAGATGAAGGAAGTAATAATACAATGATGATAGGCTCTTTTCTTACTCATCTTTCTTAAGGTGAATCATTGTTCATACTAGCAGAATGTTGCACACTGTGATCATCACTTAATATGTTGATGTCTTCTTAACTTGGATGATCATGCCTAATGTTTCCTCTCTACCACCATGGTTGCTTGTTGTATTTTCTTCTTTCATTACTCTGTCACCTATTGAATGCTTCAGATATTCTTCTTCCTCTCTAGTTCTCTTTTAGAGGAATTTCCTTTTTCTTCCTGATCTCATAGCTGTTCTCATTACATGGATCTCTTCTTAGACTGCTTTCACGGGGTCTATTTATGAACTGCTCTCCCCCTGGGATGTTGCTTCATATATATTACTGGATGGATTTTTTCTTTGCTTCCTAGAGAAGCTCCCCCTAATACTATGGATGATTCATTATGTTATTGAGATAATAGGCTCCCCCTTTCTCTTTTCCTTCCATACTTTATTGGGGTTCTTCATAATGTTTGTATTTCTTTTTGATTCATAGCTTTGTTTGATTTGATTAGATTCCATCATCTATCTAGAGTTCTTTAATGTATATGGCAGATTACAGTCCTTTGCTTTGTGACCAAGTTTGAGGCATACATAACATCTTATTTTATCATAGTACATTTGAGTTGATGTATAATACTTTGTTCCCCTTCTTGAATACATTTTACATTCAACAGTGAAGTAGCTCAGAAAATTTCTCCAGAAGCAGAAACCAGCAGGAACATGAGTTGTAGAGAAACATACAAAAACAAGTAGCAACATGAGAGGATAGAGAATGAATGGATGAAACAGTCAGCAGAAAAAGTCTCATACACTCATGAGGATGAAATGAATAAATTTGGAAGATGTCAAAGAAGGTTATTTCCTCCTATGAAAAATAACACAAGTTTCTCTTGTCATAAACCAGGACATAATGCAGCATATTGCAAGACAAAGCCAATCCAGTCCAACCAGCGAAGGATGCAGCAAAAGAGTAGAACCCCTCAAGCAAGAAAATGGAAAAGACAATCCTTCACCAGGTACACAAATTACTTCCATGGCTACTGTTATGCATGCAGCATAAATCTGTTATGCATGGAAACCTATAAAGGGAGAAAACCACATATTATTATTGTTGTGATGCAAAGGCAAGCTCCAACTCCCTATCACCACTGATTTTCTGTAGGCACCAACCTACAGGAGGCTCCTACCTCAATTATGCAAGCTAAAACTTGCAAGGAAGCTCCAACTCCCATCAATTTTCTGTAGGAACCAACCTACAGGAGGCTCCAACCTCAGTCATCTACGACTAACATTTTATCAAGCTACAACTTGATGTGGAAGCACCAACTCCCATCTATTTTTTGTAGGCACCAACCTATAGGAGGCTCCAACCTCAATTAGCTACAACTAACAGCTATCAAGCTATAACTTGATAGGGAAACTCCAACTTCCTCAATTTATCAAATTGAGTGTTTGCTGATTTACCTCATGTATCAGCTCTGCTCTGTAGCATCTTCACTATTATGCATTAGTCTTCATATCTACCTTATATCATTTCTGCATCTTCTCAGATTCACTATCATCTTCTCCTTCTCTTCTCAGCTCCTCCCTCTTCTCTACCTCACCGCTTCATTTCTGCATTCTTTAACTTTTCACAACATCTTGTTTTGCTCCTCCTTCTTCTTCTCTTCTTTGCCTCAATTCAATACTCAGCATTCTCTATGCTCACTCTCTCTCACCTCTTGTAGCTTTCTTATTTTCTTCAAATCTCTTCAATTTTGCTGCACACTCTCTTCTTCTCTCACTCTATTTTCATCAAAAGTTTCCCTTGGATATTACCCTGTTTATACAAAATAGCTTCATGGTTTTTTGTATTCTACTGGGAATTCGAAATAGATAGCCATGTCTCTTTTCCTTCTACCTTCTCATCTCTTTTATCCTCTCATTCAGAAAACATAACTGTAGGTACCAATTTATCATTACAGTGGGATATTTTGTTCTCTTCCGGAGACTTGCCAATGCATCACAAACAATAAAAATCAATTAAAACATTTACAATCAAATTACAATGAGAACTCCAGCTCAACTCATTTATTCTTTTGGCTCGCTGTGCATTTGTCTTTCCTTTGACTGTGTTTGTATTTTCCGTGACTGTGTTTTATCTCTTTTCAGCTCTGTTTTTTCGTCTGTCCTCTGCTGTGGTGTAACTACTGCATACATGTAATTGTTCTTTTTATATCAGTGCATTTTGTATATATATGTAACTGCTGACTTTAAATCTACGCAAATTCCAACATTTTTCAGACAGCAAGTGTCTTGTTGATGTGGTGAGTTCTGCAAGCGGAACATACATACACCACGGCCTTTGTTTTATGGCCCGATACAATTTCACACAACACAATTGTATTATATTAATAATCGCCCTCCACCTTAAGCCGAGGCCCGTGGGTTCACAGACCACGCGACACTTCTGAATATAATCGCAACAACTTTATATCTATATATATATATATATATATATATATATATATATAGATATATATAACAACGCCTTCACAAATATTCGATTCTGATTAGGTCTTCTGCGATAGTTGCGAAGCGATTAATCACAATCACAAGTTTCATTGGTATGTTCCACTACTCAGCCTTTGTGCCGATGTGATAGCCCCACACATCATAGATATATGCTTATATATATGTTCTCCAATCGAAAAGTAAAGACCCATGAATTTACTTTGGAGAATGCTCAGCACACGCCTCATTTTCTATAAATTTCAACTTTAGCACAATATATAAATAATATCACCGTGTATCCATATTCCCCGAATCAAGCATTATAAACATTAGTATAAGGGTTTGATTCCATTTAATCAATGGAATCCATATATCTGGGCCCACTTGCGATGCTTTCCGATGATATACACTACTCCTCGACTTCTTCTGATTGCAATTGATCACAATCGCAATTTCCATTTGAATGTACCGATATTCCAATGCTCCGAAGCTCTAATTGCGATTACTCTGATGCGATGCAATTAATCGCAATCGAAAATTCTATTTGCATGTCCTGGTGCCCTGCTTAACTCCGATGCAATTGACCTGATGCGATGCGATTAATCACAATCACAAATTTTAGTTGTAAGTGATCTGCTGCCAGTTTTTCTCTGATGCGATCAATGTGCGGACCCGACTATATTTTATATGATGGATTTTATATGACGATTGCGTCCGGGTTTGCGAATCGCAATCGCAACTTCCTGTTTTCATGTTCCGCTGCTTTGTTTTTCTCCAATGCGATTTGGTCCCACCTTGTGGTACTTTGGTTATCATAAAGCGCTCCACTTATAAATATATATATTTATGCTTTGAACCTTTGTTTATATGATCTGGGCTTCATCGCAATCGCAATTCTTTGTTTGCATGTTCCGACACATATCCATTATGTTTTATAAACCCATCAGGTTCGGGCTTCATCGCAATCGCAATTTTCTGTTTATATGTTCCGTTGCCCTTATAATCTCTGATGCGATTGGGAAAGGGTCCCACGATATAAGGTTTTGATACCTTTGGTTCTTCATCCATTAAAGTGCTCCATTAAAAATTTATATATATATGCTTTGAACCTTTGTGTATAAGGCGCTGCATATATATATATAAGTTTTGTGTTTCATCTTTATAGTATCCTCCAACAGGTTAAGCGATTCTCGGACTTTATTTATATATATGCATACATTGCCGCTTGGGTTATGATTCCCGGAATTATATATATGTATCCTTCCGCCTGGGTTACGGTTCCTGGAATTTATGTTTAGAGTTTCTACCAGCTAGGTAGTGATTCTCAGAATAACGACTCTACCTCTGCCTCTGCCTTCGCTGCTTCTGTCACTCGACCTCTACCTCTACTGCTGTGATAATGGTTTTGCCTCTGTCTTCGCTGCCTATGCCTCTGCCTCTACGTTAGCTGCTTCTACTGCTCGACCTCTGCCTCTGCCTTCGCTATACATATTACCTGCTATTGTTCTTTGCCTATCTTTGCATCTACTTCCATTCTGTTGTTTGACTATTGCATTTCGACATTCTCTTCCGCCTTCGTTATATACAAACGATTATTGCCTCTGCCTCTGCCTTCGTTGTGTCTGTCTCTGCCTCTTTGCTATCTCTGCTGCTCTCTTTGCTGCATCTGCTACTTGTCTTATGCTCTCTTTGCTTCCTCTGCTACTTCTTTGATTGATTCTGCTCCCTTACTTCTCTTTTTTTTGTCTCTGCTACCTCTCTTTTTTCTTTCTCTGCTCCTTGGCTGATGTTTCATGGTGCTCCTCCTTTTTCATCTCCTTCGCCATCAATGAAAAAATTTCCAACATATATTGGCATTAATCATTATTTCTAATTCATTTGTTTTCCTCTGTGTGAAAGCAAAAATTGTTGCACTTATTCCTGCAATTTTAATATATCATGTTGCATTTCTTCCTCTTCCTGTGTCATAGTCAATATTTCTGAGGGATTAATGGGTATGTATTTTTTTTGGTTTTGGAGTAATTTTGGAACTAATTAATGATATATATGCTTCACTATTCCCTTTGAATCACTTAAAACTGATTTTTCAAACAAAAGTTATGCAAATTTGAAAATACACACATTCTAGACCTTGATTTGGAGCTTCTATGATAGGTTGATCTTGAAACTATTGTCTCTCTATGATTTTTTCCTCCTAAGGTATAAAATATATTCTTTCCCTCTATTTCCTTTTTCCAACCCCACTAGTTAGAATGAAATTGAATTCTTCAAGGTAAATTTTTTGGATTCTTCAAGGTAAAGTTAGGTCATGTCTCTTAAGATGGTCTCCTTATGGACTAGTTCAGTAGATCAAACTTGTATGGAATGCAATGTGTCAGTATTTCAACATTTGGAACTAAAAAATGTACCAATGTCATCAAATTTTTATGAAATTCAATTTCGATGCCCAAAATTAAAGTTATGGCAATTTTCCCCAGGACACTTGTTTTAGACAGAGTTTTGGAGCATACAAAAAAAAAACTTCATTGAATCATATACATCATAATATCACGAAAAAATATGAAATTTTACCATGATTTTCATCAATAGTTCTTCTCCACATGATTAAAATTTCATCTTATGAAGCCTCACAAAAAAAAATTTATAGAGACAATTCCCAGATGACCTGTTTGAAATAGTGAAACCTTAGGATCTAAAGTGTTGATACCAAATGTTATGTAACTTGATCACAAAATAGAAGAAAAGATAGATCGACGACTTGAAATAAAGCCTATTTGAGGGGGGAACCTCCTTTTGCATCACATAAATTAACATAGATGATACAAATGACAATACCTCCTTTGTATATATCGGAGTCTAAAGGGTCACAATATAATCAGGGCCTACATAAAAATAGTAATGTAAGGTATAAAAATAACAATAGTGGGCTTATATAGGGAATATAAATCGCAATTTGGGGGCTACATGGGGAACGAAAATAACAATATGGGGCTACACTAGTATTATAGGGACCTAATACAAACCACAACTTTTGTTTTACTTTGATATATTTCTAAGCCCCAAATTTTGATTAGATAATTTTTTGTGAGCATAAACTCATTGGAGGCTGCAACCCCTTTATATATCAAAACCCAAACTTGATAGATGCACCAACCTCTGATATTTACAGTAACCAACCTGTAATATCTAGTTAGATATATATTTCATACATTTTCAAACTGAAATATCTAGTCAAACTTGTAATTTTGATTCAACTAATATAGATCAAGTATCTTTAATTTGTCTTCAACAACCTCCTTTATTTCTCCATTTAAAATTTCACTCACACACACACACACCTATATAGAACAAGTTTATCTCTATTAATTCTTAATTTTCACACAAATTTTCAGAACCAATTAAGTTTACATCATATCCATTGCTTACACATTTTCATTCATCCCCTTTTTACATCAAAATATCCCTTCTTATTGTACATATCAAACTATTTTTTTGTCTCTACATGACAAAAAATTCCATGTAACACCCTCCTACCACATCTACCCAAGTTATCGACCAACCGAGGTAAACATGTGATGAAGAGTTACTATGATTTGATTTGACCTCCTAGCTGACCTTAAGGAAATGGAATCGACGAAAACACATCAAACGGGCCATCTACATCAACAACAGAACTCCAAGGAGCCAACCCAACCACTCAAGTATCCAGCCCCTAGGTCCCACTAAGGTTCTAGACCTCCAAACTCCCAGACGCTCCCATAGTATGGGCATGGGTGCCTCTAGGAGGCTTTGGACGCTCCCACAACATAGGAATGCATACGTCCAGAGAATTTTTTCCTCATACCTATGCCAATGTCCTTGAGATTTAGGCAACTTTTTCAGGCCTAGAGCCCAGGTCAGTTTCGAGAACTCAATGGAAAATTTATAAATAAAATATAACATCAGAATAAAGATGTACAATAAAACACTAAAATAAGGACTTGACTAGACCCTTACTATCCATGACAATGATTTTGTCAAAAACGCCACAAATATTAAATATACAGGTTTAAACAACAAATCTGAGCATAGGGGTCTCAAAATTATATGAGAATCACTAAGAATCATTGTTCCCTTACATCATTAGCTGCATTATCATCTATTAGGTAAAACATACATTGTTTATTCATTTACAAATAAAAACATGAGGAGATCCATACACCATCACCGTCAGAATGCATGCTTATAACAAGTACAACAACAACATAAATATCAAGGATACATCAGCCATTGAATCCACAAATAAACCAATACATTTACACATAAAATTCCAATAAATGAAATTATTAATCATGAATGTAACAACCAATAGGGGATGGGACTACCACGTTCCACCCGAAAATATATTGGCCGAGTCAAATATCTCTTCATCGAATCACCCATGTTCCATATTCCAAGCATGAATGTGGGACTCATAACCAACCAAAAGGAACCAAATAAGTGTGGATGCTACCGGATTTCTCCACCTACACCGTGAGGAATTTTACTAACTCCTATTATCTTAGGCTTTGCCATAATCCATAGTCTGATCCAGGGATCACTAGGCCCTATAGCAAGACCCACTCTCCAATATTTACCATACATCCCATCTCAGTACTATTAGTCTTGATGAAGAGCACCACCTATTGGATTTACCGTATATCCCGCCATTCACTAGCAAGGATTCCTAGTCCCACCAAGAAGCAAAATACATGGCTTTACCACAACCCATAGTTTGGTTGAGGGGTCACTGGTCCAATGGATTTATCATAATCCAAAGCCTCGTTCAGGGATCACTATGCCATGTATTTTTCCTTCTGGAGATCCACCTCACTCAGCTTCAAATCCATCCGAAAATCCATCTCAAACAAACATGAGAACCCATCACCTCAAGGCTATCCGAAAATGGCAAGGCTAGGATGAAAACATTGTCACACCTAGAAAAACCCATTCCATGACATAAAATAACCACATGCATTACCATTCATGCCAAATCTATCAAGTAAATTACACATGAAAATCAATACCTGCAAATAATCCTATAGTAGCTGCTTGATCCTGCTTTTCATTTCTTGCTCCTTCCTTCCTCTTGCATTCTTTTCCTTTCTTGATCCAATGAAAAATTTCTCCAAGAAGACTCTGTGTCCAAGAGTAAGAGAGATAGATAATAATGAGAGATATCCAAAACTGAATTGAAAACATTTTTGATCCAAAAGCTTTCTAACTGATCCTCATAAGCCTTTTTATCGATGATGCCTCTATTTTCCTCATTTTCCATTATTTTCCTTCATTTTCCTCCTCACATGCAACCTATGACCTTTCACCTTCCTTTTCTCCTATTTTCCATTATTTTCATAAATAAAATTCCAATTAATGCCTCATGCATTTCCAAAGCCTTTCCCATTGCCTTTGCTAATTTCCCTTAGAAATAATAACCGAAATGAACACCCACTAGGATGTTTTGTCCAACATTCAACTTGGAATACGTGACCCATCAACCGTGGTTATTATTTTTCCTTTATTGACTTTTATTACATGTATTTTTCACGAGGCTTGTTACATAACCCTCCCCCTTGGGGAACATCTGCCTCGATGTTCAATCACACCTATACCTAAAAAAAACTATTGAAAATAAAAAATACTTCCAATGGAGCCTTATAACATAGCTCGTTGCAACATTTACAATGACATCCTACTAAAAACATAACAACATTTTTCTTACTAGAGCTTTATAACATGGTTGATTATAGTGTTTACAATAACGACCACATTTTCTCAACCAAAAAATAACCATAATGTTTATGGAGCTTTATAAATCTAGATTGATACAAAATTTGCAACAATATACATATATGCACATTTTTTCAAGCAAAATATAAAAGGATATGACGCCTGCATCTGCAATAACGAAATCTAGAGGCTCACACCTCCACCCTCAAAGTAGTACTAGGATTCAATTCCTTCCTAGGAAGTCCAAAATCCACTATCAGAGCCAAATCTGCATCCAATGTCCCATGCTACCATCCTATACAATTGTACCCTTAGTGAACAGTTACCGTCTCATTGTTACAAGGTGCACTCCCAATGTGCATCTGATTCCATCTGGAAATGCTAATGACAAAAAAAAATCCATCCCCGACCTTCTCTTATTCGCTACATAGTCCCTCAGGAAATTTGGTAACCTGTTCTATGCAGCCACTCACCTTCCAAGTTCCCTGACATCCCCTGTCCTGGGCGATCCATCCCTTGGCAAGGATTCCTCGAATCAAAAGATAAAAAAACCAAGGCATATCCCTACCTAAAAATAATCACACTAGTCACAATGGATACTATTGGGTACCATTGTCTCATAATGGTCCTGCTTCTCAGGTTCTTTACCAGCATATTACTATGTGTTTCAATTCCTTTTGTTGTTGGTGCTAATGCTTGCAATTAGTTTCGACCACCCAACTGGGCATTTCTATGCTTCTTGTACCAAGCACATAACTACCATTATATTCAAAATAAATTGAAATAAAATCAAATAATACCTCATTGGTAGCTCTTCAATAAGGTACACTTGCAATCCTATTTACTTCCTGTCACAACGAGTCAAATTAGATATTTGACCAAATCATCATAAATAAAATATCACATCTGGTTAGCTCAAAACACAACCATCATAGGTCAAAATCATGAATCACATGAAATCATCATAAACAGTAATCATAAATCACATGTAACCATCCTAATTCATAATCGTCGACCACATGCATAATAGAACTGAAATAAAATATCGATACTTATCCTTCATCAGTCCTTACTTCTTCCTTTTTTCTTTATGTACACACATCAGATCGGTTGCCGCACCTGGTAGGCACCCAGTGCTTTTTCTTCTCTTCAATCACATACACATACACAAAATGTACATCACAACATGTACATCCACATGCAACATACAACACCATAAAATACATGCACCCACACCCTCATATGCCACGTACACCTACACCCGGTGTACAATACAACACAATACATATGCCTACACCAGCATACAACACATACACTTACACCCAGTGTACAAGACAAGACAACACATACACCTACATCTAGTGTATGATACAACAAAATAAATAAATATATATATATATATACAGAGTACAACACAATGAATACACATGTCATGATACCACGACTGCACGATGCAGACACATAGTACCGCATGCTGACAACACATCATGTATGAAATGCACAAAAATCTACATGTATACCACCACCATATCCACAACATGTACACAATACCACATGTACATAAAACTTCATGTGCAACATCTGCATAGTACCACACGTACACGACACTACCTACACAACATGTACACAACACGAAATGTACACTTCACCACCTGTAAAATGTGTACACAATACCACATGTACACAACACCACATGTACGACATGTACACGGCATCACATGTACACAGTGCCACATGCACGACATGTACACAACACAACCTGCACACAACAACACATGTACAACATGTAGAAAGAACCACATGCACACAACACCACATGTATAATCATACACACAACACCATATGTACAACACGCAGAAAATGTGATATTTGCATAGCACTGCATATACAACATGTACATAGCACCATACGTACACAACACCGCATATCAAACATGTACATAACACCATCTATATCCAGTACTACATATGGAATATACACACAACACCATATATACAATAGGAATACAACATCATATGTACACAATTCTACATGCACAACATATACACAACAATAGTGTTTCACATCCATAGACCACACACTGACTCCACAAATAAACCTTCATTTTAGTGTCTTTCCACTATCCATGCGTATCCTAGCATGTTGTATATCACACTAGTTTCACTTCACTGATGTACCCCTCAACTGTAATATCCCAAAATGGGAATGCAGCAGTGCATAAGCACAATACTGGAATAGCAGGGTTAAATTAAGTCATAAAATGTGTTTAGAAACACATAGCCATCAAATGAATGAAACGATAGCAAAAAGAATCACTTCTACATCCTCCCAAGTGGGGAAAATGCAACAATTTGACCTTGAAAACGTTATTTCTAGAGATTTATGTTTTTACTGAGAGAAATAATGCTTGGTTCCCTTAGCTTATGTATTAAGGCCCTCACATACCAAAGAGGAATAGAAACAAATAAGTTATGATAAGTTAAATAGACCTCTCAGCCTTAAATAAACTTAAAAATGGCCAAACCCCATGACTTAAGTTATGCAGAATTTCTGAAGCACATGAAAGCATTATTTTCTAAGGGTTTCTGTAACATAATGATATGAAATCATATATATAGAACTATATGCTAAGAAAATGAAGATCTAGCCTCCTTAATACATTGGAAAGATAACACGGCAAGGGTTTCTTGAAAGCTTGATGTACAAAAGTGCAGATATGAATATTCGTCTCTGAAAAATGAAATATTACTGAAAAATTATAGAAATATAGCTGAATAATAAAAAAAAGGGATGAGAGTCCCATCCTCTAGCTTTCTAGGAGAAGGGTTGGCCCTTTCCCTAGGAAACTAACTCAAACACAAGGGCTTTAACCCTGTTGTTGCAGCTCTATGCAAAATGACGTAGTTCCTACAAGGGACTGCACTGTAGGAGATGATGAATAGTCTTGCCAACTACCAAGATGTGAAATGTGCCCAGAAATATTCCTAGCTAATCTCTCAAGAGAAGGAAGGTTCCCTCTACTGAGCAATAGACCAGGAAGTGGTGTTATCAAACCTCCACTGCAACACCCTGCAACACAACACTACTCTGCTACAGAAATAACACTAAATATGGAGAATGGTGCTTGGCCTCAAGCCTAGATGTGGAGAAATATAGTACAAGCTCTCCCAAGAGGCCTCTCAAGGGAAGAGGTGGGATTCCTGCTCGGGAACACTCGGTGCTAAACAGCACTGCAACCCTGCTAAACAGCAAGAGGAAGCAAAGTCTAAACAGACCAATATCAAATGATAATATCAAAGCATGAATAACAAAGGCTCCCATTCTCTCCATATATAGCAAGTGAACCTCTTCACATTGGATCCCATCCATATGTTCCATCAAGCTCATGCAAGTTGTCCTCCACCAAAACTACGTTGTTCATCAAGGAGATTCAATGCATCTAGACAGCTTTGTTGACTTGGTCAAAGTTAACTAAATCAAGATGATCCCATCTCTATTCACACCCAAGGGTGCTCAAATTAGCTTCTTATTCTTCCTCCTTTCACATTATGAGTGTTTTTATTGCTTCAAAAGAGGTTAATGGGCCTCCCTACCGATTTATTCACCTACCGAGTGATAAAACAACTCTAATATTCCATTTATCTTGAAGGCTAAATTTTTGGAATATTACAGTCCTCCCCTCCAAAATTTTTCTTGTCCTCAAGCAACTGTATAAGGAGAGCAAAAGTCCTCCCCTCCTTTTCTTGTGGCCTCCTCATAAAAATTCCCCACCACTGCTCAAAATGATTTGTTACAAATCTTCCCACCAATGTTTCCTCCCAAGCATGCAAAACCACATGGCTCACATTAAAGAAAGGTGGAAGGTGTAAGTGGAAACCTCCTTGATATCCAATGGCCTCCTCAAGGTAGGAGTGATGAAAAACATGGAGAATATGATTCCCAATGAGTGACTCCCACACCCATGCTATCATCCAAATGAAATGAGCCAATCTAGGTAGCTCAAAAAGATCCTCAACCCTCGGTTCATACAATGTGTTGGGGCCGCATGGAGAGATTAGATCCTCCCATCCAAGTGGTTTCTCTCTCCATTTATGGTAAGTATGGGGCTGTCGTTGATCTTGGGCTGAAATTTTATGACCTCCAAGTGTGGCCCAAGCTACCCCACTAAACAAATATATCATGAAGTGCCTCCTCCAAAAACTCAATTTCTTCAAATGGCTCCTCCCACATGAAGAAAAGAGATGTAGTTTGGCAATCATGGGCTGCCCATTGCTTCCCTTGAAACATGCATCATTTAAATTAGGGAGAATAATACTCCCAAGGGGACTCTCTAAATCATATCCCACTCTCAAAACAAAGCTCCCCATGAACATAAAAAATAAAAAATACATGGAAGCAAAAACCAATAGAAACAAGTTGTCATATGACAACTGGAAATTGGATCAAGGTCCCACACATGGAACCAGTGCAATGCATCCTTTTCCCGCATCAAATAAAACAATAGAAATTTCTTTTCCAGCCACTTATTTTCTGCCACAATCATTTTATTGGATAGAAACATGAAAGAGAAAAGTGGTGTCAATGATGCACATAAAAAATTATGCGGCTCCCCCCACAAACCACTAATGAGATAGCCAATATTAATGCTACAAATGGCTTCAAGTACATCATCATACAATATTCAAGAAGGGATAATCCTCCTTGGTACAACATGATTCTCACATAAATTAAATAAGTACAAAACATAATGTGGAATTATACATTCTCCACCATGTACTTGGGACCTTCAGCAGAAATGGCTCAATTGGAAATTATCCCTCACCTCCAAAGCATAAGGAAGTGGCTGTGACATCCTTTCTATCACCATCTGGGCTATGCATCTCTCCATATGCTGAAATATATCATGTATTATTCCCTCCCAAATAAACTCCTCTACCAAGGAAAGATATGCTCAAAGTGCATGGAAAAGAAGTCCTCATGTGCTGCATGTAGCAGCTTTTCCTTGAGCTTAGAAGCTCTAGTCAAGAAGACTCTGCCATGAGAATATATGACCACATCATCCACAATATATCTATCATCTTCATCTGGGTCATCAAGAATCATGCAAGCACCAATATCCTTGGAGTACTCTACCAAGAGTTGAGACCTCCAATATGGATCAATCCTCCTAAGAGACAGTGTTGATGATCTGCAATGTGAAGCTCCCCACATGTTGTTGTCTTTTCCTTTGACATCCCTCATGCAAAATTCATCCTCCAAATTTCTGCCATTCCCATCATGCAGCTGATCATGCTAAAAAATAAGTAAGGATCTTTGGAAGTTGGTCTCCCATGAGAAGCCCTCATCCAAAAATAATCTCTCAATCTTAGCCAATGTAAGCATGAGTGGCCTCCATCTATTCCTTTGTATGGAGGATTACTTCCTCAAAGGAAGTACCCTCTGTTTCTCCAAATCCATGGAGCAGCTCCCTTGCACCATGAAGGTGCCATCCTCCATCACTGCAGCAAATTCTGTCAGCGCAGTACATATAGTGAGAGTGGGTGGTGCTGAAAATGGGAGAATTTCTCCTTCCTCCTTGAGACTATCCCAACCTCTCTGTGTTGTACTAGACTCCTCCAAATTATTCACCTCTATGGAATCTAAGAGGGGTGAACCAAATGGCAAGATGCCTCTTACCAACTCTAGAATTGGTGGCCTCCAAGGTGGAATGCCTCCACACAGTGAGACATCAATGTCAAGAGTAGACTATACATATGGTTGGGCAACTTTTCCCCTACTCTTACAGCGCAAACTATTCCACCTCTTCTTTGCACCAACTCTCTGAAATATATAGGGGTGTGTGCTCCTCATCAAATGATGATGCCCTTCCTCCCTACCTTCTCCTTCCATCAGTAATATCTCAAAATCATGATGCTCATTGATTTTTCTTTGTCTCCCATATGTGAGATCTTGGGGAACTTCTTGAAATGCTACAAGAAATCCTCCTTCTGGAGCAAGTGGTCCTCCTTCCTCTGCATGAGGTACTAGATATACACTAGATGTGATAGTTTTGTAACCCCCATCCTTCTCTTCATCTTCAATATGAATAGGAGGTAACTGCTCAATAAGAGGATCCTCTTTTGCAAAAGGAACCTGTTGGTGTCCCGTGTTTTGACAGTTTGGCAAATCAAAAGACAAGGCAACATCAGAACCAATCTTTAGAGTTTCAGGATCTAGTCCTCCTGTTCTCAGAGAGGGATCTCTCAAATATTTGTTTGCAAAGGTTTATCTTGTTTGCTTTGGTTATGGATTTTAGACTAGTTATTACGTGCAGATGTTTGTTTGGTTGGGTTGAGTTGATACAACAGAATATGAAAAGGTCTAGGAAAGATAGACAGAAAGAAGAAATATCAGGTTCATTGGGTAATGGAGTCAAAATAAGACTATGACAAACTCTTCAAGGGATATGGGATATCAAAGGGCAAATCTAACTTGGCCACAGGATCCTTTGTTTTGGAATGAGATGGAAATTAATGGTTTGGAAAAAGAAATTTAATTCTCAACAAAGGGAAACTTGAGAAACATGACTTATCAATAAAGAGATATTTGATAGACAGGGCTAACCATAAATTCTACAAAAATTCTTTAAGCAAATAATGATTTCAAGACAACTTCTAAAATGAAATCTAAGATTCGGGGAACACCCTATTTCCTCAAAGATCTTATTTTAAAGGATTTAGAAAACATAAAATATTCACTGATAATTGCATTCATAGAAGAGGGAACACATAAATAACATCTGTGTTTGAAACTATAAAGACCTTCAAAACAACTGTTTAAGCAGGGGCAAAGGGTAAGATCAAAACCGACCTCTTTGGTTAACTTAAGACAATGGTACTTCGAAGGGAGATTTCAATAATGGCTTTCAAGTGATGGCAGACAAGCAGGGAGAACCATAACATGCTGAAACCAACTATTTGAGCTATCAAGGAAATAAACGAGCATGAAGACTAAAGAGAAGTTTTAAAGCCTCTAAAATACTTCAGCAGAAGAAAACATAAAACAGTGAAGGGTGAACAGGTCTAAGGTGCTTCCGAGAGTCATTTCTTAGCCTAAAACTTTCAGCCTACTGTAGTAAGAAATTATGGAACATAATGAAAACAAGGAAAAAACATTTAACAGTTCAGAGCACTTCACCAACAGCCAAGCTCATGGATCAAATGATAGAGCCTTCTCAGGAACAGATATGCAACGGCATCATCAAGACATCCAAGACTCCAAATTATTTTCAACTTCAACAGACTTGTATATTTATTCCAGAGAGTTTCAATATTACAACTTGTGATCAAACAACAACCCACAATTTTTCATCTTCTGTAGAAGTATTTATAGGAAGATGAGGAGGTGATCTGAGAAAATATCTCTCAGGATAATTAATACAGGTTCAAGAATTCTTGGCCCTTTGAGGGACTCGATGAAGAAGTTCACAGGTGGAACGCTGTATTAACTGTTTTACATTTATGGATTAAGCTCGGTGGGAGATTTATTTGACTTTGAGGCATTACGTAATGTTTGGAGTAACTTTGCAGATATTTCCTGCATTGATTTCCTTGCAGAATTAACTCCCTGGCGGCGCTGGAGGCGAATATCTGATTTTCTTCAATAACTTCGGCCTCTGTTTGAAAGGTTTGAGGCGACAGGTGGCTCGGTGGTAGCTAAGGAATCAATTTGCCTCAGATGTGGCGGTGGAGGCTTTCTGTCTAATGAAACACTTTAGGTTTTTCCTTTAAACTGTGCTTAATCCGGGAATTAGGCTCTAGATAAGAATTCTTAGCCGTAATTCCCATAGCTGTCTTCAATCCTCCTTCTGTTGTGCTATGTCTTCAAACTGATACTCTTTAACTGTTTTTGAATTAAAACAGTGTCTTGTTGATGTGCAGGCTGCACTGGGATTTTTAAAGGCATCAATGCCCATGAAGCATTGAGAAAAAAATGGAGTGAAACCCCGCATATGGTTCTCTTTAACAGCTCGAAGGCGCAGGAAACGTCTTTCCCAACCCTCGACTTTCTTTCATTAAACAATGGAAAACCATTAAAATGCCTGCAAAACACAAAAATAGTTAAGAAATCCTGTGGAAATAGGTTTAAACTGCTTCAGATGATGGGGGAGGAGCGAAGCCGTCGGATGAAGGCAACCAACGGTGGAGATCTGCATAGAAAGGCAAAAAGGATAGCGGGAGAAGAAAAAGGAGGAGTAGTCTTGGACCGTCCGATCTGGACACGTGGACAGTCCAGATCTAATCGGAGGGTCTCCATCGGAGGTGACAGAAAAGGGGATGCGATTGAAAATAAAACTCCGATGCGATTGTGCAATCGGGAGGGGAGAGGCGATTAAACGATAGCCGTTGGATCCGAGGATTAGATCAACGACGGGGAGCGAATCGGAGGAACAACAATCGGGGGAAAAAATAAATGCATGCGAGCCTAATCGCAATCGAAACTGTGGGCCTAATCGCAATCGAAACTTTGGGCCTAATCGCAATCGAAATTGCGGGCCCAATCGCAATTGAAACTTTGGGCCTGGTCCTTTCGATCAATCCCATTGAAATTTTCCCGATTACGATTGCGCGATCGGTCTTCTTAAACTAACCATTTTATATTTAACACGTGACTTCAAGCTTTTAAGTTGAAACTTTGGATAAGCGGGTTTTTGGGCTTTATAAAGGAAAAAGCAGAACAGTAACGAAAATTTACAATGTTTTAAGCGCCGGAGGTGGGCTTACTGGATATATAAAATAAACAATACGATCGGGTTTTAAGCAGCAAGGCTAATCGCAATCGAAACTTTGGAGTATGGCAAAGACTTGCGTCTTCAATTCTTTTCGATGCGATCGGGTTTTAAGCAGCAAGGATAATCGCAATCGAAACTTTTGGAGTATGGCAAAGACTTGCGTCTTTGATTCTTTTCGATGCGATTAGCACTTTATCGTATTAGCAAGTGGTTCCAAACCCAAAGCGTATGGTGGGGAAGTGGTTTAAGGCTTAGCCCAAGGGGCTTAGGTCCATAAAAAGGCTTGTATTTTTATGATTTTTCACGGTTTTTTAATGGAAACAAATGGTGCTGAAAGGGTTAAAAAGTGAGTTTTTAACCATGGGAAGAGTGATTTATGAAGGGAAGAAAGGAACAGATGAAAAATAGAGGAAAAATATGGGAAAAAAGGGAAAGGAAAAGAAGGTTAATTTCGAGTGGGAGAAAGGGAAAAGGGATGGCTTTGCAGCAGTTTCTTTTTTGTATTTTCAGCAGAAATTTCAGAGTATGAGATGAGAACAGCAATGAGGATTTTGGACAAAGGCAGAAGGCCTTCAAGGAGTCTTCAAAAGCCAAAAAATTTTAGTGATGAAATGTTTTCTTTGAAGGCTCAAAACATATTTAGCCACCGTTGGTTATAACAAAATATTATAGGTGGCTAACAGTGGCTCCACTTGGGGATGGTGCCTTCTTGAAGGCATCAAGAATTCAGACTTGATTTCTCTGGGAGGTAGGCCTGTGCCTGATCCATTATTCCTTCTGGGATGCTGACCATGTGCCTCATCCAATGAATTTCTCTTTCTTTGCTGAATGGTCTTAATTAGCTCTGAAAAATGATATTAGTTATGAAAAATGATGAGCTTCATCAATACAACCTTCTACCTACCCAATCCTACTGATCTAACATTTTTTCTTCAACAGAGTGCACTTGGATTGGCAAACTCTTAACAACATTTTATTCTTTTGAAAGCGTAAAAAACTAATCTAATTCTACTCCTTATTTCTCCCTGAACTCAGATTAAACAGTTGAGTTCAGATGTTTCTCTACCTAATCTACTATCTGTTGGGATTAAACTGTCCAACAGACTTTCATTCTCTAAATTCTAAAGCAGAAATTTAAAAACAGCCAAGTCAAGATTAAGCAGTTTGACTTGCTGTGATCTATGGCATAAAAACAAGCTACACATAGATTATTATTTGCAGAAAATTAAAATCAAAATAGAAGGCTTAAGATCTGAAAGTTTAAGTACTGCCTTCCCTTTCTTCACAGCTCTGTTTTTTACTTTGTTTGAGCTGTCTTTTCTTTTCTTCTGGTTCAGATTTTGAGCGATTTAGAACCAGATTTACACTTTCTTTGACTCAGAAAATAAAACAGTTTTGAGTCATCTCCTTTTGGAAACTTTGGCTCAGGTTTTGAACATGTTTGAGCCTTTCATTCTTAACTTAAACTATCTACTGATAAGCCAATATTAAACAGTTTGGCAAATCAAATTCACTAACCTATCAGCAGAAAATTTAAAGCTAATTAGTCAATTTTAAACAGTTTGACTAACTAGAAGTGTGTTTTTGAGGAGTGGCATTTGAGCTTGCACACTTTCATAATTTATTTCTCTTTTTTGGCATGGGGCTTTGCCTTTCTTTTTTTCATTTCTGCCCTCTTTTCATTTTTCTTTGTTTTTGTATTTTTGATTCTTGATTTTTCTCCAAAGCAGAAAACAACAACTACCTACATGCTCAGGAGTGAGCATTATTGACATCCTTATCTAGCCTATTCTAAACATGGAGTATTTACATTTATCATATGATACAAAAATGCCAATGCAGCCAGCTGAGTAATGTCAAGAGGAAGTAGTAACTCTGGCTGCTTGTTAGAGGAATCCATAGAACATATTGAAGGTTATCCTTCAATATCAAGGCTATCATAGAAGGTGACAGCTTTTCATGTCTCTGGCTCTTGCAAAGGATCAATGCTTGATAATTTGAGCCAGTTGGGATTTCCACACACTTCTCCAAAGGATCAATAAAGAAAAGATGAATATTCTCTTATTTTTGGCCCTCCATGTCTGGTAGACTGCCTGCTTCCGAGACTTTAGCTTTGAGGGGCATCTCTTCAGAATTTTTCTTGGAAGCCTCGTCATCCCTAACCTGCACAATAGCAAACTGTGAAATATTTTCTTTCTCTAAACACATGCTTGCTTCTGATATAAATTCAGGCTCTTTAAATGACAGACTAATATCAGTGAAGGGAGAAGTTTCTTCTTGAGAAGATGGTATATCCATAGCAGGATAGTCTTCTATTTGTTTTTCTCCTTCCTCTGCATCATCTTCTGAACTGGAGGACTCATCATATTTGACAATGTTGTCCTCTTGTAGCCCTTGTATACTTGGATTCAATGGGCTAAACTCTGTGAAGAGTTTATTATATTCTTGAGCAGGGGGGTTGTTAAAGGTTTCCTCTTTTTCAAGAGGAAGATCCTTTTGCTCAAAAATTTCTTTATTGCTCTTCTCTTCACCTTCTGAGTTGAAAGGCTGCTGACTCCCAACTATGTGAAAACCATTAGTGATGGATTGAAATGGATGCTTTTGGCTTTCAAGCTGGAGATGGTGAAACTCATAACACCAATCAAATGCTAGTTGCCCTGCATGATTAGTTCTTTCTTGGAACTCATCATCATCATCAGACTGATCAAAATTTGGAGATTTATCAGGATAAAAAATTTCATCAGCCAAACATATTGGGCTGTCAGCAGGCTCCTTTTTATTCTGATCTACAAAAGAACTTTCTAAATCTATACAACAAAGTTCTCTATGTGAAGACTGGTTTTGAGGCTGGATGTCTTCTTGAGCCTCAGTTATAAGGGATGATGAATCATTATCTACGTTTTCAGGAAAATCTTGAGGAATGTTCTTTACTTCTTGTTTGTTTTCTTCCTCAAGTGATTCATCTACGTTCTTAAAATTTTTCAATAGGATATTAAACTCATGAATGGCTGTTAAAAGATCTTTAGGATGCATCTCTTCCAAAGCTTCCTCATTATCTATAATGTGTTGGGTGATGTTTTGTGATGGATCATAATATATTGCACCCCATGATAATGACGTAGCGTTTTCTTCATAGTTCTCATAGAACACATATTCAAGGTCTCTTAAGGAAAACAAACTACTAGATCTTAAGCATTCATACCAATCCCTAGATTTTCCTTCTAATGTTAACATGAACATTTTCATTAGGCAGTCTTCATGCCATTCAACTTTCAACCTCCATACATGTATATGAAATTTGATGAGATGTAATAGAGGGTCATCGAACTTTTCACCTTGAAAAGCAGGCAGGTTGTCATCCCAATTCACCTGGGGCATCTTATGTGGAAACCCAGGGATATGATCTCTACTCATTGGGGCATATCTTCGTTGTATTCTCGGAATCATGTTTGTAAATCAGAAAAGAGGTCACTGTGTCCGGTTAGTCAGTTCAGGGTCTTCTACCAGTGGAGTCATTTGGTCTTCTGGGAGTTTCAGAGTGTGGGGTCGCCAGGTGGAAAATTTTTCGCTCCTAAGGAGGTAAAACGTTTTATGGTTCGACCACCATATGATTCTTGTAGAGCTGTAAGATTCTCAGAAACTGAATTAGCTCTCAAGGGTGATCTGAAAACAGTTGAAGATTTAATCTTAGGAGACTTCCTAAGGATGCTTTCTAGGTTATCAACTATCTCAGGTGGATCAGGGTCAGGATGGGCTCTAGTGGGAATCTTCCTAGAAGCCACTATGCCGTAATTTGAGATCCAAATGACAGGAAACGTTCAACCAAGTATGACAATCTTTGAGAGGTTGACTGATCTGTTTACACAAATTTTGATCTTTCAATCCTCTAACTGGATTAGAAAACTGTATAATGGTAAGGGTTCTTTCCAGTGGAGTCTTTAAGGTCTGCTCAGAATTATGGAGTCGCTAGGTGGAAGGCTTTTTAGCTCCTAAGGAGGTAAAAGGTTTTATGGTCCACCACCATGTTTATTATGAAGCCAAACTTGCAATATTTTGGGTTTTTCTGAGTTTATTTTGTTTTTATAGGTTAAGAGAGTGTCCTAAGTCTGATTTTTCACTTAGCTAAGGTGTTCAAACAAACAGAGTTGCTCTTATGGCTTGGTAATTGGTTCCTTCAAGGTTTGATAAGGATTTTAAAGGAATCCTAAGGGTTACTTAGTTTGTCACTGATTCAAAAGAGTCCTATCATGATTGCCATTATGTTAGGCAGTGCTTGAAGAAAGTTACTTATGTTATACTGGACCTAAAGTTGAAAGAAAGGTTTCGCAAACCTCTAATTCTCAGCAGGTCCCACCGTGATCGCCATTATGTTGGTGTGAGCGGTGGGATAAATCCAGAATGTGTTCTTTATCAAGTTAAGGGCCTAAAGAGCTTTAAGAGATGTTTTCAACTCACCGTATTACTCAGTAGTGTCCCACCGTGATTGCCATTATGTTGGTGTCCCGTGTTTTGACAGTTTGGCAAATCAAAAGACAAGGCAACATCAGAACCAATCTTTAGAGTTCCAGGATCTAGTCCTCCTGTTCTCAGAGAGAGGGATCTCTCAAATATTTGTTTGCAAAGGTTTATCCTGTTTGCTTTGGTTATGGATTTTAGACTAGTTATTACGTGCAGATGTTTGTTTGGTTGGGTTGAGTTGATACAGCAGAATATGAAAAGGTCTAGGAAAGATAGACAGAAAGAAGAAATATCAGGTTCATTGGGCAATGGAGTCAAAATAAGACCATGAAAAACTCTTCAAGGGATATGGGATATCAAAGGGAAAATCTAACTTGGCCACAGGATCCTTTGTTTTGGAATGAGATGGACATTAATGATTTGGAAAAAGAAAATTAATTCTCAACAAAGGGAAACTTGAGAAACATGACTTATGAATAAAGAGATATTTGATAGACAGGGCTAACCATAAATTCTACAAACATTCTTTAAGCAAATAATGATTTCAAGACAACTTCTAAAATGAAATCTAAGATTCGGGGAACACCCTATTTCCTCAAAGATCTTATTTTAAAGGATTTAGAAAAAATAAAAGATTCACTGATAGTTGCATTCATAGAAGAAGGAACACCTAAATAACATCTGTGTTTGCAACTATAAAGACCTTAAAAACAACTGTTTAAGCAGGGGCAAAGGGTAAGATCAAAACCGACCTCTTTGGTTAACTAAAGACAATGGTACTTCGAAGGGAGATTTCAATAACGACTTTCAAGTGATGGCAGACAAGCAGGGAGAACCATAACATGCTGAAACCAACTATTTGAGCTATCAAGGAAATAAACAAGAATGAATACTAAAGAGAAGTTTTAAAGCCTCTAAAATACTTCAGCAGAAGAAAACATAAAACAGTGAAGGGTGAACAGGTCTAAGGTGCTTCCAGGAGTCATTTCTTAGCCTAAAACTTTCAGCTTACTGTAGTAAGAAATAATGGAACATAATGAAAACAAGGGAAAAAACATTTAACAGTTCAGAGCACTTCACCAACAGCCAAGCTCATGGATCAAATGATAGAGCCTTCTCAGGAACAAACATGCAACGGCATCATCAAGACATCCAAGACTCCAAATTATTTTCAACTTCAACAGACTTGTATATTTATTCCAGAGAGTTTCAATATTACAACTTGTGATCAAACAGCAACCCACAATTTTTCATCTTCTGTAGAAGTATTTATAGGAATATGAGGAGGTGATCTGAGAAAATATCTCTCAGGATAATTAATACAGGTTCTAGACTTCTCGGCCCTTTGAGGGACTCGATGAAGAAGTTCACAGGTGGAACGTTGTATTAACTGTTTTACATTTATGGATTAAGCTCGGTGGGAGCTTTATTTGACTTTGAGGCATTACATAATGTTTGGAGTAACTCTGCAGATATTTTCTGCATTGATTTCCTTGTAGAAGTAACTCCCTGGCTGTGCTGGAGGCAAATATCTGATTTTCTTCAATAACTTCGGCCTCCGTTTGAAAGGTTTGAGGCGACAGGTGGCTAGCTGAGGAATCAATTTGCCTCAGATGTGGCGGTGGAGGCTTTCTGTCTGATGAAACACTTTAGGTTTTTCCTTTAAACTGTGCTTAATCCGGGAATTAGGCTCTAGATAAGCATTCTTAGCCGTAATTCCCATATCTGTCTTCAATCCTCCTTCTGCTGTGCTCTGTCTTCAAACTGATACTCTTTAACTGTTTTTTAATTAAAACAGTGTCTTGTCGATGTGCAGGCCGCACTGGGCTTTTTAAAGGCATCAATTCCCATGAAGCATTGAGAAAAAAATGGAGCGAAACCCCGCAGATGGTTCTCTTTAACAACTCGAAGGCGCAGGAAACGTCTTTCCCAACCCTCGGCTTTCTTTCATTAAACAATGGAAAACCATTAAAATGCCTGCGAAACACAAAAATAGTTAATAAATCCTCTGGAAATAGGTTTAAACTGCTTCAGATGGCGGGGGAGGAGTGAAGCCGTCGGATGAAGGCAACCAACGGTGGAGATCTGCATAGAAAGGAAAAAAGGATAGCGGGAGAAGAAAAAGGAGGAGTAGTTTTGGACCGTCCGATCTGGACACGTGGACGGTCCAGATCTAATCGGAGGGTCTCAATCGGAGGTGACAGAAAAGGGGATGCGATTGAAAATAAAACTCCGATGCGATTGCGCAATCGGGAGGGGAGAGGTGATTAAACGATAGCCGTTGGATCCGAGGATTAGATCAACGACGGGGAGTGAATCGGAGGAACAGCAATCGGGGGAAAAAATAAATGCATGCGGGCCTAATCGCAATCGAAACTGCGGGCCTAATCGCAATCGAAACTTTGGGCCTAATCGCAATCGAAACTACGGGCCCAATCGCAATCGAAACTTTGGGCCTGGTCCTTTTGATCAATCCCATTGAAATTTTCCCGATTGCGATTTCGCGATCGGTCTTTTTAAACTAACCATTTTATATTTAACACGTGACTTCAAGCTTTTAAGTTGAAACTTTGAATAAGCGGGTTTTTGGGCTTTATAAAGGAAAAAGCAGAACAGTAATGAAAATTTACAATGTTTTAAGCGCCGGAGGCGGGCTTACTGGATATATAAAATAAACGATGCGATCGGGTTTTAAGCAGCAAGGCTAATCGCAATCGAAACTTTGGAGTATGGCAAAGACTTGCGTCTTCGATTCTTTTCGATGCGATCGGGTTTTAAGCAGCAAGGCTAATTGCAATCGAAACTTTTGGAGTATGGCAAAGACTTGCGTCTTTGATTCTTTTCGATGCGATTAGCACTTTATCGTATTAGCAAGTGGTTCCAGACCCAAAGCGTATGGTGGGGAAGTGGTTTAAGGCTTAGCCCAAGGGGCTTAGGTCCATAAAAAGACTTGTATTTTTATGATTTTTCATGGTTTTTTAATGGAAACAAAGGGTGCCGGAAGGGTTAAAAAGTGAGTTTTTAACCATGGGAAGGGTGATTTATGAAGGGAAGAAAGGAAAAGATGAAAAATAGAGGAAAAATATGGGGAAAAAGGGAAAGGAAAAGAAGGTTAATTTCGAGTGGGAGAAAGGGAAAAGGGATGGCTTTGCAGCAATTTATTTTTTGTATTTTCAGCAGAAATTTCAAAGTATGAGATGAGAACAACAATTAGGATTTTGGACAAAGGTAGAAGGCCTTCAAGGAGTCTTCAAAAGCCAACAATTTTTAGTGATGAAATTTGTTCTTTGAAGGCTCAAAACATATTTAGCCACCGTTGGGTATAACAAAATATTATAGGTGGCTAACAGAACCTTCATCCCCTCTTGTCCAAGGTTATGAAACAAGGATCTTGCCTCTAGCAAGGTTTCATGCAAGATGTGAGCTTCTCCAACAGTTTTCTGAAGTGGTGTTGAGTTTGCAAGTTCTTCCAACTTACGTAAAAGTCTCATTGGTTTGATTGTTTCATGTTTTTTATCAAACCTTTCTACCAATATCTTAGTGAACTTTTCAAAAGAATAAGTAATGGAATTTTTCAATGAAAATGACTCAAACATCCACCAAGCATAGGCCGTACCTTCAAAGTGTAGCGCTGCAACTTTGATGGCTTCATCTTTAGAAACTTGGTGCTGCTGCAAATAATTATGCAACTCCTCCACCCAAGCTTTGGCTGAACAAGTTGGGGATCCATCAAAGGTAGATAGAGAAAATTTATCCATGTCATGCATCTTGCTCCTCTCCACCTTGATCTTGAAAAACTCTTTGAAAGTGATATGACCTCTAAACTTTTTAGTTTGAGATTCATACTCTTGAAAAAAATTATTAAGAGTTTCCCTCCTTGGAATTTCTTCTTTCATCTCTTTCATAGTAGATTTGGGCATTTGACTGCACTGTGCATAATAGGGTGTAGCTGCATTCTCACACCTATCATGTGCCAATCTAGATCTGGCTCTATATTCAAACTTCTCTGGAGATTCCATCTCCTCTCTCATCTTCTTAAGATTTTTATCGATGCTCTGCATAGATTTTGGAAGAAGATTTTAGATCCTCTCTTCCTTTATTCCTCCACATAATGGAGTCTTCTTTCTCTTCATCTCCCCTTCTCTTGATAGCATCATGGCTAAGTTCCACAGGCTGAGCCAAGACTATGCTCTGATACCACTATAATATCCTAAAATGGAAATGCAGCAGTGCATAAGCACAATACTATAATAGCAGGGTGAAATTAAGTCATAAAATGTGTTGAGAAACACATAGCCATAAAATTAATGAAACGATAGCAAAAAGAAGCACTTCTACATCCTCCCAAGTGGGGAAAATGCAACAATTTGACCTTGAAAAAGTTATTTCTAGAGATTTACATTTTAATTGAGATAAATAATGTTTTTTTCCCTTAGAATATGTATTAAGGCACTCACATACCAAATATTAATAGAAAAAAATCACTTATGATAAGTTAAACAGACCTCTCGGCCTTAAATCAGCTTAAAAATGGCGAAACCCCATGACTTAAGTTATGCAGAATTTTTGAAGCACATGACAACGTTATTTTCTGACAGTTTCTACAACATAATAATAGAAAATCATAGATCTGGAACTATATGGAACACTATGCTAAGAAAATGAAGATCCGGCCTCCTTAATACATTATAAAGATAACCCGGAAAGGGTTTCTTGAAAGTTTTATGTAAAAAAGTATAGATCTGAATATTCAGCTCTAAAAAATGTATTCTTACTGCAACATTATAGAAATATATATGAATAATACAAAAGAGGGATGAGAACCCCTTCCTCTAGCTTTCCGAGAGAAGGGTTGGCCCTTTCCCTAGGAAACTAACTCAAACACAAGGGCTTTAACCCTGCTGCTACATCTCTATGCAAAATGATGCAATTCCTGCAAGGGACTGCACTGTAGGAGATGAGGAATAGTCTGGCCAATTTCCAAGATGTGAAATGTGCCTAGAAATCTTTCTATCTGATCTCTCAAGCGAAGGAAGGTTTCCTCTATTGAGAAACATACCCGGAAGTGGTGTTATCAAACCTCCACTGCAACACCCTGCAACACAGGACTATTCTAATACAAAAATAACACTAAAGCTGGAGAATGGTGCTTGGCCTCAAGCCTGAATGTGGAGAAATACAGTACAAGCTCTCCCAAGAGGCCTCTTAAGGGAAGAGGTGGGATTCCTGCTCGGGAACACCCGGTGCTAAAAAGCACTGCAACCCTGCTAAACAACAAGAGGAAGCCAAGTCTAAACAGACCAATATCAAATGATAATATCAAAGAATGAATAAAAAAGGCTCCCATCCTATCCATATATAGCAAGTGAACCTCTTCACATTGGGTCCCATCCATATGTGCCATCAAGCTCATGCAAGTTTTCCTCCACCAAAACTGCGATGTTCATCAAAGAGATTCAATGCATCTAGATAGCTTTGTTGACTTCATCAAAGTTTACTGAATCAACATGGTCCCATCTCTGTTCACACCCAAGGGCGCTCAAATTAGATGCTTATTCTTCCTCCTTTCACATTAGGAGTGTTTATATTGCTTCAAAAGACATTAATGGTCTTCCCTACCCATTTATTCACCTACCTAGTCATAAAACAACTCTAATATTTCATTTAGCTTGAAGGCTAATTTTTTGGAATATTACATCAACATTACCTATGGATAACATAAACATAGGCATAGTACAAGCATATAATATAAATTAATATACATATCATACTGACCTCATAATTCTTTCAGGGGTACTCTTCCCACTTGATTCCTCATAATACTAGGAACCTCTTCATGTCATTCACTAGCATAAGCATTCATTCCTCTATAAGAATGATTCTTGATGATCATATTGGACAATGACATGGATACATATGCACATGCATATATATAATTATTAGCATAAAAAAATCATGATCATGTCAGAAAACGACATACACATATACGTATATATGCATAAATATCGACATGAAACAATCATGATCCCTAAAGATCATGTCAGACAACTTCATACATACACACATATATATACATGTGAATACTAGCACAGAACAATCCTACTATTATTCAACAACATACATACATATTGTTGTGGTTCTTGTAATTTGGTAGATTTGGCAATACCAAATGACAAGACAACATCAAACCACTTTGGGATCTCAGGATCTAGCCCTCCTGGATCCAGAGAGGGATCTCTCTATAAAGGTAAAGAAATGTATATCTTTGAAGTTCAATTTGCGGTATTAGGCTAGTTATAGAGCACAAGGATTTTTCTTTTGTTTGTTTGGCTGGGAATATTGACAGAAGGGTTCAATGTAAGGTAAAGGAATGAGTAGATAAGGGTTTTTGGCAATGGGGAGATAATTCATAGAGAATACAAGTCCATTGGGCAATGGGGTCATAAAAGGGTTTACTTGCAATTCAAATATCCGAGGCTTTCAAAGGGCTAGTCTTCTAAAATAGAGGATGTTTTAAGATGATAGTATGGGATGAAACAATAAGGAAATGAATGGGAATGACAAGGAAAACCTTCCAAGGTGACCACTTCGGAGTAATTCAAGGGACAAGGCATACCTTATACCTCTATGATCAAAACTCCTGATGAGGCTAACTCTGAAGACAACAATCTAGTAGTCCTCCTGACTACTTTTAGGCAGTAGAAAACACTTAAGTTCGAACACAGAGTGAAGTCTAAGATTAGAGAAAGACTTTTAACCTTCCCTGCTTTTGGCATTCAACTCAAAGGGATCTTCGAAAGGCTAACTGTTGGAAAAGGAACCTAGGGGATAGGGCTAACTCTAAATCTCCCTGTTTCCTAATTCTTTCAGCTTAATCCAAACAAGAACATCTAAAAAACAAACTCTAAATTCATACATCAGTAAGCATGGACAAACCAACTTCTATACTGGTTAAATTATGTTGAATTTTTTCTAAGATACACGAATAGTAGAAAACATAAAGATAAGAAAGTGCAAGAAGCATTAGGGTACTTGCAGTAGTATATCCTAAGCTAAAATTATTGTTTCTTATCAGAGAAAATAAAACATGATGTATAACAGAGGGGAAACAATAACAAAGAAAGAACACATCACCACTGATTTAGATCAGGATCCAATGAACATGCTTGTCATATTAGTAGAGAAAAACTAGTCACATACATTCTTGTCCAATAGCTTGATATCATCTAGAAATCATCTCCCAGCCTATTTACAACTAATACTCACAGAACTCTAACTCAGTAAAACAGCTTACAATCAGTGATTTTCCAATAACCAACCAACATTTTCAATGCATTTTACAGGGGTTATTATAGGAGAATGAGTGATAGTAGTGGTATATAGGATTTAAATGATTCATTGAAAACAAAGGGAGAAATGTCTTTGGAGCCCATTCTATTTAATATCTTCACATTAACTTTCAGTACCCTTTAGTCAATTCAGAATTTTTTGTCAGATTGACAATAACTTCACGTATGTTCCTTTGAAGTACTCTCTGGCTATTGGTACTCTATTTATACTCTGAGAAAAGTAAGGTGAATATTGTCTTGTAGGTCTTCCATGCCTTCATAACTACTGTCCTTGGTAGTTTTAGGAATTTTGTCAATGTAATAACTGCTAGGATGCTTGGAGGAGAATGAAGTAGGTGGTGTGGCCAGTCCTTTCTTGGAGAAAGAACGCTCTGCTGATATTAAATCACTTGATATAACTTCTTTGAAACACTGATATGACTTGTTTATTTTATGGTCTAAGCTTTATTAAGCTTTCTTCATTGTCCTTAGCTGCAGATTAGGCACTTAAGTCTTCAATATCGTGCACTCATCCTTTTCATCTTCTTCTAATACTCTTTTGACTTCTGCTGGCCTGTTTGTGTAAATATACAGGTTATAGAGGCGTCGTAGGGTTTATATCAGGGTTAATAACCTCGATCTTCAATAAAAAATCTCATTAAATATCCTTAGTGGTGTCTTCCTCTATGATCTTTGGCTCAAGGACTATCTTTCTGTGCTACATGTCAACATGACTGTGACTGTGGATACAGTATAAATATGCACCCCTTTGAAACCTGCAAAAGACGAAAAACATGTTATAAAAACCAGCAGGAGTGGGGATGAATGCTTCAGAGGCTTGTGAGGGTGGTGGATCATTGAGGAAAAAGATGAATGTAGCGGAAAAATGGGCTGAAATACCTGGTAGAGTAGCTAACCAGGTCCAGATGGAGGTTTGGGCGCGACGGCGAAAAGGAGCCGTTGGATTAGGAAAATCAACAGTGGTGATTTGTTGATGAAGTCATTTGGGAGATTAGATGGGTGGTAGATGAATGAAAACATGATATAATGTGGGCCGTTCAGTCTCAGAGATCAACGACTCGAGAAAAACGTGAAAGGAAACGTTGTGGAGGGCGGTGGTATTGCGGAAAACCTGGGAATGGTTTTCGCACGGTGAAATGGGGGGAAGGTGGTATTTCCTTTTGGAGTGCGATTCCATATACTGAATAACACGTGGAAAATGAAAACCACCCATATCACTCAATTTTGAAACATTAAACTTTGGGCACAAAAATTCCGCGATATTGGATAGCGACCATCGGATTCAGAGTGTCAGATCAGATGGCATGGGTTGCACGCGATAGGCAGCAATGTGTGCGAGCGGAACATATGGTGGGGCCCTGTAGTGACGTAAGGTGGCTTGTCGTGGGGTGAACGAAGGTTTTCAGTGTGAACCATCAGATCAGATCTGATCAACGATCAAGATTGATCTCGGGCTAATGAAAAATAGAGGCATGTGAAGACAAGAAGTGATGATATTTTGCGCGATGGCCGTTTATCTCGAGGAATGGACGGTTGGATTTCAATTAGCGAAATGATTCAGAACCTGGTGGACGGAAAGAATATTGGCGATGTGATTGGATGCTGACCATTGGATCAGAAGGGGGATCAACAGTTAGGATTAATTGGTGGGCGCGATGGTGAAGGGCTTATGAGCGGAGCGCGATCGAATCTCAGCCATCGGTTCTTGTGGATTCGACGGTCGATAATAGATCAGAAGATCGGAGGAGAAGGGGCTCATCACATTGGGAATTTGAAGTAAATGGTAACCAAGAAACAGGAAACCTAGATTGCGATTGTGCGATGGTGTTAGCTCCTGGTCATGGCTCTGGGTCACTTGCGGGGAAAGGGGCTTGGGCTAAGGCCAAAAGGGGCTTAAGGCCTTAATGCGAAAATGAAAATTTTTAAGGATTTTAAAGGATTTTTTAGGAATTTGGAGGTTCCGGTAAAGGTGAAGACAGGTTTTTAAACCTTATAAAGGGATTTTTCAAGGCTTAAAGGGATTTTTGAAGGGAATGGAGGAGAATAAAGGGAAAACATAAAGTGGAAAATGAGGAATATGGAGGCCTTTGAAAAGTAGCTTTCTTTGGTGAATTAGCATGGTTTTAAGAATGGAAACAACAGTGAAGATGAACCTCCAGGATAAGAAAACCATAAGACTTCAAGGATGATAGATTTTCAAGGGAATTTATCACTTGAAGGCTTGATGACAAATTTAGCCACCTGTTTGCTTTGACAAATTATTATAGGTGGCTAATAGTGGCTCCACATGGGGATGGCATCTTCTTGAAGGTGTCATGAATCTCAGATATAATCTTTGGAAGTAGGCAAAAGCCTGGTACTTGACCATCCTTTCTTCTTTGAGAAGCTGCTACAAAGTGATGAGAACTACATCAGCAGCAAACTTTCTCAAATAGCTACCTATCCATCCTACTATCCTAACATTTTTTCTTCAAGGTGCACTTATACTTACAGACCTTCCTCATCATTATTTTTATTGAAAGAAAAAATAATCTAATTCTACCCTTATTCCTCCATGAGACCAAATTAAACAGTTGGACTCATAACTTCTCTACCTAAACTAATACCTGCCAAGATTAAACTATCTGACAGATTTTCATTCTCTATATTCTAAAACAGAAATTGAAACACAGCTAAACCATGATTAGATTGTCTAATTTGATGTGGTTCCATGGCATAAATACAAGCTACACATGAACTGAAAATTTGCAGAAAATTGAAACAAAATTGTGAAGGCTTGAAATTATGAAAATTAAGAGCATCCTTCTTTCTTCTTGTGACTCAAATTTTGAGCTTTTTAGAGTCTCCTTTCTTTCTTCATTTTAGCTCTAAGTTTGACCATGTTAGAGTTTTCTTCTTCTTCTTTACTGGTTCAAGTTTTGAGCATGTTAGAACCAGCCTTTTCCTTTTCTCTGGCTTAGGTTTTGATCCAATTTGAGCCATTATTTTTTAGAAACTCCATAGGTTCAAGATTTGAGCTTGTCTGAACCTTTGTTTTTCTTTTTTTGTATATTTTTTCTTTTCTTTTAAAAAAAAAACAAAGCAATGATATTTACAATGGGAGTGGAAAATTTAAACTGAAATTTCAGCAGAAATAATGCTTGAGCATCCTGCCATTGACAGGACCCCCAAACAGATCCGTACCATCCAATTCTTGCAGAAAAAATGCATTGGGACCAATGGCAAATTGAATGATGTAAGGGTCTTGCCATAAATTGTCAAAATTACCATGCTTACCCTTATCCTCTCTCCTAGAGTCCCATTTGAGTACCTTGTCCCCAATTTTGAAATCACAGGCCTTAGTCCTTTTATCAAACAACTTTTTGATGTTATCTTGCACTTTTTGAGCTCTGTTGTAGACTTCCTCCCTTGTTTTCTAGAGATGTATGGTTTAATTGATCCTCCTTACCATGCTATCTTCCTCTGATTGTATTTCTTGGACCAATTTGATCATTGGTACTCCCAAACTAGTAGGGAATACTGCATCTGCTCCATAAAATAGTTGCTAAGGAGACATTCCAATGGATTTCTTTGTTGTCAATCTGTCTGCCCATAAAGCATGCACCAACTTATTATGCCATGATTTTTTGTTATCTTTAAGCAACTTCTTGATGATGGTCACCAAACTCTTATTTGATGATTCTGCCAGCCCATTACCTTGAGGGTAATAAGCAGTGGAATGACCAAGTACAATCTGATATCTGTGACAAAAATCAATCATATTTTTGGAGCTAAATGCAATAGCATTGTCAGTGATAATTTTCCTAGGGCAGCCAAATCTAGATAGGATATGGTCTTAAAGGAATTTTATGACAACTGAGTCTGTGGCATTCCTAGAAGGGATGGCCTCTATCCATTTAGTGAAATAGTCAGTGGTTGTGAGTATCCATGTATGTTGGGCAGATGAAGCAGGGTGGATTTCCCCTATGAAGTCTAGGCCCCACTGTTGAAAAGGAGCTTCAACAGTGACTGGTTGCAAAGGTAGAGAAAGGAGTTTTCTTTTTCCCTCAAATATTTGGCATTTGTGGCAGGAAAATATCATATTGTGGACATCTTGGAATAGGGTGGGCCAGTAATAGCCAGCTCTAAGGATTTTATTTGCAGTGGTTTTCTAGTAGAGATGCCCTCCACATTCACCTTCATGAAACTCATGCTTGATCCTATCTGCATCAACTTCAGGCAAACATTTAAGCAATAAACCATTGGCATTTTTCCAATACAAACATTCATTCAAAATGCAATAATGTCTAGCTTTCAACTTCAAAAACCTTGCCTTTGTCTTAGATAGATTGGGAGGAGCATTTAGATTGATAAGCACATACAAGATATCAACATACCAAGGTGAGTTTTGGAACTGTTCTTCAACAATGGGAGCTGGTAACCCTTCATGCTCGTCCAAAGCATCTACCATATTTATGTCAAGGGCTTGTAACTTAGATTCAACCATCAATTGTGTTAAGCCTTGACCCTTGATGAGTTTAGTGGGTTTGATTTCCAAATCATACTCTAGTATCACAACAATCCACTTGCCTCTTTTCCATCTGGATCTTGTGACAAAATGTCTTTCACCACTATGTTAGGCACAAATGCAATAATATGGAAATGTAAAATATAAAATATAAAATCTTTCAAAGCCTTTACCAAGGCATAGGCTTGTTTCTCCATGATATTATATCTCAGAGGTGCATCTCTTAATGCCTTGCTGAAAAATGCAATTGGCTGCTCTTGTCCTTCTGGATTTTTCTGCAATAGGACAGCAGCCACAGTATGTTCTGATGCAAATGAGAAGATGAGGAAATCCTTAGTAAAATCAGGGCTGATGAGAAGTGGTGCTCGGGTGAGTGCATGTTTTACCAGTTCAAAGACTTTTTGGCTTCTATGGTCCACTTAACTCCCACCTCTTTTTTAAGAATATTAGTCATGTTTCTAAGGAGTTATGCTAGGTTGGGTATAAACCTCCTCAAGAAATTAATCTTTCCAATGAAGGACTGCAATTCCTTGATGTTTCTAGGGTGACTGATCTGTAATATACCCTCAACCCTTTTTGGGTCTATTTTAATCCCCTTTTCAGATATGATATGGCCAAGAAGTTTACCTTCTTGGAGACCAAACACTATATTTTTGGGATTTAAAGATAGCCCAAACCTTCTGCACTTATCAAAGACATTTCTCAAATGTTTAAGGTGCTCTTCATCAGTTTTGGAATAGACTGTAATGTCATCAAGATAAATTACAATGAAGTACCCTATTTATTCTGAGAATGCAATGTCCATGGCTCTTCGAAAGGTGGCACCAGCATTCATTAATCCAAAAGGCATTTTCACATACATGAAAGTGCCCCAAAGAGTTGTGAAGGCTATTTTGAGTTGATCTTCTGGGAGTACCTATTGGAAACATTTTCATTGATGGCAAAGGAGGCAGCACTCAGGCAAAGGAGGCAGCGCTGAAGCAGAGGAAGGAAAAAGAAGCACAGTGAAAGCAATAGAGGCAGCAAGAAGAATGTCAAAATGTAACAGTCATAGAAGCACAGTGAAGAATCGTTATCAGAAGGTAGAGACAGAGGCAGAGCGACATAAGCAGCAGAGGCAGAGACAGAGGTAGAGAGTTGTTATAAAATTCCGGGAATCGCACACTCCAACTGGTGTTATACATATAATATAACACAAACATTTTTCCGAGAATCGCTTCACTCCAGCGACAAAAATATATATAAACATATATGTGCAGCGCATCACATAAACAAAGGTCTAAGCTCAAATATATAAGCGGAGCACGTTATGATCAATGGAAAAGGAAGTAATATAAAGTGGGACCCCTCCCCAATCGCAATCGGAGATCGCAAGGGCAGCGGAACATGTAACCAACAGAAAGTTGCGATTGCGATTGGAAGACTGGACCTGATGGGTCTATAAACCATGTTTAACAAAGTGTTTGAAGTCCAGTTCCAATCGCATCGGAAAGGAACAAACCATCGCAACACATATTAAAGGACTTGCGATTGCGATTAAGAGTTCGGACCCGATGGATGTATGAGTTATAATCCAAATGTATTTGAAGTCCGACATAATCGCATCGGAGATTATAAGAACATCGGAACATGCAAAAAAGAGTTTCGATTGCGATTTGAAGTCCAAACCTGATGGGTACATAAACTATAATTTATATATACCTTGAGTTCTGGTGAACAGTGACAGATCGCATCGGAACAATCTAATCGCATCGGAGAATATAAAGGGAGTGGAACGTTCATACAGGAACTTGCGATTGCGATTAAAGTCCGGATCCGATGGGTCTATAAATCAGGTTTCATATATGGTTGAATTCCGGGTTAAAGACTCAATCGCATCGGAGGATTAGAGTCGAGATTGCGATCAATCACAATCGGAGCAGGAGTGATCAATCGCAATCGGAGCAGGAGTGGTCAATCGCATCGGACAGATAATACAACAAATGCATCGGGAGTATTTGAGTTGCGATTGCGATCAATCGCAATCGGAGGACAATGCAAGCTCAGATGTGGGCCCGGGGCAGAGTCATATATAATGAATTTGGTTTAATAAAGGTTTAATCGTATTGGCAGTCAATCCTTATGAACGTCGGGTTATTTGCAAATAAATTGCATATATTATATATGTTGAATAATGTTTGAATATGATCCGGGGGCATAACACATATGATATATAATGGTTATTGAGTTATATATATAACACGGTTGCGATAAGCCGCGTGGTCTCTAGACCCACGGACCTCAGCTTTACGGGAGGGCGATTATTAACGCTATACGGTTGTGATATATGTATGTTCCGGCCTGCGGAACCTGCCACATCAACAAGACACTAATGGCATAAAAGGGATTGGAATTCCTCCAGATTTACAGTCAGCAGATATAAAAGGAACAGTTACACGCATGCAATAGTTACACCACAGCAGAGGACAAAAAAGACAAATACAGCCAAAGAAAAGACAAATGCGCAGCTAGCCAAGAGGGTGAATGAGTGAGATGGAATTCACTTTGTAATTCGAATGTAAATATTTTAATTGTTTTTATTGTTTGTGATGCATTGGCAAGTCTCCAAGAGAGAAAAAGTTCCCACTGTAATGTTAAATTGATACCTACTGTTATATTTCCTAATTAAGCAAGATAAAAGGAGTGAGAAGGCAGAAGGAAAAGAGACATGACTGTCCATTTCAAATTCCAAGTAGAATACAAATAGTCATGTGAGGAAATCTATAAATAATATCATCCTGATATGAAATGAAAGGAGAGAGAGAAAATCTAGAGAAGGCATAATATAGAAGTGTGAGGCAGAGAAGATTAAGAAAAGAAGAACAGAAAGAGAAACTACAGAACAGAGATGATATCTGAGGTAAATCATCAAACATTCAATTTGATAAATTGAGGAAGTTGGGGCTTCCCTATCAAGCTGCAGCTTCATAGCTGTTAGTAGTAGCTGACTGAGGTTGGAGCCTCCTGTAGGTTGGTGCCTGCAGAAAACTTAAGGGAGTTGGTGCTTCCTTGCAAGTTGTAGCTTGCAGAATTGAGGATAGAGCCTCCTGTAGGTTGGTGCCTGCAGAAAACAGTGGTGAGAGGGAGTTGGAGCTTGCCTTTGAATCACAACAATAATACGATGTGGTTTTCTCCCTTTATGGGTTTCCACTTATATCTGGTGTCTCTGTGCATGATATTTATGTATTGATCTGATATGTATCATTTGCTTAATACCTGCTTCTCTCATATTAAGTCTACTGCTCTATTAAGCTAATACTTTCTGATTACATTCTAAAATTACTCTCACATCAAATTGAGTTTTAAATGAAGGTGTAAATAAGTTTAATGAAAAGTTTTAAAAGATCAGGAATGTATTAAACTAATTCACCCCCCCCCCGCCCCTCTCAATTTAATTAGAGGTTCAACAATTGGTATCAGAGCCAAGTTCATTTGTACAAGTCTAACAACTGAAAGGAGATCCTAGGTTCCCAAGATGGCTAGTAAAGAAGGATGCTCAACCAATAAAGCCCATTTCTTCACTGGTGAAAATTATGCTTTCTGGAAGATCAGAATGAAGACATACATAATGTCTCTAGGAATAGAAGTCTGGGCTGTTGTGCAATTAGGATATGCCCCGAAGGCAACTGACTCAGAAAAGGACTCAAAAAAAGATTTTGTGGCTAATGCAAAAGCCATGAATGCCATCCTGAATGGATTATGTGAAGCAGAGTTTATTAAAGTAATGCACAAAGACACTGCCAAGAAAATATGGGATAATCTTGAGAACATACATGAGGGAGACCAAAAAGTAAAAACTGCCAAACTTCAAGTATATAGAGCCCAGTTTGAAAACCTAAAAATGAATGATGATGAAGATGTTGGCAGCTTCTTCTTAAAATTTGCAGAAATTGTTAACAATATGAAAGCTCTTGGAGAAACCATACCAGAAAGTATAGTTGTGCAAAAGATTCTAAGATCACTCCCATCCAGATTTAATCCCAAGGTGTTTGCAATAGAAGAGACAACAGATTGGGAGACTTTGACCATGAACCAGCTACTTGGAAATCTAACAGCCTATGAAATGAGGCTCCCACAGAAGAAGCCAAGTACGAGGGAAGCAGCCTTTAAAACATAAAAGAAGAAAGAAGAAGAGGAAGAAATATGCTCTTGCTCAGATGAAGAAGAAGCAAAATTTGTCAAGAAACTGGATAGAGGTTCAGGTAAATACAAAGGTAAACTTCCTTTCAAGTGCTTTAACTGTGGAAGAGTTGGACACTATGCTGCTAAGTGCCCTCACAAGAAAGCAAGGAATCAGGCTCAAGAGTCAGAAAAGAATAAATCAAAGAACTGGCAAAAGGGAAAGAAGTTCAGCAGAAAATCTTTCTATGCTCAACAAGACAGTAGTACATATGAAGATTCAGATGAACACTCAAGTGAAGAAGGAACCTCATATTTTTTATTGATGGCCATAGAAGATCTTGAGGGACTCCTACTAGAAGATGAAGAAGAAGAAGGGGAAGTCGACCTCAAGGGGGAGCTAAGAAGTGCTCTGGAGGAGATTGAGAGACTCAAACTAAAATGCAGAAAACAAAAAGAGATTCTCCTCAAATGTGTGAAAGAAGAACAAAATTCAGAAGTCCTCATGCTACTGAAGGTAAGGCTTGAATAAGCCAAGAAGATAGAAGATATGTTACTTCAGCAAATCAAGGATAAAACCCAAGAACAAGAGAAGTTGGAGGAAGAAGTGGTATGTCTCAGGAAGAAACTAGAAAATGCTCAAAGGACAATGGTTATAAACTCTTCTCAAACAACAAGCTCTAGCAAGTTGAATGATATCTTGGTTGCTCAAAGATCCCCAATGATAAAAACAGGAATAGGCTATGAAGGAGAATCGAGTAATGGCAAAGAAAAGGAAAACAAAAATATAATTTTTGTAAAAGCAAAGAAGACTGATGAAGAAGCCCAGACAATTCCTACAAAAGAAGAAACATGTAATAAGGATGACAAAGATCAGAAGAAATCTCTAGTAACAAGGAATATAATGAATACTAAGATGGCAGAAAAAGAATCATATGCCACTGAGTATATCAAATTTGGAAGTCATCAGAGGAGATTCTTCCCTCCTATGAAGAATGCCACCTGTTATGTCTGCCACAAGCCAGGACACATTGCTGCATATTGTTATGCAAGGAAGAGTAATTCATACCTGCAAAAGATGCAAACAGTGAAAAGGCTATCTCAAACAAACAAATGGAGAAAACAATCTTACATCAGGTATGCAAATAATTTCTATGGTTATTGTTTTTATTGTAAGGAATTTGGCCATAAAATTATTGAATGTAGAAAGTATGGAAAAAGAATGATGTTCAACACCTCAAGGAGGTTCATGAATCAAAGAAATTTTGGTCATACTCAAAATTTTGCAAAAACTATGATCAAATGCTTTATATGCAATCAAGCTGGACATATGCCTTCCAAATGTCCTCTGAAAGGATGCAATTCATCACCTCACAAAAGATATCAAACAGAAGGATTCCTCCAGTGGAAAAAGAAGGAGAATAAGTGTGACCTGGCTCTAACTTCTCAAGATCTGAAAAGCCAGTGGTGCTTGGACAGTGGCTGCTCCAAACACATGACTGGAGACAGAAGCAAGTTTATAACTCTTGATGAAAAGAAATCTGGCAATGTTATTTTTGGTAATGATAAATCAGGAAAGATCAAGGGAAAAGGCTTAGTCAGCATAGAAAATGGCAGAGGAAAAGCCCAAGAGGTACTATTTGTGGATGGACTGAAAGAAAATTTACTGAGTGTCAGTTAGATGTGTGACAAAGGCTGTGAAGTTCTTTTTAGAGCACAAGATTGTGTAGTCAGGTCAAGCACAATAGGAAATACTCTGCTCAAAGGTGTTCGAACAGAGAACAATGTATGCATAGTGAAAGAGGAAGATGAAGCCTGCTATCTTAGCAAACTTGAGGAGTCATGGTTGTGGCATAGGAGATTGGGACATCTCAGCTTTGACCATATCATCAGACTGAGCAAGAAGAAAGCTGTTAGAGATATGCCAGAAATAAAAAGGCCTTCAAGTACTATATGAAAATATTTTCAATTGGGGAAACAGACTCACACATCCTTTAAATCTAAAGAGGAGCTGTCAACAAGAACACCACTCTAGCTTGTGCACATGGACCTGTGTGGACCTGCTAGATTTAGGACACCAAGTGGAGAATCGTATTTCATGCTGATAATAGATGAATTCTCCAGAATGACATGGGTTGCTTTTCTCAAAAATAAATCAGAAGCATTGGAAAAATTTAAGATATTCAAAGCATTAGCAGAAAATCAAACTGGATGCAAGCTGAAATGTATCAGATCAGACAGAGGAGGAGAATTCACATATTATGACTTTGTAGACCTATGTAATGAACATGGAATAAAGAAACAATTTACTATTGCAAGGACACCTCAGCAGAATGGAGTAGCAGAGAGACAAAACAGGTCTATATAACAAATAGCCAGAGCTATGATGCAAGAGAATAATATTGCTCAAACCTTTTGGGCAGAAGCAGTACACACAGCAGTACATAACCTTAATAAAGCTCACTTAAGGCCAAGCAGTGACAAGACTCCATATGAACTATGGCATGGAAATCCAGCTTCAATAAAACATTTCAGAGTATTTGGTAGCAAGTGTTACATAAAGAATAATGATGAAAACCTTGGGAAATTTGATGCAAGAGCATATGAAGGGATTTTTCTAGGATATGCTTCCAAAAGTAAAGGGTACAGGTGCTACAACAAGACTCTTCAGAAAATAGTTGAAAGTATTGATGTGAGATTTGATGAAGAATTTCCAAACAATACAAGAAATACAGACTGCTGCAGTCCATCAGTTAATCATGAAGAAGAAGACCAGAATGATGATGAAACCAACAAGACAACAGAAGATGCAGAGCTGAGCTCAAAAACCCCCTCAAGATACAATTAGAAGAATCATCCTGAAGATCAGATCATAGGAGACAAGAAAGCAGGATTCCAGACAGGAAGTCAGCTAACAGAACAAACAGAAGAAGTATACATAGCCATGTTATCACAAATAGAGCCAAAGAAGTTTGAAGAAGCCAGCAAGGACAAGTATTGGGTAAAAGCAATGAATGAAGAATTGGACCAAATTGAGAACAAAAATACCTGGGAACTAGTTCCTAGACCTATTGAGAAAAATATCATTGGTTCAAAATGGGTATTCAAAAAAAAAATGAATGAGCAGGGACAAGTGATCAGGAATAAAGCAAGGCTGGTCTGCAAAGGATACTCACAAATTGAAGGACTTGACTATGATGAAACATTTTCCCCTGTAGCCAGAATGGAGGCTATTAGAATGTTCCTAGCATTTGCATGCTACCAAGACTTCAAGGTATATCAAATGGATGTAAAGTCTGCTTTTCTTAATGGAGATCTAGAAGAAGAAGTGTACATGGAACAACCAGAAGGCTTCTCACTGACAGACAAAGAAGACTATGTATGCAGACTGAAGAAGGCCCTATATGGACTGAAACAAGCTCCTCGTGCTTGGTACTCAAGACTGGACAAACACTTGCAGAAACAGGGTTTTAAGAGAGGTGGAGTAGACAACAATCTATACATAAAAGCCCATGAAGATGAACTCCTGATTGTTGTAGTATATGTTGATGACATTATGTTTGGGAGCAACAAAGATGAACTAGCAAAAGGGTTTGCTGATGAGATGAAAACAGAGTTTGAAATGTCTATGATTGGAAAGCTCAGTTTCTACTTAGGACTGCAAATTCAGCAAAAGAACACTGGCACATTCATTTCTCAAGAAAAATACTTAAAAGAAATGCTGAAAAAATTCAAAATGGAGGATTGCAAACCAATGACAACCCCCATGATCACGAGATGCAAGCTGTGTGCTGATGATAGGTCTACAGATGTAGATCAAAAACTCTACAGATCCATGATAGGAAGCCTGCTGTATCTGACAGCTTCAAGACCAGACATCATGCTAGCAGTAGGACTAGTGGCAAGATATCAAGCAACACCTAAACAAAACCATCTTCTGGCAGTAAAAAGAATACCCAGATATCTACAAGGAACAACACAATATGGACTTTGGTATCCTAAAACCAAAAAATTCACTTTATTAGCATACACAGATGCAGATTGGGCCAGCTGTGTGGATGATAGAAAAAGTACAAGTGGAGGCGCATTCTATCTAGGAGAAAGTCTGGTGGCATGGTTAAGCAAGCAACAAACATCTATCTCCTTGTCAACAGCTGAAGCAGAATATATAGCAGCAGCAGCCTGTTGTACTCAAGTCATGTGGATGAAGCAGACTCTTCAAGACATAAAGGTAAGCATTAATGAACCTATCTCAATCAAATGTGATAATACAAGTGCTATAAGTATATCTAAAAATCCTGTGCTTCATTCAAAAACTAAACATATACCAATCAATTATCATTTTCTCCGAGAACAAGTGGCTCAGAAGATAGTTAAACTGGACTATGTATCAACGAAAGAACAGATAGCAGATATATTTACCAAACCACTTGCCAGAGAACCATTCGAATACTTGAGAAACAGACTAGGGGTAGTATCTGTAGATACTATTCTCTAATATGAAGAGAAAGTACAGTCTCAGGGGGAGAAAAAAACGAAGATATCATTCCAGGGGGAGAAAAGCCAGCAAGATAAGCATAAAACAAGTCCACAGGATCAACATTATCAGCATTATCAATATTATCAGCATTCAGAAGAAACAAGAACATTTCAATCATAAAATGCATCATCTCTGTCTGCAATCTAGCACATATTACAGGCACTACAAATGAAACACAGCTATAAACAATATATCGGCTCACTATATAGTGTTCTCTCAACAAGTTTCATACATCACTCTAGAGCAGCATAGTACAATTTCAGCAGAAGAGGACCTAAACGTAACTCAGAGAAAGGAAATGCAACGATAGAGCCCATACGGAGAGATGAGGCATCGTCCTTTGCCATTGATGTCAAAGGGGGAGGAAGAAAAAACAACAGGAGGAAGAGCAGGCAAACAGGAAGATCAAGCAACAAGAGAAAGATAAAGCAAATAGAGAAAGTGGATTGCCATCAATGCCAAAGGGCGAGATTGTTGGAAACATTGTCATTGATGTCAAAGGAGGCAGCACTCAGGCAAAGGAGGCAGCGCTGAAGCAGAGGAAGGCAAAAGAAGCATAGTGAAAGCAATAGAGGCAGCAAGAAGAATGTCAAAATGTAACAGTCATAGAAGCACAGTGAAGAACCGTTATCGGAAGGTAGAGATAGAGGCAGAGCGACAGAAGCAGCAGAGGCAGAGACAGAGGCAGAGAGCCGTTATAAAATTCTGGGAATCGTACACTCCAACCGGTGTTATACATATAATATAACAAAAATATATATAAACATATATGTGCAGCGCATCACATAAACAAAGGTCTAAGCTCAAATATATAAGCGGAGCACGTTATGATCAATGGAAAGGAAGTAATATAAAGTGGGACCCCTCCCCAATCGTAATCGAAGATCGCAAGGGCAGAAAAACATGTAACCAACAGAAAGTTACGATTGCGATTGGAAGACCGGACCCGATGGTTCTATAAACCATGTTTAAAAAAGTGTTTAAAGTCCAGTTCCAATCGCATTGGAAAGGAACAAACCATCGCAACACATATTGAAGGACTTGTGATTGCGATTAAGAGTTTGGACCTGATGGATGTATGAGTTATAATCCAAATGTATTTCAAGTCCGGCATAATCGCATCGGAGATTATAAGAACATCGGAACATGCAACAAAGAGTTGCGATTGCGATTCGAAGTCCGGACCCTATGGGTACATAAACTATAATTTATATATACCTTGAGTTCCGGTGAACAGTGACAGATCGCATCGGAACAATCTAATCGCATCGGAGAATATAAAGGGAGCAGAACGTTCATACAGGAACTTACGATTGCGATTAAAGTCCGGACCCGATGGGTCTATAAATTAGGTTTCATATATGGTTGAATTCCAGGTTAAAGACTCAATCGCATTGGAGGATTAGAGTCGGGATTGCGATCAATCGCAATCGGAGCAGGAGTGGTCAATCGCATCGGACAGATAATACAACAAATGCATCGAGAGTATTCGAGTTGCTATTGTGATCAATCGCAATCAGAGGAAAATGCAAGCTCGGATGTGGGCCCGGGGTAGAGTCATATATAATGAATTTGGTTTAATAAAGGTTTAATTGTATTGGCATTCAATCCTTATGGACGTCGGGTTATTTGCAAATAAATTGCATATATTATATATGTTGAATAACGTTTGAATATGATACGGGGGCATAACACATATGATATATAATGGTTATTGAGTTATATATATAACACGGTTGTGATAAGCCGCGTGGTCTCTAGACCCACGGACCTCAGCTTTACGGGAGGGCGATTATTAACGCTATACGGTTGTGATATATGTATGTTCTGGCCTACAGAACTTGCCACATCAACAAGACACTAATGGCATAAAAGGGATTGGAATTCCTCCAGATTTAGAGTCAGCAGATATAAAAGGAACAGTTACACGCATGCAACAGTTACACCACAGCAGAGGACAAAAAAGACAAAGATAGCCAAAGAAAAGACAAATGCACAGCTAGCCAAGAGGGTGAATGAGTGAGCTGGAATTCACTTTGTAATTCAAATGTAAATATTTTAATTGTTTTTATTGTTTGTGATGCATTGGCAAGTCTCCGAGAGAGAACAAGTTCCCACTATAATGTTAAATTGATACCTACAGTTATATTTCCTAATTAATCAAGATAAAAGGAGTGAGAAGGCAGAAGGCAAAGAGATATGACTGTCCATTTCGAATTCCAAGTAGAATACAAACAGTCATGTGAGGAAATCTATAAATAATATCATCCTGATATGAAAATGAAAGTAGAGAGAGAAAATCTAGAGAAGGCAGAATATAGAAGTGTGAGGCAGAGAAGATTAAGAAAAGAAGAACAGAAAGAGAAACTACAGAACAGAGCTGATATCTGAGGTAAATCAACAAACATTCAATTTGATCAACTGAGGAAGTTGGAGCTTCCCTATCAAGTTGCAGCTTGATATATGTCAGTAGTAGCTGACTGAGGTTGGAGCCTCCTGTAGGTTGGTGCCTGCAGAAAAATTAAGGGAGTTGGTGCTTCCTTGCAAGTTGTAGCTTGCAGAATTGAGGATAGAGCCTCTTGTAGGTTGGTGCCTGCAGAAAACAGTGGTGAGAGGGAGTTGGAGCTTGCCTTTGCATCAAAACAATAATACGATGTGGTTTTCTCCCTTTATGGGTTTCCACTTATATCTGGTGTCTCTGTGCATGATATTTATGTATTGATCTGATATGTATCATTTTTATAATACCTGCTGCTCTCATATTAAGTCTACTGCTCTATTAAGCTAATACTTTCTTATTACATTCTAAAATTACTCTCACATCAAATTGAGTTTGAAATGAAGGTGTAAATAAGTTTAATGAAAATTTTTAAAAGATCAGGAATGTATTAAACTGATTCACCCCCCCCCCCCTCTCAGTTTAATTGGAGGTTCAACAGTACCAATACCTAGTTGTATCCTAAAAAGCCATCTAGCAATGAAATCCTCTTGGAACCAACTCCCTTTTGCAGGATGTGTTCCATTTTGGGTAAAGGCTAATTATCTTTTACTGAGGCTCTGTTTAAGTTCCTGAAATCGATACAAAACCTAATTTCTCATGTCTTTTTCCTTACAGCCACAAGGTTAGATACCCAGTCTGAAAATCTCATCGGAACTATGATTCCAGCCTCATACATTTTCTTAATTTTTTTTTCTACCAGAGGTAACTGTACAGGGTTAATTCTGTGCAGCGTTTGCCTAAAAGGTTTCTGGTTTTCTTTCAATGGAATATTATGCTGGATGATCTCTGTGTCATAGGCCTTCAAATCTTCATATCTCTAAGCAAAAACATCAACAAAATCTTTAAATAAATCAATGTATTTCAGTTTGATATGTGCTGGCAATGTTTTATATAACTTGATCATTTTAGGCTTGTCTTTGCTACCTATATTACATTCTTCAATATCAAATTTAGTGGTTTTTTTTGTTGGTTTCTTTGCCACATCATTAAAATCAAAGAGGTCTTCTAGAGGGGCTAGTCCTCGGGGTATGCCTTTGTCTTTGGACTGTAGTACCTCTATGTCTCCCTCTCCTTTTTTATTTTCAAACTCTTTGGTCAACATGTTTATTTCTGTAGTAGGGAATGATTTTTCTTCATCAAGGGGCTCTTTATCTAAACTTTCTTCACTGAGCTTAAAGTTTGAATCAAGTAATTCAAACTCATTCCTGGAAATTAGGAAATCCTCTTTCTATTTATCACCCTAAAAAACTTGCCAATATTTTTCATTATCTGGTACTGCTGGTCTATATTTTGTTTGAACAATGAGTTGTTTGTCACTAAGTGGTCTTTGACATGAACTAGCAGCACAAGCTAAACTGTTGGCAAGTATATTTTGACTTCTGGGGACAAACACCAACTCATATTCTACAAATGTTTTCAACAAATCCATGGCATCATTCCTATATGATCTTAATCTAGGATGTTTGGTAGTGTATTCTCCATTTATTTGTTTGATGACCAATTCCGAGTCTCCATGAACAACTATCCTCTTAGCTCCTAGTTTTTGCAAAAAATACAGCCCTAAGAGGAGTGCTTCATATTCTGCTATGTTGTTTGTACATTTTAAGTTTAGCTTGAAGGCATGACTCTCAGCATAATTGTTTTTAGTATTGTGCAACCATACCCTAGCTCCTGAACTCTTCCTAGTGCAAGACCCATTGAAGCTCATGCTCCATAAGGGATTGTATGCAGATTTGTTATCAGTTTCCTCCTCACTATCATCTTGTTCCCTGAGGTCAGTAGGCTGATGGGTAATCTTCTCTCTACGGTCTTGGTTCTGATTTTCTAATTCTACAAACTGTTCAAATGTTTCTCCCTTGTTTTCCTCTATATCCAGAGTTGCCATTATGTTTGGATCTGTGGCCTCTACTCTATTGTTCAAATTGTTGTTCTATAGCTCTTGCTCATCTATAAACTCATCATTGTAAAGGATAAAAGATTCTAGGTCTGTATGGATAGAGTAAAGAGGGGAATTTTTTGGTTTCTCTAGGTTTCTCACCATGAACTTCATGTGTGCTTCCCTGTAAAGTCTTCGAGGTTGGCTAAAAACAGGGATAGTGGCATATGTCATGTCCATCTGCATTGTACCTTGTAGCTTAGCACCACATGATCTTGATAGCAACATGCCATACTTGGGAGGTACATCAGCCACTACAACATCCATTACCATGCACCTGGCTGGGATTTGGGTCAAATTTACATAGAGATCTTTGATTAGGCCCAAACACTTCACTCTGCTAGAGTCAAAAGAATATAAATCCTTATATGGTCTGGTTATCTCTAGGCCTAATTTTTCCATGATCACTTTTGGCATGAGGTTGTGTGAAGCCCCTGAGTCATGCATAGAGTTATGTAGGACTTTGTCATGGATATTTAGACTGATATAGAAAGGAGGCACTACTCCTTTCTGAAATTTCCCTTCAATTTTTGGGCCAAACAAGAGAGCTGGTTGATCATCATTTAAGTTGACAAAGTCACTGTTTTCTCCTAAGTTTAAAGCTTTAAAAATTTGACATTTATATACATCTTGGGTGACCAACTCAGTGACAGGGACAAAAATTTTGATTTCAGAAATTTCATTCTCTAGATTGAAAGGAGACTGACTCTTTGAAAGGTTCAAATCTGCTTTGTTGGTCACTATTTTATTAGCAAAATCAGCTTGCTGATTCTTGTTATGTACATTTTTTGAAACTTTTTTTTCAGGATGCAATGCTAGTGCTGTTGGCTTCTAGTCTTGGTTTATCAATGGTTTGGATGTCTTTTTCCTTGTTTTTGCCAGAACTCTCAGCTACAGTTTTGTTTCTTTCAACAGTCCCTTTAGGAGTATTTTCAGGTATTTTCTTAATAGTGATTTTAGAGGTTTTTGGTTTGGGAGCTTCTGGGTTCTTTTTTCTCCTGAGATCATATTGTTCTCAGACCTGCATGATGGCATTATTGAATCCTAACCTATAGTCTTTAGATTCTAACCCTTCCTCATCCCAATGTGTGTATGAGGTCTGGTTATCTTCTGTGAAAAAGGTGTGATCTTGGTTATCCACTTCCATCATGTTTATAATAGTTCCCTCTGATTCTTCTATTATTCCCTCATCCTCATCAAGGAAATTTTCTTGGAATGGAGGTATGATTTGTTAGTCATAATCCCTTTGTCTATTGGGAGGAGTGTTTCTCCTAAATTTTTGGTTCTGGTTTTGAGATTGATTTATATTCTGATTATTGGCTTGGACAACCATTTTCTCCATCATTATTTTTAGCCTCTCCATGTTTTGGGCTATATTATCAAATTTGGAATCAGATGTAGAAGCTGTGGTGTCTTCCCTATAGGTTACCTTCTTTTCAGCCCTCATCCTAGCTCTTTTTTCAATTAAGTTTGCTTCTACACTCATAGCTCCCTTCTGCATGTCTTCTAGAGTTGAATAGTCTATCTCCCTTAGTTGATAGGTCATATCAGCATCGAAACCTCCAGGATATTTCACTAAGGCCAATCCTTGGGGAGGTTTCATGTGGGGTGGAAGAGCATTGTAGACACTATTAAACATGGTGGAGTAATCATGAACACTATGTCCCTGATCTCTTTTAAGACCTTTATACTCTACTAATATTTTTAGAGGGTTTCTTTTGATTTCCCATTTGTTTATGAAGGCTTGATGTAAAGAGGGAAGGTCATTGATGCTATTAGGAGTTAAGTATTTAAACCACTTTTTTACTTCTCCTCCTAAACTTTGAGAAAATATTCTCATCTTAATGGTCTCATCTTATATTTCCATATAATCAAAAGAATCTTCCACCCTATCTACATGTTGTTGAGCTGTGGTAGATTCTTTTCTAGTGAAATGGGGAATTTTAGACTGATAGTCATTGGGTAAAGGAACTAGAGGCTATGGCAACACTAGGAGAGCATACCATGCTGCCATGATAGTGTTTTGTGGGGGGAAAAGAGTGGCTAGGACAACTGGTATGTGGATGACAAAAATGCTTGGACCAGCCACAGACTGTTGAGCAGACTTAGGGTGAGAGAGACCCAAGTTATGAATGAGATGGATGTCAGGAGGTGTTGATGGAGGGGTTCCTCTGTAACTAATATGTTGACCACTATGAATCGGTGAACTTGGAGGCTCAAATTCTATCTGATCTATACCACTAAATGACTTAGTTCTTGGTAAATTACTTGGTAAATCTAAATCAACTTGGGTATCTGATAGAGCTGCAAGATTTTCAGGTGCTGAGTTAGCTCTATGAATGGGTCTGACAATAGTTGGATCCCTAGATGTGAGAGACTTCCAAAGAACTCTTTATGGATTGTCAACTATTTCAGGAGGATTTGGATCAAGATAAGCTCTAGTATGGATTTTCCTTGAAGCCATTATGTTAATTTTTCAGACTCAACGAAGAAATTTAGCCAGGTATAACAATATTTAAGAGGCAAACTATCCTTAAACAAAGAAGCTAAATCCTATGTGTTTCCTTTAGTATGGATGATTTTGTGATGAAACTGGTCTCCCAGTAAATTCTTGTGAAAACAGAGATAATTAGTAGTCCTATTGATCACTAGCGGAGTCTTTTGGTCACTCAGGAACTGTGGAGTCGCTAGGTGGAGGGTTTAAAATGTTTTGAAGGATGCTACTGTCCACCATCAGCAATCTATACCAAATCTAGGCTAATTGGTCCTCTGAGCACTCAAATATGTCTAAAATAACTATCTACTCAGAGTTTTTCCCCAGTGGAGTCGCCATTATGTTGTGGTTCCTGTGATTTGGTAGATTTGGCAATACCAAATAACAAGACAACATCAAACCACTTTGGGATCTCAGGATCTATCCCTCCTGGATCTAGAGAGGGATCTCTCTATAAAGGTGAATAAATGTATATCTTTGAAGTTCAGTTTGAGGTATTAGGCTAGTTATAGAGCATAAGGGTTTTTGTTTTGTTTGTTTGGTTGGGAATATTTACAGAAGGGTTCAATGTAAAATAAAGGAATGAGTAGAGAAGGATTTTTGGCAATGGGGAGATAATTCACACAGAATACAAGTCCATTGGGAAATAGGGTCATAAAAGGGTTTACTTGCAATTCAAATATCAAAGGCTTTCAGAGGGCTAGTAATCTAAAACAGAGGATCTATTAAGATGATAGTATGGGATGAAACAATAAGGAAATGAATGGGAATGACAAGGAAAACCTTCCAAGGTGACCACTTTGAAGTAATTCAAGGGATAGGGCATACCTTATACCTCTATGATCAAAAATCTTGATGAGGCTAACTCTGAAGACAACAATCTAGCAGTCCTCCTAACTACTTTCAGGCAGTAGAAAACACTTAAGTTCGAACACAGAGTGAAGTATAAGATCAGAGAAAGACTTTTAACCTTCCCTGCTTTTGGAATTCAACTCAAAGGGATCTTAGAAAGGCTAGCTGTTGGAAAGGGAACTTAGGGGACAGGGCTAATCACTAAATCTCCCTATTCTCCTATTCTTTCAGCAGAACCAAATAAGAACATCTAAGAAACAAACTCTAAATTCATACATCAGTAAGCATGGACAAACCAACTTCTATACTGGTTAAATTATATTGAATTTGTTCTAAGATACACAAGTAGCAGAAAACATAAAAATAAGAAAATGCAGGAAGCATTAGGGTACTTGCAGCAGTATATCCTAAGCTAAAATTACTATTTCTTATCAGAGAAAATGAAACATGGTGCAAAACAGAGGGAAAACAATAACAAAGAAGGGACACATCACCACTGATTTAGATCAGGATCCAATGAACATGCTTGTCTTATTAGTAGAGAAAAACCAGTCACATACATTCTTGTCCAATAGCTTGATATCATCTAGAAATCATCTCCCAACCTATTTACAACTACTACTCACAGAACTCTAACTCAGTAAAACAACTTACAATTAGTAATTTTCCAACAACCAACCAACATTTTCAATGTGTTTCTCATGGGTTCTTATAGGTGAATGAGTGATAGTAGTGGTAGATAGGATTTAATGACTCATTAAAACAGAGGGATAAATGTCTTCGAAGCCCATTCTGTTTAATATTTTACATTAACTTTCAGTACCCTTTAGTCGATTTAGAAGTCTTTGTCATGTTGACAATAACTTCTAGGGTGTGTTCTTGAAGTACTTTCTTGGCTGAGATGTATTGTTTATACTCTGAGACAAGTAAGGTGAAGATTTGTCTTTCAGGTCTTCCATGCCTTATAACTAATGCACTGACATTTTTAAGGACTTCTGTCAGAGTAATAACTATTCTAGTGCTTGATGAGGAATGGAGTAGGCCGTGTGAATTGGTCCTTCTTAGGGAAAAGAACGTTCTGCTGATATCAGATCATTGATGCTTTGAAACATTGATATGACTTGATTATTTTATGGTCTGAGCTCTATTAAGCTCCTTCATTGTCCTTAGCCGCAGATTAGATACTTAAATCTTCAGTATCATGTGCTAATCCTTCTAATCGTCTTCTGATATTCTGTTGCTTCTTCGGTACAGGTATCTGGGGCTTCTGCTGAGCTGGAGGGTTGTGTTAGGGTCAATAACCCTGATCTTCGATAAAACCAGCTATTAAATCTTCTTAGTGATGTCTTCCTATGCGATATTTGGCTTTGTGATAGTCTTTATGTGCTATGTGTCACCATGACTATGACTGTGGAGACAGTATAAATTCATCACCCTTTGAAACCTGCAAAAAACGATAAACACATTATAAAAAACCTATGGGAGTGGGAATGATTACTTCAGATGCTCGTGAGGGTGGAGGAGCAGTGAGGAAAAATGTGGATGTAGCGGAAAAATGGGAGGAAAACCCTGGCAGAGCAGCTAACCAGGTGCAAATGGAGGTTTGGGCGCGGCGGCGAACAAGAGCCATTAGATTAGTACAATCAACGCTCGAGATTACTCGGTGAAATATTTTAGGAGAAAGTTAGGTGGAACATGAATGGGGGCAATATTAAATCAGGACCGTCCAATCTCAGAGATCGACGACTGGGATTAAAAACGAAAGTGACGTTGTGGAGGGCAGCGGTATGGTGGAAAACCGGGGGTGGTTTTTGCAAAATGAAATGAGGGGAGGTGGTTTTGTGCGGATGGAATGTGATTCGATATAGCATCTGACGCGTGTCCCTCCCAATACTGCCCATTTCACAAAATTTTGGAACATTAACTCTTGGGCACAAAAATTTTGTGAAAATGAGTTTAAGCCATCGGTTCGCTTGGTATTGATCGGACGGTGCGGGTTGCATGCGATAGCGGAAATGTGTGCGGGCGGAAGAACTGGTGGGTCTGGTAGATGAAGTGATCTTTTTTGTCGCGGGGTGAACGACGGGTTAAGTGTGAATCGTTGATCGGATCTGATCAATGATCAAGATTGATCTCAGGGTAATGAAAAATAGAGGCATGTGGAGACAAGAAGTGATGATATTTTGCGCGATGGCTGTTGATCTCGAGGAATGGATGGTTGAGATCTAAAGCGGGAAAATGAAGGAATGAAGGCTTGAAGGAGTGAAGAGGTCCGATGATCGTTGATCTGCAAAGATCAACTGTCACGATTTATTTAAACAAATGGTTGGAAATCAGGAAAATACGAAGGTAGGGAGGCTTTGATGGAGAAAATGAAAAGGGAAAAGGGGCGTATGCAATAAGGCGTGGGAGGGATTCTATGGGAAGACATGGAGACCACGAGTGGTGATGGAGGGGGCTTAGTTTTTTAAGCACCTGGTTATATCACTTGGGTTTTATGGAGAACAAGGGCTGAGTTTAAGCTCTCAGGGGCTTAATGCCTTAATAGCCGAAAAAAAGGTTTTTAGGCCAAAATGAAGGTTTTTCAAGGCTTTTTTGGCTTTCGGTAGAAGGGGAAAAAAGGGTGTTTTAAACCTATAAAAGGGATTTGGAGGGTTAAAGGATGAAAAGAAAGCTTTATGAAAGTGGATAAAAATGAGTGAAAGGGGGGGTTTCAAAGGCCCTTTGAAAATAGTTTCTTTCATAAACAGTAGGGTTCATTAATGGAAACAACAATGAAGATTCTCTACAGGATAGAAGACACATGAAGGCTTAATGACGATAGATTTACAAAGGAAATGTTTCTCTTGAGAAGGCTCATAACATGTTAGCCACTGTTTGCTTTGACAAATTATTATGAGTGGCTTCAACAAGTGTGACCTTTTTGTGATTTCGGAAGGTAGGATGATTCCCATAAAAGAAAAATTATAATCATGCATAAAACAAGAGAAAAATGAAAATGTTAATTTTCTCTTTAGCTTTACACTATGTGATCAATTAAGAAAAAAATAGGGTTTTTGTTTGTTTTTCCAAGTACGGTGCAAAAAGCATATATATACCTAATCATCCTTACACTCTCAATGTTACTGAGCCTTGTGAAAATGTATTCATGTAGACACAGGGCCAAATCACAGAAAGAACTAGCGATGCCTTCCAATGGTAGAAGAAGATAAACCAAGTTAATGGTATGAGGATGGTAACCCATATCTACACCATCACCTATAGGAAGGATAGCCTAGTCTTGTACTAAGGTACCGTCTTCGTTGTCATTAAGCCTTTAGCTTCTTGTTAATCGGTTACCAATAGCAAGCACTATATGGTTCGGTGGCCCAAGGTACCGCACATGCCTTTGAGCCTAAGCTTAACCCCCCCCCCCCCCCCCCCCGAAATGGGTCTATGTAAGCCTAGGGTATTAGTTTCATGGGTGAATACCCGGGTTTGAAACTAATATGGATTTGTACGGGGAGATATAATAAAATATAGAAATAGACATAAACACGGAAGATTCAATGGAAATAATACTTCATTTCATTAATATCAAATAGAAAAAATATGTATACACATAATGAAATAAACTAGCTGGGCGTGGTGGCTTATCTATGAGAAGAGATGTAGCGGTGCGAGCCTGCGAAATGTGAAATGAGGCTCGGCTATTTATTTTGAGAAACAATGAAAAACCCTAAACATCCAAAAACCTAACCCTAGAGGCCAGCGCCAAAGCATGGGAGCACATTTTGGGTAAATTGGTACATCAATCTTCACAGCAGACGTAACTTTGGCATAAGATCCCCTGCATTTGATGCGCTCCCAATACCTCGTTAAATATATATCTAAGGACAAAAAAAAATTTATGTGAGAAGAAATAGTCCATGGATATATTTCTCTTGGTTCCCAAAAGCAATAGCTTGGGAATATCGAAAACGACCGGAAGTTCGGGGACAAGAAAAAACTACTAAAAATAGTAAGTTGTCTTTAGGCAGAAAATGAAAAAGCCAATGGTGGGGGTTCAAATTGAATATGTGGGTGGCCACAAATATCACACAGATCATTGGGGCCTCAAAACAGCTCGAGAATTTCATGACCCAAAAAGCGCTAAAAAAAGTAAGTTGTGCTAAAAGCGAAAAAAATGAAAGAAGCGATGGTGCGAGTCCAAATGGAGGGGGCGGAATAGGTGGGTGGCCTTTTCGTATCACCTGAATTATTCCTCCTCCTTAGGAAGAAATGGTCCCCATTGTGTTAAGTTCCTCCATGAGAGGCAGGTGTATCTTTCGAACTTGGTATTAGATTTTCGGGGATGTCATGGACCTACGGTGGACGTCTTGGATGCGTTTAATAAATTTGGTTTCCTCGAACGGTACATGTGTGGATTTTATTGTAGTCGCATGAGGTATGCTTGTCGGTAGGCGGTGCACCAATGGTCGAATCAATGGAGTTCTTGTCTGTCGGTGTAGAGGAACCTTTGTGGGTGTGGAAAATTTCCTCGTATTCCTCCGCGACTTTTTACACATCTTGTTGTAGCCATGCGGGGGGAGCCACGATTTGAGGCTTTGGCCACAATATTATTCTTTCCCTATGAGTGAGTTGTAAAGGAAAATAAATTTCTGTTTGGGAAACAATATTATTGCATTATTTTGCAATAGTCAAGGAGATAGTGGAAGACGCGGTACTGCCTCTGCCGTATCTTGTACAATTTATTTCCTAGAGTAATAACGATAGAACAAGGCCTAGACTCATACATCATGTTTTCTCAAAAAGTATGAATTTGGCCCAATAATACATCAACTACATCAAGGAAGAAACATCGCACAATACCTCACTGTGAATGGATTGATCGCTTGTTATGGAATGCGCCTCTTTGAGGAGACGCGGAATCCTCACAGAGGTGAAGCCACCGATGGTATGTAGCTACGGGTGTGCGCTGGAGTGGGTAGGGCCAAAACCTTGCGACCTCTACTGAGGCCAGGGTTCTTTGAGCTTCCACTATCGACAAGAAATTAAAGTGGAGAACTGCACCCCACATCTGCCAAATGGAAGGAAGCACTCCCCCTCCTGCGGGATACAGGGATCACTCCTGCGAAAGCTTGGTTGAGGCAAAAATGGCCTTTGAGGTCCCGCATAAATGATCCACTTCCCTTTTTCATCATCCTTGTCTGGTTAAGCTTGGGATCAAAAAATGCATCTGATTCGGTGCCTTGGTTCCGCCCCTAGCGGCTGTTTGTCATGACACTCATTTTTTGTTGTGGTGGAATTGTTGTGAAATTCACCTTCCCTGTGTCCTTATTTGGATTTGTGTGGTGTTTGAAATCGCCCTACTTTGTCTTTTGCCCCTGTCTGTGGTTCGGGGCCGCCTTTCCCCTGGCTTGATTCGTGGATCCAATATGTGGCACTTCTGCGCCAAAATTTTGTGATCTTGACAGCATAACAATATTCATGCCAAACAAAGGTAATGTGAGAACTCCATTTCCTCCTAAATGTGTCTATGTAGATAGTTTTTGTACTTGAGCAAGAAAATGTCTCTTTGAATATTTAATACCCAACTTTGCGCGAGGGTATGGAACAAATTCGTGAGTTCCGACACATCTTGATACCTTTGTTGCCGCGTTATTGGTCCATTGGATGTACTTTTCCTCATATCTCCTCAGGGTAATATTGTTCCTTGATGCCATCTCGAAACAAATTCCAAGTAAATTAACGACCGAAGCAGAGGGTTCCCTCCCGTCCTTTTGCTCACAATAGGTTTCCCATAGTCTTTGACATGGGGGGTGGATTTGAGGAGTACAAAAATAATATTTTCTCAATCGGAGAAATCATCGTGAGAAATACCCTTGTTGGCTTGAGGGTCTTGACCCAGTTCGGTGTGCAAAGGTTTGCCAACAAGCCCCTGTACACTGCGGCCCTTTCGGCGGTCGACCTACTCTTTAACGGTCATAGTCTCACCGTAGTATGGGTGAGTGCGGAACTAGGTTTCACACCACAGAAAGGAAAGATGAGCAAGTGAAGTTGCGTTAACATTGCGTAATTCCCATATTACCTTGTCTCTTCGGGGGTTAATTATGTATCTACTTGCATCCCCGTGCATTGTCTATACTTATATGCTTTCTATAACATCAACACAACATTATATAAACATAGCGGAACAGATCTAGATCAAGTATTCGGTACATACCTTAACGGAAAGACGAAGAAAATACATAACACAAAAATTATCGAAATTCATACAACGGTACTCATGAATTCGAAGATCTCATAATAATCCTTTGCATTCATTCATTCATCAATCTTTCCTTACAATTCCTTCCCAACTTTGCGTACAGCGACGGGGGTCCCGCCTATGATTTGGACTAGGATCTCCGTACCGACGGCGGGGGTTCATGCCACAAAAACCCAAACATATAGCTAAACCACGAATCGTGTCTATAGCTCATCAAATCCTATCCTTTACAATCCAAAATGCATCTCTGTTACTGTAATCTAGCCTCAACGTTCCTATGGTCCGCAACCGCGGTTTTCGAACCCCTAGTTTCCTTTGACCTACAATATGAGCCGCGGCTTTGACCCAAAACCCCTACGTATACTAAATGTAACCAAAATATCAAAATTAGATGGTTTCACGGCTTGTTAGGAGACCCGTTCAAACGGTCCCCCAACACAATCTTGTGACTCGTCACGATCCTTCTTATTGGTGCGACTTCTGTACGCACAGGGTAGCCGGACGCGGACAAGTGGAGGGAAGCCGATGCGACTTTGAGCCGCATCTTGTTGCGCAATGTTGACCGATTGCCGGAGAAGCGGGGCCCATCTGTATCTATAGCAACTTGTTCTAACGATAGGTGTGAGCGTGCAATGACGATGAGAATGCGATGTGCAATTTCAGGGTACGATGTCAGGACCATGGCTTCAGCCGTTTTCGAAAAACCTTCTTGGAGTGGTGTGGAGTCCGGGCGCCTGCGCGCAATCCTGGCCGTAGGCGACTGGGCGCTGTGCGGAGACGGGGGAAGGTGTGGAGGTTAGGACTTATCCCGAAACAACTTACACTGCTGTAATTCTGTTTGGACATCTTTGAAAGTGTGGAATGGTGTTGTACTTCCTTCCATAGCTACATGGCTGTTCAACCAATTGGGCTCCCTATGCCGGCTGCTCACGAATAATACGCATTGCATAGAGTGACCACACATCGATCACTTCCAGGCTCGTAGTGCTGAAGCATGTCATACTGTGTTACTGTCTCGGTCACGGCGGCAAACCTCTCGCAACACTGCGGAGGATAGTCCTTGTAACTTTGTACTAGATAGTACACGCTAAGTCTAGTGAACGTCCCCGAGAAGTTGGGTCGGGAGTGCGAATTGTGGGAGCGCGAGAGTGAACATACATTGCTTCTAGTGGGCGGTGTTTGAAAGCAGTCAGAGAAGTCGTAGCATGTCACTGTACGCGACATTCCCTGCGGTGTGGTTCGCGGTCTCCCCTTTTTGTGGAAGCTGGTGCTCACTCCTATTCTGCACTCAGCATCCCAGTCCTCTTAATAGTTCCTTTGGCGGGTTTGGGTCCATCTTTGTAACGAGAGGCAGCGTTACGGAGAGTATCGATGAACACAAAAAGCCGAACGCGAGATAGCCAAATCCTATTGAAGGAGTGAAAAAATAGCTTGACACAAAGTTTTCCGACCATCCGCGCCTAGTGACTAATTAATGGCGAGGTAGCTCATGCGTGGCACGTACCCTCGTCTTGTCCGTGTGCTTATCATAAATGGGTGCATTGATGATCTCTTGCCTATTTTTCATGCTTGCCAGTGTCTTTTCTCATTACATCGGGATGTCTTTGACGATCATCCTTCGTTACTTGCAGTGCGTGTCCATGGAATGTCGGACCATGGATGATGCTTCAGAGGTCATTGCGTACCTTCGAATGATGGTTGATGAGATGTGCACCTTGGTTGATCGCTTGATATTTCGAGAGCCTTTACGTTGTTCATGGGCGGCGTCCTTGTGTGAAAGGCTACATCATACGTCCTTATGTTATTTATTACTTGAGATGTCGGCCATGATTCTCCCTAGGATATGCATGGTTGTGGCGGTGCAGCAATCCCTCTTGCGTGCTTGGGTCGGTGGTACTGCAATGAAGTCTGGTGGGGCAAGGGTTTATCGCACCCTTGAGTGTTGCATGCCGGAAAGGTATCTATGTGGGTCGGCCGACCTTGGAGCCCACATCATGCTTTGAGTTCTGTACGGGATACTATTCAATACTTTCCCCAAGGTAAAGAATCTTGGGTCCTTGCATAGGTTCTTTGCATCGGGTTAGCGGTAGTGCTCACGGCCTACGTTCGGTAGAATATTGGGTTTTCTCATCTTCCGGTGTCTCCGTCCTCTTGGCGAGGGGAAAGGGTTCTTTCTATGGTAGAATGCGACGGAAATTTCTGATAGTGCGAGCGCTGCAGAAGCGGGGAAACACTCATGCAACCAACCTTGCCAATTCTCCGGCTCCTCGTCGGTCGGAAAAACATTCTGCTCCTTTTCCCAACGAGCATTCTTTCATCTGTGGGGTTAACCCAATCTTCATCTGCGCAATTATCTTATAAATGTGATCTAATTCCTTCTTTGCATAGGGTAGCTCTATATACGCACCTTCTCTGAATCTAGGGGTACTATGACACGCGTACACTTTTTTTTTGAACACCATGTTTCATTTCTTGAGATTAATGACCCCCCCATGTCTGTGCAGTCTGGCAAGGAAAGCGCGAGGGTGAGGGTCCGCGTCTTGACTGTTTCTATTACTTCAAAATCGACTAGGACCACACAGCTTGTAATTTCAACCATGACCTTCGGTAACCTGCAGAGGATGATTTTACAGTGATTTGCCATTCATAGCTAGATAGTGGACCATTCCAATTTAGGCTCTCCCATTGCTGCATGTTTATTTTGGTAAGATGTTGACATCTGAGTCCAAGATCTAAGATAACACGATCCATTTCATAGTCTGCGATCTACGTAGTTGCTTGCATTTTCTCTCCCGGTGCATTTCTTATGTTTGTACGGTTTATGTACATCCTTGGTCTGGGGATCAAGGTGGGCGAAACTCTGTTGTTCCCATTGGTCTGGGGAATTCCTATGGCTTGCGGATTCATGGAAACTTCGGTGTGCCTTTAAAAAGGGCTCAATTCCTTCTACGATGCGAGGGGTGCAACGCGGTCGCCAATGGTGCTTGTTCTTTGCAAGACACTCCTTCACAGAAGCAAGCCCTTCTTTGTTTCCCTGGGTGTCCAACCCACTACGTGTCATGACTTTTACACTTGGACCCGCCTCCTGTAGCTCATTTTTAACCCTCTGTACATTCTTCTTAGGGAGTAGGTGCTTTTCTTGCATCATGGATATTGGGGTGGCTAGGTCTTCTGCCTCATGGTCCATTTGCTCTGTTACACGGCTGGTTGGATTAGGGCATTCTTTGGCAAAGTGCCTATTTCTCCACCGATTATAACGAATTAGCTGCCCTGCGTCCTCGACGTACGCTTTATCCCCGACCTCCTGTACCTCAGAGCTGGGGTGATCCTCCAAAGTGCACGACAAGTCTTGGCGTCTGGTCGATTACACGATATAAGTTCCCACAATCATCATTAAGTCATATGTTAAACCTTCTTCTCATCTGTCCTTGATCGGCGGTCGCACCATTTTTTCTTTAGTTCGGGACGTATGCATCCATTCGAGAAGCGATCGGGTTGTTGTCATGTGGGCCTACTACTTAGCTTAGTAATGACACCATAGCACGGATATGACGATCACAGTATGACGAGACCAAGTTCCCTAGTTCCCTAAGGGCGTGTCGAGCTAGGCCCTCACCCGCTTGCCGCATATAATCGATCGACGGAGGAGCACGATCCCATCGTATGTGGCCGGACGACGGGCGGCAACGTATGCCAAAGATACGGCGTAGATATCCTTTCCCTCACTCTTTTCGCGATTACTTGTGTCTCCATATGCATGGCCCCGATTGTTCCTAGATTTGTTGTGCCCCTACGATGCATCACTCTAGGGTGACTTCTAATTTCATAGCGATTTCCTTGACTTTCTCCTGTGATTCAAAGGTGCGATGACTCATCGGCGTACACGGGTGAAGGTAACAACATGGCGATGAACCACTCCGTATGTTTTCTGTCATCATACTCGAACCCTCCCTCCCTAATTTTCTTCTTCAATCGTTGATCAGCCTCCCATACGCTTTGACACACCTTGTTTGAATTCCTTTACTTAGCTACCATGCGGGAATAAGACTTTGGCTTCGAATTGTTGCTTGATCATCCTTGATATCTTGAATGGAGGTGAATTCGTGCAGTCAACGTATACGCATATACACAGCAAGAGCTCTGTCTTTGAATACTATAGATAGGCACACACCCTATTTATTGTGTCACCCGCACGATACTGTGCAATCTAGGCAGTCTTCCACAAACCAAAATCGGTCCATATCTTCCGTCTCCTACCCCCTTGAGGTAGATAGTTTCAAATGCGCAGCCATATCCTTGTCTAGGGGTGGCGGTACGGGAAAAATTCTTACCTTTGTGCGTCCAAGGTAGCGATGTAGCCGAGGGGGATGGTGTGCTGTGACTCCGCAACGGATTGTAGGCGGATCTTCCTCTTTGTCAGGGTTGACACAGATAATATTTGCCCACGCGAGTTTTCCTCGGAATCCTTTGAAAAATTGTCGTTCGGCCTCGGTGTGACACAAAATGATCGATGGAAAATTCTGTCACAAATCCTCCTAGCACACTAACACACCCCGATGATCCACCGTGCGTGTGATAGTATTATCGGTTTTCAAGCCGTTCAAGCAACTGCGGGGGTCCATGGGGTGACCGCTGAATCATCGACACTTGTGGAATTCCTAGTCTGTCCAACCACTCTTGAGGTTCAATCGCAAAAGTGACAAAGTGTTCATAGCTTTCGATGGAGACATACCTATTTTTTCCACCTTTCCATCTCAACTTCTCACTGCGATTCTGCTACTGAGAACTCTTGGATCTATCTTTCGGGCAGGTCCTTGATCTCTTTTATTTTAGGCTTCCATTATTCTCTTTTCATTACGCCGTTCTCTCTCGATTTCTTACGAGTCCGGAAACAACGGAACCATTTGTTGGCTTGTGGGGTAGGACCCCGAGTTCGGTGTGCAGGTTTGCCAACAAGCCCCTATACTACTAGCCCTTTCGGTAGTGACACCTTTCCTGGTCACGATCTCCTGATAGTATGGGTGGGTCTTCAGGTTCGGTTTACGCACCATAAGAAAGAAGGTAAGGCAAGCGACTATGTTGCAATACCTTAATTAAAGTACCTTGTCTCTTCGCGGGGCTAATTATGTGTCTACTTGCATCCACGTGCACTAGCTCTATACTTATATGCTTTCTATAACATCAACACGACGTATATATAAAGGCCCGAACGGTCTGAATCCAAGTATTCGATGCACGACCTTCGTAGCGGAAATACGAGAAAATACATAACACAACAATTATCGGCCCGACAATTCATACAACGGTACTCATGATTCGGATCTCTTAATAATCCTTCGCATTCATTCATTCATCAGTAACACCCGCCCCAATTTCCTTCAACTTTGCGCACACGATGGCAGGGGGTCCACTTCTGTTGGACTAGGATCTCACGCTGACCTGTGATACGACCCCAAAAACAGCGGAATGGCCTAAACCCTGAGATCATGTCAATAGCTCATCAAATCCTGTCTTCAATCCAAAATGCATCTCTATTTATAACAATCTAGCCTCAACGTTCCTATGGTCTGCAACCCATGGTTTGGACCCCTAGTTTACCCATTGACCCATTACAATACGTTGGAGCTTTGACCCACCCAAAACCACTGCGCTATACTAAATATAACCAAAATATCAAAATTGAACCCGATTTCGCATTGTTAGGAGACCGCTCCAACAACCCTTCTGTAAATTTAACCATCTATCTGTAAATGCCGCATATATACGGCCTTCAAATACGGAATGTAAAATTTTACCTGTCTGGTGAAGGGGTAAACCTCTTGAGGTGGTTGTTGGATGCATATGCGTCGTGGGTAGGTAGTCGTTGAAGGATCTAAGCAAAGTTATCCATCATCACGTTCCTACATTTCTCAAGGGCCTCCCCCGAAATAATATTTTTACGGGGATATCTTGCTCCCTCGTCCTTGTTTTCTTCCACCATAGGAGGTCGTCGAGGTTTGTGGTCGATCTTGCAAGGGTTCAACCAAATCGAGCCTAACTCCTTATACTACGACCTCGTTGGGGACATGCAAACAAAAACGAGAGGAAATAAGGAACGACTCTAATACAGTCCATGTTGTGCGGGGAACACAATAAAATACATAAATATACATAAACATGGGGATACGCGAGAAATAATCCTTCATTTCATTAATATCAAATAACGAGAAATATGCTTATAGACATAATGGAAATAAACTAGCTGAGCGTTTAGTGGTTTATGCGAGAACATATGTGGTGGCTACATGCCTCTAAACTATGATACAATTAGGCTCGATGTCACTATTTATTGTTGAGAAACATTGGAAAACCTAAACATGCAAACCTAACCCTAGGAGATGAAGCGCCAAGCGCGGGCCTGGTTTGGGTAAATTGGTGTATCTTCTCGGGGGCATAACTTTAGCATATGATCTTCGTTTGATGCACTCAATACAGCAATAGAAATATCTAACCGAGTAATACAACTTTTGATGTGAAAACATTGGTCCATGAACCCATTTTGTTCTGTTTTTCCCAAAAAAACATCATTTTAGGAGCACAATAATGGGAAGTTTGGGACTAGAAAAACTTGCTAGAAAAATAGTAACTTGCCGCAGAAAGCGAAAAAACTAAAAGAATCGATGGTGGGGGTTCAAATGGAATAGGTGGGTGGCCACCAATATCCCACAGATCGTACGGCCTCAAAACGACTCCGAAAATTCACTTGAACGAAAAAACTACTAAAAATAGTAAGTTTTGCGAAGGCGAAAAACTAAAAGAAGCTGATGGTGCGGGTTCAAATGGAATAGGTATGTGGCCAAAAATATCCCTGTATCAAAAGCTCCCTAAAATGTAAAAATATGTGTTTCAAAATGTATTATTATGACCACAACGACTTGTTGGATGCCTACCCCCAATGGTCATACCTTGAACTATAATTTCTTTTGTGGCCACATGGGGAAAATTTAGTGAGTTCGATTAATGATTATTTTAGAGCGTCTCGATTTTCTTTAGAGTGTGTTTTGGTGATATAAATGTGAGAAGAGAACAAAGGTCCCAAAACACTAGGTGCTTTATGGTCCAATGCTTACCGATGCTTCGCGTGTTCTTACCTATCATTCCTCCCCCTTGAAGCAATGGTCCCCATTGCATTGAGTTCTTCCATGAGATGAGGAAAATTCTATTTAACTGGGTCCACTAGTGAGACCTTGCCTTTGTGCGGAGTTGGCTAGCTTTGACAACTACGTCACAGTTGGATCTTACGCTGTGATTTCTCTTGATTTGCATGTCATGATACGATGTTTGTGGTGGCATGTTCCATGCAATTGGGTTTCACTCTGTTGGTTTGAGTTGTTATGCAATGTCGAGTTTTCGGTAGAGGTGGGAAGTAGGGCCGAAGCGGTCCGGTGAACACTAGGTGCACACCAGGGGTAGTGAAATATTGAGCTCGAAGGCATTGTCCCCTACGACCTTGGTGATGGTGTATGGCCCATATCGGAGTGGGCGAAAGTTATGGTGGGGTCCAACGAGGTGCTCCTTACGAAAATGTAACCACGCTTTTCGCCCCAGCGTGGAATTAATGTGGCACTAATCTTGATCATGTCATTTCTTGTACTTGGCATTGGATCTGTCAAATATGTCATGAACCTATTGGTGGATGTGATGAATGCGCTCAATGAGGATGTTCGTGACCCCATCCCAACTTCGAGGCCCAGAATGAGCCCAATCCGCACAGTGGCCGCAAATGGCATGTCTCATCGTGGGACATAGTGGTTGGAATCCCAAGCACTTTGAGGATGTGGTCGGTTGTTTTGTGGAGGAAACTTAGTTATAGCTATGTTGGTCATAGGGAGTCTCATCCCATGTACGAGGATGATTTGAGTTGTACATGCCCATAATGTGTACGATAATCCTATTGACAACCTACTGCTGGTCATTAGTTTGGGGATGAAGAAGTCGTGGAATTGGTGAGCTTGGTGTCCGGCATTGACTAGAGGTTGGACCAAACTATATTGAGGAAACTTGCTTTGTCTGATACGAGATGATAGTATGGGATCCCAAAGTGTAACCACACTCATTCAAGAAGAATTTAACATTGTTTTATATTGTGATATTATTCTTTTGGAAATTCACCATGGCCATCTTCGAGAATCTGTCAACGACCACGAAAACACGGTCATTTCCATGCCTAGTAGAAGGAAAGGCCGAGCATCCAATCCATGTTTGTATGGATTCCCAAAGTCAACTAAGGTAGCGGTGAAGTATAGAGAGCTTGATAGTTGATGATAGGTTTGGAAATGGTGTAGAGAGTGCATGATCTAATGTATGTCTCGACATCCGATCGAAGTTTCGACAGTAGAAATACTTGCCTTGATACGCCCTTTGTTTTCTCGACCCCAAAATTCCTAGCGACCCGATTGTGGTGTGCTTCCAAAATCATCTTGGCACGCTCACTTGAAGGAACACAAAGGTGTACCGGAGGTGACATGGAGGTGCATTGTGGAGGTGAAAAATTGAACTTTCTTACCCTCAAAGAGTTGTCTGTGTGTGTGGACAATTGGGATAACTCTCTTATTGAAAAGTAAGCAATAAAAATCTGATTCACAAGAGTTGAGCACGGTGGTTAGCGGCATGATCAGTAGTAACCGGTGGTTGGGACTACCAAATCCCAAATTAATTTGATCTTTGCTAGATCCACATGCACTCCCAGGTTAATCATTAATGTATCCCAGATAATGAACACGGGTCATGCCAAAGTGCACTTCTCCAAATTGGCACACAACTTGTTTTGTCGTAGTGTTTGGAGGACCTATCGGATGTGGTCGAGGTGCTCTTCCCAAGTCTCGTTGAAGATCGGGATGTCATCCGAGTACACTACTACAAATGACTTGGTGAATAGTGCCAAGATGTCATCCATCAGCCTCATGAAGGTTACGGGAGCGGAAATCAACCCGAAAACATGACCAACCATTTGAAAATTCCCTCCTTGGCTTTGAAGGTAGTTTCCACACATCGAGGGTTTGATTGGTGCACAGTGATACCAGGACTTCAAGTTGATCTTGCACAGAAATATTTCCCCCGCCAGGTTGGTCTAGAAGGTGTCAATCGTAGGAGCAGTACCTATTCTGAACGGTGATCTTGTTCAACACTCGATAGTCCATCTGATTCTCCAAGTACCATCCTTCTTCTACACCAACACGATCGAGGCTCCCAGAGACTGTGAACTTGGCCACGGATGTGACCTTTCTGCCGACGCTCCACAGATCTACCTCTTGATTTCTTCATTTTCCATAACAAACCTTTGATAGATTGGTCCATTGAGAAGAATTGCCACCTAGGAGTCCAAATAAATGGGGTGCTTGACCTTACGATTGTAGAGGCACCTACGGGTGAGTGAAGATGTCCTCGTGCTCTCCAAAACCTTGTCCATTTGTTGTTGTCATGTAGAGGAGCTCCCATGTGGAGGGTTGTGGCCATAGTTTTCTTCTTTCCCTGAGAGACGATTATTAGGAAAACAAATTTCCCTGAATTTTGGAAATGAGTTTACTACATTGTTGCACTAACCAAAGAGATGGTGAGAGGTGGTGCTACCTTTGGTATCTTGTACAAATTATTTCCCAAAAGTAACAATAACAACACGAGGATGGGAATCATACATAGCATGTTACTTCCATAAGTATGGTTGTCCTACTAATACATGAGAAACATCCAAGAGAACAATTTCACATAATACACCTCATCCATGTAGGCTTGATGTGGTACGGAAGAAGCCAGGACTCTTTGGTGATCGAATATCTCGTCCTTGGTGAAGCCACCAATGAGTGTGTAGCTATGGGTATGTTGTGAGTGGCAATGGCAGCTTCCTGACCTCTTACGAAATGAGGTCCTTTTAGCTCCCGAAATGTCTACAATGAATTGTAGTGGGGAACCCTTTACCACATCTAGGGAATGGAGAAGTGCTCCCCCTCCTGCGGATCTTACGGTTCCTCCTTTTGGATCTTCGTGGTGCAAACAATAGTGTTGGGCTATGCATCGATAATCACTTCCATTTATCATTCCCCTTGTTGGGTTCTGATTCGAGGAGTTGGAGCATGGATCTAGTCGGATGTCTTCGGTACGGGCCACCGGTGACTACTTGCCCAAACACTCACTTGTGTTGTGAGGGGCTGCCAACAGAACTCACACCACTTTCCCATGTCCTTCTTTGGCTTTGCGAGTTTTCTTTACTTGTGGCTTTGGTGGGTTATCTGGGCCACTTCTCGCCTTGGATTTTTCCTTTGTTTTGCGGTTGGTGGCACCTTTCCCTTACTTTTTATTCTCAAATCTTAAAAAGTCTCACTTTTATAATTTGAACTTCTGCTCAATCTTGCAATCATCACGATATGTTGCACCAAGCGAGAGATGTCAGAGAACTCATTTCCTACTAAATGTATATGTGCATAAAAGCATGATACTTCAACACCAAATGTTTCACGAATCTTTGATACCCAAATTTTTGCACAAGGTATGAACAAATTCATGAGCTCATGCCTGTCTTGATCCCTTTCTTTGTCATGGAGTGTAGTCCATTGTATGTACTTGTCCTAATAGCTCCCCACGGGGATAATATTGTTCCTTGATGGCATCTCGGAAGAAAGAATTCCAAGTGGGTGCAATAGAAATAGAGAGGTTCCTCCCATCCTTTTTCTCAATGGGTTCCACGGTCCTTGACATGAGGCGATTTTAGGAGTGCGAAGGTAATCGTTTCCTAGTTGGAAAAGTCATGAACGAGAAATACCCTTCTAATAAATTCAACCATCTATCTAGGACATACGCATCTATTTGTCCCTCAAATATGGGAATTTCAAATTTTACTTGTACCTTAAAACGAGTTGCGCCTCTAGGGTGGTTGTTAGATACGGATATTCGCTTCCGGTGGGAAGTCGTTAAGAGATCGGGAAAAGTTATCTATCATCGTGTTCCTTTGTTTCTCGAGGGCCTCCTCGACGAATATTTTGATAGGATATCTTTCTCCCTCATCCTTCTTTTCATCCCCCATGAGGCGACCATCGGGGTTGGCTAGGCCTCATCTTGCAAAGGTTCAGCCATATCGATCCCTAACTCCTTATACCCCAACCTTGTTGCGGACATCCTGAAAAGAAATATTGAAAGGTAGACGGCCTCACAGTACTGTGATCCCTTGCTTATGCAAGAATGTAATAAAATACATAAATACACATAAACGTAAATATGCATCGAAAATAAGACTTCATTTCATTAATATCACATAATTGAAATATTCTTACGGACATAATGGAAATAAACTAGCTAGGGTGTTGGTGGCCTTCTAAGAAGAGATGTGGAGGCTACGTGCCTGCGAACTGTCTTACAACGCATCTCTGGGGCCTGTTTATTGAGAAACAATTGAAAACCTGGCATCCAAAAATATGTACAGGATATGAGCGCCAAAACTATGGGGGGCTTTGTTGGGTAAATTGGTACATCAGAATTCCCGGGGACGTAAAATTTGGCATACGATCTACATTTGATGCGCACAATACCTCGTTAGAAGATCTGTACGAGGACTACAAGTTTTATTGTGAGAAGTGTATAAATTTGAATAATTTTCTGAATTATTAACGAGATTATCCTGGTCACATCTTGTTTGAGCTTCATACATAACACATAATCTCTTCTACGCATTAATCATCACATGCGGAAATAAAAACAACAAGCGGTATTGAAAACATTCACATGAGCACATAGAAATTCCGCACATATAACACGGTATGTGTCGGGGAAGAAAGCTTACGGTGAAAACCCTACTTTCTGTATATTATAATGAAGAAAGAATCATGTAACAATCTCGGTACAATACTCCTCACGAAGTACTCGATTACTATCTCCCAAAATTTACACACAAACTAGCTCGGTTTTAAACAAGTCACGGAGTTGAAAACTCACTCCTTTGTTTTGCTGCCTCTCTTTGCGCAATCCAAGATGAGAGAATGGAATAGAATGAATTCGAATTCCCTTGGCTTTATTTAATGCAATCCTCATTGAAATATCCTCCAATGATTGTGCAAATCACCTTTATATAGTCTGGAGCTTGATAGTAGACTCCACCCTTTCACCCACCTCTAACATTTTGGTCTCCTTTAGGCTTGTCCATGCCTTTCTTTGTTAGCTGATGTGTTCTTTGGTTGAATAATGAGTTAATAATTAGTGAATTAATTAATAATTAATTCACACCACTCATCACTAGTGTATTTTTACGGTAGACTAAATACAACTAGTTCAACTAGTTTAAACGAACACAACTCCACCAAACATCTCATCGACTCCACCAAACTGCCTTACACTTGGTCCTAGCGAAGTCAACCATGCAATAGCTCAACTAACTTACATAGGAAATTCCAATTTCCTTAGAAAGTGCATGTGCACCCATGTGTAGCTCGAGCGAAGTGCTCGAGGATAAGATAATGTTTATAGTCCAAATATTATTAAGGGTTAATAATATTTGTTTGTTCTGTTTTTAGCCGGCGGTCTAAAAATAAAGCCTTAATGTCTAAAAATAGGCTCATCTATTTTTACCAACTCGACCAATCATCCATAAATAGCATCCACCCATGTCATAGACCATGATCCATATGTGTAAAAAGACATAGTCTACTAAATGAACTTTGCAACAAAAATCTTTGTGTGGCCCCACAGATTTGGGTGATCACTTTCAGCTAGGATTAGGAAAAGGTGTTTCGGGATGCCTCCTTCCTTTATTTCTTGTTGCAATCTTCAACACTCTCTCAGCAAGAAAGGACTTTCTTTGCATGCGACATGCAACTCCGCATTTTTCACTGTGACCTTCACAAGCGGCATGCAACTCCATGCATCGACATGAAACTCCATTAGGTAGCATACCCTTTGCATGTACCCTTGTAAACTCATGCCATGCTCCATGCACCTTTTGCATGCGCCATGCAAAGTCATGCATGCACCATGCAACTTCGACCGTAACATGCACCCTTCCATGCAACATCTTGGCCAGATAGGCTCCAAACAACTCAATCGATCCCGAGTCATCTATCATCAAAGTCTTGAACTCCTGCTTTGGTATAGCTGCCACATGTCATCGAGGGTTCCTTCTTGACTGGCTAAGTCTTGCACCCATGCACTACTTCTTGTCAACTGCGATCGCGCTCCCGATGTCCAACACGTCACTTTGATTTGCACGCATCAATCCAGGCCCCGATCTCTACTGCTGGCATCTTGTGGGCACCTCGTAGCTAGGTTCAATTCATGAGATCCACACCATCTCATGAATCACCTTACGAGAAAATCTCCTCTTGGGATTAATCATGCATGTCGCCCCACCTCTCTTGGTGGTGAAGCTGCATACCTCCTACCTTGTCCCCGGCAGAAATTTCTGCGCAGGTGGTTTCTTCCACTCCATGGTCCTCTTGTGGGCCTGCTCACATCCGAGGTTCTGTCTGCATGCAAAACTTGCTCCCCTCTCAAGCATCGATTTGCATGTCTTTCTCACTAACCAAATAGTGAGAGCTACGTAGACATCCACATCTACTTCAAGTCTGTAGAGATTCTTTGCTGGGTCAACCTTCTTCTGACTTGTCCTGTTGCCCTTAATGTTTAGAAAGGAAAACTTTCCTTCTCTAAAGACAACTTCATACCCTTTATCCTCTAACATTGCAGTGAGATCAAATTATTTGTTAAACCCTGGTACATGCAATACATCTTGTAAAAAATGAGTTTACTAACTCCCTTTGAAAGGTTATGGTACCAATGCCCGGTCGCATTGTATCGTCCGTCGCCCCAACTCAACATGCATGCGGAGACCTTTCTCCACCAAGTCAACGAAAACGATTGCATCTCCCGTCATGTGAAAGGAACGCCACTACCAAAATACCATAGGGTCGATACTAGACACCATGCATGCGATCAATGAGAAGTCCAACTCAAATTGCGAAGCAAGGCCTCACCGAACACTGACTCCGACGCTTTGCTTGTTCTTCTTCTTGTGGACAATTTGTGGCGTAATGTCATATTCGTGACGGTGAAAAACTTCACTTTGGACATGTCACGCTCTTTGCCATCCGCCTGCCAGTTGAGAAGCCTTCTCCTTGCCTTCCTTTCCTTGCTTTGGCGATAGCATGATCTTCTTCATTAGATTCCTTTGATGAAGATTAGTCCTACAGTACTCATGTATCTCCTCTTGCACAAGATCGGTTCCACCGGTCTTTCCCCATCCACAACGAATTTCTCCAGAGCCATTGACCTTTGTCACGATATGCATGTCAACTTTTTGGAAGCCGGGGAGAGCCAACCTCACCGATTCCTCATCCTCCACTAACTCCTACACTCCCAAGTTCATCCCTACGGTGGACAAACTTTTTCAAGTATCTCGAATAGTGCCATTCTTCTCCATCTTTATTTTCTGAGTTTATCCTTGAGCGCCAACTTCCTTTGGTCACTCTTGCTCTGCCAGAACAATTCTGTCCAGCTTTCCACATCAAGAATGGAGAAGCTTTACCATGCGAGCTAGATACTATGTGATCCTTCCACGCCCTCCAGAATCCTTCGACACCTTGCTGTCTTCTTTTGCCAAGCTTCAATCACAGTGACATCTAGTGATGAGCTTTGAATTTCTTTCTCTATGAATTCAACATTGTTGTCCATCTGTCTTCGCCTCCATCTGTCTTTCCATGCAATATAATTCGAGCTACCTTCCAAGGCATGCTCCAATCGCAATGCGACGAAAGACATCTTTGGCACATCCTAAGAAAAAAATTAAATTAAGATTTCTGAAGTTGAAAACTCAACCGCTTAGATCTACACTTGAGAACAAATTATTTCTAGCACGGAGAGATCGACTGTGGGGGCATTTACGGATATATCTGCTTTCAAATAAAGGATGGATCCGAGCTACCTATTTGGTGTAGACTCGAGTCTACCGAAATAAATTGTAATCACTTTGTAATGAATCCGGGTAGTCAGTTGCCAAGCACACGGTAAGCCTCGGAAGTACACATGTAGAAATTTGAATAATTTTCTGGTTATTCACAAGGATTATCTGGTCACATACTATTTGAGCTTCATACATAACACATAATCTCTTCTACGCATTAATCATCACATGTGAAATAAAAACAACAAAGCGGTATTGAAAAAATTCACACATGCGCACACATAGAAATTCAACACATATAACACGGTGTGTCTTTAGGGAAAGCTTACGGTACAAAAACCCCGCTAACGTACGTATATTATAATGAAGAAGAATCGTGTAACAATATCGGTACAATACTCCTCACAAGTACTTAGTAATGTCTCCAAAAGTTACACACAAACTAGCTCGATTTTGAATAAGTCTTGATTTCAAAAAACTCCTCCTTTGTTTACTGTCTCTTACGCAATCAAGATGAGAGAATGGAATAGAATGGTCGAATTCCCTTGGCTTTATTGCGCAATCCTCATTGGCAATATCCTCAATGATTGTGAAAATATCATACTATAGTCTGAGGCGATAGTATACTCCTGCCCACCTCTAACCTTTGGTCTCCAGCAGGCTTTGTCCATGCTGCCCCATTGTTAAATGATGTGTTCTTTAGTTGAACAATGAGTTAATAATTAGTGAATTAATTAATAATTAATTCACACCACTCATCACTAGTGTATTTGTACGTTAGACTAAATACAACTAGTTCAACTAGTTAAACGAACACAACTCCACCAAGCTGTCTCATCAGCACTCCACCAAACTACGCACTTGAGTCTATTTGAAAGTCGACCATGCAATAGCTCAGCAGCTTCAACTTATGGGAAATTCGAATTTCCCTCTTCCAGTTGCATGTGCCACATACGTAGCTCGGCTAAAGTGCTCCAAAGAGGATAAGATAATGTTTATAGTCCAAATATTATTAGGGTTAATAATATTTGAGCATTTCTATTTTTAGCCAGTCTAAAAATAGAAACCGCCCAATGTCTAAAAATAGAGATTATGTTTCCTTTCATTCAATCATCCATAAATAACATCACGCAACTCATAGACCATGATCCATATGTCTAAAAATAGACATAGTCTAAAAATGAACTTTGCGACAAAAATCACTGTGTGGCCCCACCTAGTTTGGGTGATCACTTTCCAACTAGGATTAGGAAAGATGTTTCGGGATGCCTCCTTCAACATTTCTTGTTGCAATATTCAACACGAAGCATCAATTAAGGGCCCATGTTGCTCCCAATTTTCCTAAAAAAAATATCGTTTAGAGCCTCAAAACGACTCTGCAGAAAGTTCAAGACTCGAAAAAACTGCTCAAAAATCGTTTTACTACAATTAAGGAAAATGAAAAACAAAGAAACAATGTTGAGGTCCCAAGTGGAATAGGCGGTATTACCAATATCCCTGGATCGATGGAGGTTTGTGGTAGGCAGAAACCACTTTGCGGGTGTAGGTTTGTGGTAAGTCGGAAACCACCAAGTGTGAGAGTGAATTGGACATGGATTCCTATAGCATGGTTTAGGGTCGGCCAAGAATTTAACCTAAGAAGCATGGTTTAGGGTCAACCCAAACTTAGACCACAGGAATGGTTTAGGGTAAGCCAATAAACCCCTGTGCATGGTTACGATGATAGATAAAACTCGGTTGATAATGATGGAGGGGGATTGATAGGTACAAGTACGGAGGTATGAAAATATGTTGATTTGGGCCCGAACCATGTGCAAAGGGCTTCCTAGTGAAGTGGTGGTTAGAGAAATGGATTGAATATACAATCCCAGGTAGATGGTTGTTTACTTCTGTGGACATCAATATATTTCTTTTTATCATGTTTTTAAACACCAAAGACCACATCTATACTTTTTTATTAGAGGATAGAGCAGAAGTGGTCATTAAGAGAGGGACTTGGAAAATAATTCTTCTTGTCTTAGTTGTGATGATTTGTAAGTATAGGGATTTGTTCCTAGTGTTTAGGGATTTTTGAGGCCTAGTTGGAAGAAGATTATATCCAACTAGTTAGCTTCGTAGTCGGCGTGCTTAGTTTAAATATTCACTCAGCAAGGCAGTGTACGTCAATATAGATTATCTATCTTGAGACATAGCTTCTTGTATTTATATTGTACTATTATTACGATGTGAATAATAATTTTGATATTGCGTGAAAATTTAAGCTGTAAAATTATTAGTTGTGGGCTATTAAAATAGAATCTGATTACAAATAGATAAATTATAGAATATTACTTTTAGGGTTTGACGAACCTTAGATTCAAGTAACACCTTGAGGCCATGAAACAATATAAAAAGGATCGATTTTACGGCAATAAAAATGATGAAGCAACATTTGTTTCTCATTCAACAGAGTTTGGATGACCATGACTACTTCCCAAGTTTGTAGCAGCAACTAGGTCCAAAGGAGCTTGGGATATTCTAGAGATGACACATAGTGGAAGGGGGAGAAACATTGATAATTAGAGTTTTTTTTATATCACAAAAATACTTGGAGAAGCTATGGAAGACTCTCCCAAAGAAAAAGAAAGATAAACAAGATATGGAGAAAGGTCCACAAATATTTTGAAAGATGTCTTTAAAGAAATTGCAAAAAAGAAAAATGTGATCATGTACAAGATGTAAGGTATGAACATGGTAAAAATAGTAAAATTGAGTATGTAGATACACATCTTGAAAATGAAAATGAAATTTATTTTGCAACAAAGAAAAAAATAAGTGAAAGAACCTAGTAATGAATGTTAAATTTGAATATGGGGTTGAACTAGAAGTACGATGAAGATGAAAAGACACATGGAAAAACTATTATAACAACGTCACGGGATGGAATAGAAAATAACAAGGTAACCATCAAAGTTGTTGAAGCTTTTACCGACACTAGAAAAGGAGATGAAAATGGAGATATTGTTTTGATGTATAAAGATTGAAAAAAACGAGTTTAATCGGTAATAGTAGGCATAACTAGATGCAAAAGAAGAACTAAATGAAGAAAACAAAAAAGATAAATAAATATTAAAGAAAAGACCAAAGTAAAGTTGAAGCTAAAAAAAACAAGAAAAAGTATACAATATAAATAATTTGGAGAAAAAGAGGAAAAGTTTGTATATCATAGAGTTGTCCATAAAGACAACCTACACCAAAAGTAAAAAAAGTTTTTGAATTGAAGCTTGTAAGTAAAGTTGAAATAATTAATTCCTACTTGTCTATGGTTGTTAATTCTCCATTTGAGGAGTTTGTTCCTATATAATAGGATATAGCTAGAATATAGTTTCTCCTAGTGTAGTGTGTGGTTGAGAGAATCTCTCAACCACATTCTTATTACATCTAAGATGGAATTCCTATCTTGAGACTATTGCTTGTATAAATATGTGTGTAATTTCCTTCATTAATAATATAGAATATATAGAGTGTGCTATTTTATCTTGGTATCGGAAGCTTCGAACTGTAAGGGCACGAAATTTGAGAAATAAAAATTTCGATTAGTGACTTTGTGTGTTTTCCATCCTATGTTGTTGTTGCATTACTATGAGATCGAAGCACATCCCTATTGAGACTCGTTGGACGTTGTCGTACGAAGTTGCGTGAGTTTGTGTGTGCGTGGAGAGGAGCTACGGCGTGAGCTCAACGGCCCGCGTATTAAAACAAGTGCGTGAGTATGCATTTGTGTATGTGTGGACTACAACGGCCCGAAGTGTGGGTTGGTGAATGTCGACGGTGGTGGGAAGCTGGCCAAAGGGCTATAAATCAAGTCCAATCTGGTAGCATATAGCGACCTGTGTGTGGGTGGATCTTTGGAGAAAGGCTGTGTGGATACGGCATGGAATGCTACCTACGTAAGCCCATGGCAGAGAGAGGCCGTGGTTGTGGAGCACGGCCAAGGTTGGAACATTGGATTGCGCGGCCGTGAGGAAGTGAATCCCATGGTGGCGACGACAAAGGCGAGTCGTTTGAAGCCTAGTGAGATGCGGCAGTGATGTACGGTTAGCACCTTGCTTGATCGGTGGATACGTAGCGATGATGGATACATCGGTATTTGCTCATTTATGAATATAAGGGTGGTCGAATACCTAGATTTGTTGCCGCAACGAAATGGGTTTAACAGAGAAATCTCCTCGCTCCAATTTCTCTTGCTGTTTATCAGATTTTCGACCGGTCACTTTCCCACCACATTGCAATTATAATGGAGCGGCAATGGGTTTTCCCCGAGAGGAAAAGCCGAGAAGAAGAGCGACCATGAATTCGAACCGAAGAGGCGATGAGACTCTCCAAGAAGTGACACGGAGTCGGGCATAAAATACATCACGGTTTATGCTTTCAGTAGTGAGAATTTCAAGCAGTCGGCAGGAAGAAGTGGACGTTCTCATGGATTTGTGCATAGGCACAAAGCCCTCCTGGAGAAGAGTTTGGTGAACCGGTTTGGAGTCCGTGTATGGATTAGGGAATACGGGGCTTATGTGATAGGGTCCGGCGGACTGCCGAGGTTATAGCCGATGACGAAGCTAAATGATGAAATTTGTGTTGAATGTATGCATTGCGTATGCTTCTAAGGATGAAATCGTTCATTAGTTCAAGGGAGCTTGCCGATGTTTCATGTCGAGTGTTTCGGGGTTTAGAATTTGTAAAGAATGGCGAGAGTTTTGGTGGGTGTGTTACGGTTAGAGAAGATATTGAGAGGCATTTGTACGGTCGGGTGTACGGATCCGTTTGTTGATCGGGACATCCGGAGAGACCCGAGCTCGACGAATTTCTTCTTTCGTAGCAATCGGGGGATTTTGTTATGCACGGTGTGTGAGGTTATAGCAGCTGAATTTTCATTCGGGCATTTTTTCTCATTTGTCTTAGTATAAAAAGACAAACGATGATGCTTGTTTTCCGTATGCTTCATGCATACGAATGTACGGAAGTACGGTGATGTTGAAAGAATTTGTATCTTGCTTTACGTATCATAGAGGGTACAAGGAAGATTGTGGGAAAGAAGCCTACGGAGAATAATATAGAGTTGTCTCTAAAGAAGCTTCGCCGATGGAATGAATACGGCGGATATTGTGGATTTACGTCAAAAAATTCAATAAAAGAAAATGAAGAGGAACTTGAAGAGATTGTCAGAATTTTTCGGATACGCGGGGGAGAGGTATCGCGTCGAGGAACAAATATTCCAAGCGGCATCCTTTTGTGCGGGAGCGATTATTGGTGGTGGCAAACTCATGATATCGCATTTTCTGATTTTTGTAAGTTTTCTAATATTGAGTTGTAACTATTTGCTAGGTGCGGAAGCACGTGGAATTGGCAGGGAGTTTTTTGTAATCATCTTCGAGGGCGGAGACAAAGAAATTTATGTTTTATTTAGTTTCTTGGAATCATGTTTAAAAGGTGTGGAGGGGGCTTATTGAGCCTAGCTAACTCAATGTAGGTAAAGTTATTTTATTTAGGGTCGCGACTCTAACAAATGACGGGTTAAGTGTGGGTTCCAGAATTTTATTTAACAAAGACAAGGATGCCCAAGATGTGAACTGTGAGAAGATGAGGTAAACGACAACAATTATTATGATTGGACAACAAAGTAGATGTTTGTTTGACTCCCTAGCATGTTATAAGCAAGTCCGGTGGTTGTAATTTTCCATTGTATGTGCCAGAGAAACTCCAAATGTGCAGAATGAAATGTAAGCCTTTTAAAGGCATGCGAAAGTTCGTGGTGATCTTAAAGCCACTTTGTAATGGTTGGTGGTGAGCGAGAAACCATCTTTAGAGCCTTTTGTGGCTGGTTGCCTTTAATGACTTGAGGTACCTTTATGGCCGCATGTACACGGTGGCGCGTGTGCATGAGGATTGTGTGCTCAACGAGCTTTGTGCTCAATCGGCGGTGGACTACGGTAACACCTAGCTCACGATCTCGGATGATCATTGATCTGCGGGAAAGAAGAGGTTGGTGTGCTTTCTTAGCCTTCGGTCGATGTGAGAAGCGCAATTGGTGCAGCGTGGGGTACATACTCGTATCCAACGCGCCAAATCACGGGAATGGCGCGGAAGCGCACGATTTTTTTTCGGGGGGAAGACGCCAACTCAACTTCATGGGGGTCCATGGGAAGCCTCATCTTCGTTTGACGATTAGCGGAGAAGCAAATCGGAGAAGTTGCGGACCTATCAGGAGAGGCGATTGGAAGATCCGCGAGAAGCCTCGACTTCGTTTGCGATTTGCGGAGAAGCGGTCGGAGAAGTTGCGGATACGTAGAAAGGGTGAATTGTGTTTTGGAGATTACGCACATGCAATTCACAGTGGTGGTGGATTTGCGGTACATATATCTCGGTGATAACGTTACGACGAGAATCATGTATGCGAAGGACATCCTACGGAACCAGCGGTTGCGGCGGTTGGTACCCATGCATTCGGTGGATGGTTGCTCTTTTATATGGACGTTGACATATTCTTTGTTATGTTTGAACACAACCGGACTTTGCTTGAATCACTATCATGACAAGTAGTCATTAAGGGGGAGTTAAGAAATAATTAATTCCTACTTGTCTATGGTTGTAATTCTCCATTTGGGGAGTTTTCCTATATAATAGGATATAGCTAGAATATAGTTCTCCTAGTTTAGTGTGTGGTTAAGAGAATCTCTCAACCACATTCTTGTACGTCTAAGATAGAATCCTATCTTGAGACTATTGCTTCTATAAATATGTGTGTAATTTCCTTCATTAATAATATAGAATATATAGAGTGTGCTATTTTATCTAGTAATGGTAGTTGTAATTAAAAACAAGTATTGGAATATGTTAATTACTCATAATTACCTCATAATTTCTAATAATTTACTTACAATCTAAATGTACTAACATTTAATTATACATGTAAAATAATATTAGCATATTTATTATTAACATTTTGAATATATTTAATCATCTATTTTCAAGGTATTTAATTCAAAAAATCTCAATTAAACATGCACGGCTTTATTATATTGTGTTATCCTATAAATTATTTTATAATTGTTTAAATATGATTTCTTCTTTTATTAAGTGTTTAAATCAGATTTTTAGAGTAACAGAATTGAGCTTAAAAGAACACCTTTATTTAAAAAGAAAAAATAAATAAAGAAATAAAAAAATAGTAAAGAGGGACTTACACCCTTCCTAAAAAAAGGTATAGATGATCATGGGATGACGATGTTGACAAATTTCAAGACTAACCATTATTTTTGTGAAAGTCACACGAGGGGAAGTTATTAAGGGTGGAGAAGGTGCTGGAAAATGATTGGTGTTACATAGTGTAAACAATAATGCCAATTTTAAGGTCTAAAACACATAGAAGTAAAACAGTTCCAGATGATCACGGGACTACCATGTTGCCAAATTACAAGACTATAACTGTTAATTTTGGGGTGTCTATTTCGAGGAATTGTTTGGAGGGTTAAAAGTAGTTGAAATGAAGGTAAAAAAAAATTAAGAAATTTTATTGTAATAGTGTTTGAATTATGTTTTTTTATAGTGAAAATAGATTTATCAAAAATCTCTAAAACTCTCAAAATATTAAAATTTAATAACTATAATTTATATTTAGAAAAATCTAATTTTCTTAAAATCTTACTAAATTTTTCATAATTTTCAAAACTAAAAAGCAATGTAATTAGACTACGGCTTATTTTTGTGAAAGTCATACAAGGCAGAGGTCATTAAAAGTGAAGGACCGTGATGGAAAATGATTGGTGTTGCATATCACAACAACAATGATAATAATTTTCAATTTGCAACTCATTTTGCTGACCAATGATAATAATTTTCAATTTGCAACTCATTTTGCTGACCAATGATAATAATTTTCAAGGATATTATTCGTAATTCTGAAAGGCAAGAAGTTCTAAGTTTTCCCTCTATACACACTTATCCTGGCCTGTTTTTCTTCCATTCCCATACCAAAAAAATGAATGTATTCAACATTCAAATCAGAGGTGATAATCAATGGGAAGAAATCAGGTTTGTCGTCGAGTATTTGTCCCGTAAAGAAAAAGTGGTACGTTTATCTTTCTAGAAAGATAAACAAATTACTAATATGCAATTTCTAACATTTGATTTTTCTGAATTAATTAAATTTAATTTGAATAACTGGTATTTGAAATGTTAATAATCAATGTCCTTGGTTTGAACGATGAACCAGATTTAGATAAAACGAAGAACGATGAACCAGATTTAGATAAAACGAATCGGACAACCTAAAAGGAAAAAAAATCAAATGTGTAAATTACACTCTTTACGTTCCAAGATTTTAATAACTATCCACTATTTAACAAGCGCCGACTATAACTTTAACATCATACTTACAGTGATGGGCTGAAACCTTTCAGAGTACATTCTCATCCATTGGTAAAGAGAACACGGGATCCATTTTCATTCTTAAAAATACCGAGAAACGGTGTAACAATCTTCATTACTTCTTCTTCTTCTTTTTTGTCAAAGGTTGATGATGCATTAAGATGGGTCACTGTCTTTACAGAGTTGCAATATTGTGCTAACTTGCTTGTGATAAGCCCATCCCATAAGTCTGTCTCATTACACACCACCTAATATTATGTTAATTGCTAGATAGATTCTTGTCCCATTACACACCATCTCAAATGACTTGGTTTAGGGTGATGTATCAACCAACATTCTGGATAACTAACAAATAATAGTATAGCAGATAAAATCTGGTGAAAATTACCAAAAAAATAAAATCAGAAGTTAAGAGTTTTATAAGTATTGTTTGCGACCATGTTTGAGTTCAATTTTAGTTTTTCTGTGTTTTATAACATAGTGTAAATGTTTTTGGTGGATCTTAACTCTGGTGATTGTAGCAAAAGTTCATGTTTGTGACAATCATGATTCCAACAAATGATATCAGAGTCATAAATCTGAAGTTCTAAACAGCCTAGTCTAAAAAAGCAACAGAATGGCCCAAAATCCCGCAAAGATTTTGAAAAAAACTGGTAAAGATTTTATCAGAATCTTGTTTACAGTTGTTAAACTTTAGTATTTTGAGTGCTCTAAGTGTTTTTGATAGTGCTGAATTCATTTCCACTATCAAAAATGAATTTCAAACACTCCAACTATCTGATTTTTTGAATTTTATTTTACCAGATTCTAACAAAAAAAAAAAAAATTGAATTTTATTTTACCAGATTCCAGCAAAAAAACAAGCGTCCAGACTAGTCTATTCTGTAATCTGGATAGACAACTTCGTTCTAAACTCACCAAGCTCTAGACATTGACTTCAGTGCTCCCTACCACTCCCTGATCCCAACTCTGGCAACCGTACTAGCCTGTAAATTTTGCCAACGGACACTTGATTTTATGTGGTTGAACTTTAACGCCTTCTTGTGATAACTTTGATGCGTGAAGGGTGTCAGCTGAACAGGAATAAAAATTGATTGTGCGGTTCATTGTTAACGATTTACCATTTTTATTTAATGAGTAAAAGTGACGAGTTTGTCATTTTAAAGACGATATTTATTTTTCTGTGGTTCATCGTTAAGGGTTGACCATCTTCTACTTATGTGATGCGTTATGGATTCTTTAATTGCTACTGAACGTTCTTCATTAATTGCCATACGGGATTACCATGGGAACGGTGAATCAAAGTTTCAGGACTCTTAGTTAATTGGCATACGTCATTATCATGTGAAAGTCAAGAGTGAATCACAGATAATTAATTAGTGAATCAATTTTTCTGAGTTGTAATTTAATTCAATCGTTCCCACCTTAGGAATCGAAGGAAAGGGTATATGTCATTTTGGGCGAGGGAACCTTCTTAGTTAATTTAATGAATCAATATTTGTGGGTTCTAATTTAATTCAATCGTTCCCACCTCAGGGATCGAAGACTGGAGGATGATTTATCTTTGGGTAGTCAAAAGAGGTAGATGAAGCATGATTCTTTGGGTGGTCAAAAGATATAGGCTGACCGGCTCTAGACCCTTGAATTCATTTTATGGCATTCAAATCAGGGCTATGTAATCACATTGACTCGACTACTGTACACTAAAATCGGTGAAATAACGACCTAGCTACCAACTACCCATACGAAGAATCTCATGACAAGGGCAATCAAGTTAATCTCACTAAGCTCCCAAGGATATATTCCCACCCCGATGGAAAGATCCCTTCAAAGTGCTGGTAATATGAAATCCCTCCCAATGGCAAGAGAGGTGAATATGAAATCCCTCCCAATTTGATGGCAAGAGAGCATGGTTTGAGGGATTTCGAATGCAACTTTCATGGGTATGGGTATAGTTTCTTTTAGAAAATCAAATCAAATCTTTTGTAAATTTTAATGATGAACTTATGAGTGGTCTATTTTTTCGTAATTCTAATGTTTGTGTGGTCTATTTTTTTATAATTCTAGTGTTTTTGTTACTAGAGGTATTGGATTAAGACGAACAAGGGCATCATTACAAAAGAAGGAAGTATATTAAATGTAAATTCAAGGTTATTTGTAGAATCCGGATTATCCACAGTATCATAAAACAATTGTCGACGTTTTGAATCCCAAAGGAGATATTCCATCTTCAGGATGAGAAATGAATGAAGAATGAAAGAAGTTCGCAAGAGGTCAAGATATAAATAGTGAAGGCTAATGATGATGAGAGGAGCCGACAACAAATTATGTTAAAAATAAATTTTATCCAAGAGACATCATGATCCTCAAGAGAGCGGTGGAAGGGTTTTTTCTACCATACATTAAAGGTGTGACATATAAGATTGCCAGGGTTTTGGGAAGGAGTAACATTTTTGCACAATTCTCAGCAGCAGGAACCATTAGACAAAATATGCGCTTGGTTAAAGATAGCATTAGTGAGGGGCAGCTTAAAGGTGTTTACAAGATTAACTACTCATGTGGAAAGAGTTATATTGGTGAAACTGGGCACTCTTTTCAAAAGCCTCTGAAAAGGCATGGTGCCGATATTAAACACGAGCGATCGCGAACCTCGACTCTTGCTGATCACTCCTCGAAAACAAAACATCACTTATGTCTTGAGGATGATAAAATCATTGCGAGGAGGAACACTATCAAAGACATAAGATTAAAGAAGCGTTGGAGATTATAAAACACCCGCATAACATCAACAGAGATGGAGGATATGAGATTAGTGACAGTTGGCGACCTCTTATTAGACAAATCTGCTCCTTAGTTTCGTCCTCATCCCAGGTATAATTTTGCAGGTTTGCTTCTCTTCCTTATTAGTAAACAAGTTTAGGGTCGTGTCAATACAAAAACTCTTATTATTCCACTCACTCGTAATAATTATTTTTATTAATTAATTTTTATTCTATTAATAAAAATTAATTAATTAATATTTATTATCAGTAAAATTATAATAAAATTCAAATCAAACTTATTTCTATAATAAAAAGTTTTAAAAATAAAGTTTACTGGGATTTAATTAATAAGTAATTTAAAAATAAAAATTTATTAGGGTTTAATTAATAAAAATTTATTAACATTCATTTATTAACATATATTTAAATACGTTATATTATTATAGAATTAAATAAACCTATCATATTATTGTTATTTAATATATTCTCTTAGATTAATAATTACACTATTTAAGGTAAAAAAAATTAGGTAATAATTTAATTATTTTAGTTTAATTACAAAAAATCACATTAAAATTAATTTTAGATATTAATTAAAAAAAATTAACCAATTATGAAATTAATATAATAAAATAAGAAATTTAAATTAGGGTTATTATTTTAGAAATAAAATTAATTCAGATAATATAGATAATTTAAATTAAAAAATTTAAATATTTATTATTTAAATTAAATTAAAAACTTAAAAATTTTACAATAATAAAATAAAATTTATTTTTAACATAATTTGTTGTCAGCTCCTCTCATCATCATTAGCCTTCACTATTTATACCTTCACCTCTTGTGACCTTCTTTCATTCTTCATTCATTTCTCGTCCTAAAGATGGATCCCCATTGGGATTCGAAACGTCAACAATTATTTTATGATACTGTGGATAATCCAGATTCTACAAATAACGAAAACCACAGAAGTTTTAAAACCAAAATTATTTCCCTACACGGAGGGGCATCTTGGGTCGATATTTGTTATCTGGAAAAAAACTCGAATTAAGATTGAAAGAAGGGTCACAGACCTCTATTTTCTCAAATAATTTCATGACTTAAACCTCATCACCGACTTCGCCCGCATTAAACCTATTCTTCACCTTCGCAAATATAATAGATATTTCACAAACTTAGTTTTAGCATTATTTGTGGTGAGATTAAGCGCACTCGTATAGTGTTAGATAAACTAGGACGCACGACTCTTTCTTTGCATTTGAAGCTTGCCAATCTGATCAGTTCGGATTTGTGGAGAACCATTGATGTAAAGGCTCCTATCAGAGCTCAGACTGAGGGCCAGTAAGCTCATGAAAGATAGTCGAAGAAACTGGTTAAATTAAGAGGCTGGCTCTCTCAGTTGTCTGATAATAATGGTTGCCTGGTTTCTAAAAGAAACCCACAGTCATCCGGAAGATACTGTGTGCGGGCAGGCTCTGTCTGTAATGCTACTCTCGTGGATGCAGAGGAAGCATATGTTTGTGTCATCGGCTCTTTGCGGTCTAATATGAAGAGTGCTAATGGTGACTCCATCATCTTAGCCTCTGTTAAACGAATTAACTCCTCTAACAGAAGCAACAGTATTGTCAAAAAACCAAGGAATGATGTTCCCGATATTTTTAGCAATGAAGGAAGGAGTTGGATCAGAGTCGATGATGTAGCTTCTGATGTTGCAGCGGGAGGACGAATTGTTAACTCCTAAAAACACACTGAACTATTAAGAATCAAGGATAATATGTCTAAGATGACTCCTCCAAACTTGCCGTTGAGCCTGCGTAATTCCAACAACATCGTTATCTCGGTCTCTGTGGACCCTAACCACGCAGTCAGCATCCACGCGGACATAAATGATATTTCGCTTGTCGAATCTATAGTTAGGTAGGATAGTGGTGGCTCGAATATTATTGATATTTCGCTCATTGAATCCGTGGTTAGGTCGGATAATGATGGCCCGACTATTACTGAAGTTTCGCTCGTCAAATCTGTATCTGATAACGGTGGCTCAGTTATTACTGATGTTTAGCTGGTCGAATCCATAGTTAGGTTGGATAGCTGTGGCCCGGTTTACTCTTGTCTTAACCCGGGTCCACCCATGGAGGAGGTATCCTTAAATCCCAGTGATGAAGTTGTCATAACCGTGAACACTACGGGTGGTTCAAGCAAAATGAATGAGGACATGGATCCTAACCTCGCATTCAGCAACCTCGAGGACGTAAATGATCAGCGATTGAGAGGCGATAAAAATGTTTTGGGTCATGGTATTTTTCATAACCATGAAGGTTGTTATGATTTCTTAAAAAATAATAATTAGCAATTAGAGGAATTAGGGGAATGTGGCTCGTGTGGCTCTTTGAATAGGATTTCGAAATTAAAAAGCAGCGGACTTGGGAGTGTAGAGGAGAAAAATATTAATAAGACGATCTTATTTGATGAAGATATAAATATTAATAAGAAACCTTTATATGGAGGTGAGAGTAGTATTAACGTGGAGGAGACAAATATTAATAAGAAACCCTTATATGATGAGGATATAAATATTAATAGGGAGCCCTCATATGATGTGGAGAGAAATATTAATAGGAAGCCCTTACATGATGATTCCATTAACAAAAAGGTTGTTAACCTTTCCTTGGTGGAATTAAGTCATGATACCTGTAGGATTCTTGGAAAAGGTTTGGGATTTGTTGTCGCTCCTAAAGGTATTCCGAATGAGAGTATTTTGTCTAGCATTGAAAAGGGCATTCGAGGTTTACCTTTGGATGACAAAGAAGCTCTTAGACAAGAATGCTCCCCGATTATAAGGAAATATAAACCACCTAAAACTAACATCAGCAAGGAGGAGATAGGCGCTCTTAGAGCCCTTCGCAATAACGATGAAATTGTGGTCCTTAAGGAAGATAAGGGAGGGGTTGTTGTCATTTTAGATAAGGTGGATTATATTAGGAAAATGAATGAGCATCTTGATTGCAGCAGCTATAATAAGTTGAAGTCGAACCCCTTGCCAAAGATCTTAAGAGAAGTTAAGAAGGCAATCTCGAACTCCCATCTCGATGATAAGTTGAAGAAGAAACTAACCCCCTCCTGTGAGGTCATTTCAATAATTTATGGGCTTCCTAAGATTCATAAAGATGGGGTTCCCCTTAGACCAATTGTTAATACCATTAGATCCCCCACCTATGAACTAGTGAAATATGTCGCAAAAATTCTCAAACCTCTTGTTGGGAACACTGAGTCCTTTATTAAGGACTCAAGTGACTTCGTCAAGCTTATTGAAAAAGAGATGGTAGAGGAGAGTGACATCCTGGTAAGCTTTGATGTGGTTTCATTGTGTACGGAAATCTATTTAGATTAAGCAGTGAAGGTTATTAATGAGGTCACAGATCCTGAAATAGCCAAGCTTGCTGAATTTGTCTACGATCCACCTGCTTCAGCTTCCAAGGAGAATTCTATGAGCAGGTATCTGGTGTCACAATGGGATTGCCACTCTCACCTATTGTGGCCAACTTATTTATGGAAAAATTCGAAAAGAAAGCCCTTGCATCCTTTTCCTTAATTCCATCTTGGTGGAAAAGATTTGTAGATGACACTAACATAAAGTGGTCCCATGGTAGGGAGAACCTCAAGAAATTCTTCAATCACCTCAACTCAATTTCCTCAGAAATTAACTTTACCAAGGAGATGGAAGAAAATAGGAGAATTCCTTTCTTGGATGTATTGGTTACCAAAAAATAAGATGGAACATTAGGGCATCAATTTTTTAGGAAGAAAACCCATACTGACAGCTACCTTCATGCTGAGTCTTACCATCATCCTGCTCAAAAATTTGGTGTCCTTAACACTCTTGCTATTAGAGCCCTGAGAATATCAGATGAGGAGCACCTGGAAGAAGAAATCTCTCACCTGAAATCTATTTTCTTGGGTATAGGGTATAAGGAAAGGGAAATCAGAAAAGCCATAAATAGAGCAAAAAGCATTTTCATATCCAAGAGACGCCAGGATCCTCAAGAGAGCGGTGGAAGGGTTTTTATGCCATGCATTAAAGGGGTGACAGGTAAGATTGCCAAGGTTTTGGGAAGGAGTAATATTTTTGCACAATTCTCAGTAGCAGGAACGATTAGACAAAATATGCGCTCGGTTAAAAATAGCATTAGTGAGGGGAAGCTTAAATGTGTTTACAAGATTGACTGCTCATGTGGAAGAGTTATATTGGTGAAACTGGGCAATCTCTTCAGAAGCGTCTGAAAGAGCATGGTGTTGATATTAAACATGAGCAATCGCAAACCTCGGCTCTTATTGATTACTCCTCGAAAACAAAACATCACTTACGTCTTGAGGATGCTAATATCATTGCGAGGGAGGAACACTATCAAAGACGTAAGATTAGAGAAGTGCTGAAGATTATAAAACACCCACATAACATCAACAAGGACGGAGGATACGATATTAGTGACAGTTGGCAACCTCTTATTAGACAAATCTGCTCCTTAGGTTCGTCCTCATCCGAGGTATAATTTTGCAGTTTTGCTTCTCTTCCTTATTAGTAAACAAGTTTAGGGTCGTGTCAGTACAAAAAATCTTATTATTCCACTCACTCGTAATAATTATTTTTATTCTATTAATAAAAATTAATTAATTAATATTTATTATCAGTAAAATTATGATAAAATTCAAATCAAACTTATTTATATAATAAAAAGTTTTAGAAATAAAATTTATTAGGATTTAATTAATAAGTAATTTAAAAATAAAAATTTATTAACATATATTTAAATAATTTATATTATTATAGAATTAAATAAACATATCATATTATTGTTATTTAATATATTCCCTTAGATTAATAATTACACTATTTTAGGTAAAACATTTTAGGTAATAATTTAACTATTTTAGTTTAAGTAAAAAAATTTACATTATAATTAATTTTAGACATTAATTAAAAAAAATTAACCAATTATGAAATTAATATAATAAAATAAGAATTTTAAATTAGGGTTATTATTTTAGAAATAAAATTAATTCAAATAATATAGATAATTTAAATTAAAAAATTTTAAATATTTATTAAAAAGTTTTTAAAATATTTATTATTTAAATTAAATAATAAACTTAAAAATTTTACAATAATAAAATAAAATTTATTTTTAACATAATTTGTTGTCGGCTCCTCTCATCATCATTAGCCTTCACTATTTATACCTTGACCTCTTGCGACCTTCTTTCATTCTTCATTCATTTCTCGTCCTGAAGATGGATCCCTGTTGGGATTTGAAACGTCGACAATTGTTTTATGATACTGTGGATAATCCGGATTATACAAATAACGACAACCACAGAAATTTGAGAACCATAAAAAATTCAAGGTTATCAATGTGCTTCTAGCGAATAGCTAAGCTAAATTAAATAATGGAGTTTGAAAAAAATTCATTGATTAGAATGTTTCTAAACTAAAGGGTGTGATTGACTTCTCTTGAAAACCAGACTGAGAAGAATTTCGATGTTATTTTGGAGTACATTTTGAAAAGTACAATTTTTATTAAAATTTAGCTAGCCTAGATCCTTCTAGACTATTAAAGGCATCAACAAAATTTTGCAAAATTGTTAGACATTCTCCTCTTTCTTGAAAGGTCCTATTTCTTAAAAAGTGGCATCTCAACTTTGACACACATTTGGCATATATAAACATTACCCCCATCTATATTAGAATGTTTGGCGTCCTTATGGTTCTCTAGTCAAGGACGTTTTGAATGAATTTGGTAATTACTTGTGCCCAAATCATGAGGTGGTTAACTCTTTTTGAGATACATATTAGGGGAATTTTGAAGTCTAAAATGGGCCTCCTAAGAAAATAGTAAAATGATAATACAAATAATAAAATAAGAGATGAATTTTGAAAAGAAAAGAAAAAGAAACATTTTTTCTATGGTAGCTCCATGGTGTCTCCTTATAGGTTTACTTAAATTTCAAGTGTGGACACTCATTGGATGCAAAGCTACATTCTACATCAAACAAATACCTACTCATAGTATTTTTTAGTAGATACACATACAGAAAAATTGAAAATATATTGAAAAAAAACATGACAAACATTTGTTTATATATTTTCAATTTTTCTCCATGTGCGTTTACTCAAAAGTATGTAGAGTGGGTACTCATTGGATACAAAAATAAATTATGCATCCAATGAGTGCTCATGCTTGAAATTTGAATAAACATATAAGGGGATAAGTCAAAAATATGATTAATTAAATAACTTTCTTCAAGTTTTTTCTCTAAAAATATTTTCCCCTACAGATGACATCGTCATCTTTAATCCTATAGGTTCTTTTAATGCTAGTTTATTATTATTTTTTTCATTTTGAGGCTCGTTTTTTAACTCAAATTCCCTTAATAGAGTATATGGGAGTGGTGAGAAATTTTGTGGGCCTTGACTTAACCAAATGGATGGAAAATTCTATTATCATCATAAAAGGTTTCATTTTTTTCATACAATTCTTGACTATGAGTGAGTTCCCTTCAAGTATAGAATGTGCCATGAATACAGACACTTGTTCTAGAATTGTGCTCTCCATTACACTAGAAAAGAATTGGTGAAAACCTGTCACCTCTTGATAAATTGATGTTGATCCAGGGAATCAAAATATGCTCAAAAATCAAAGTTCTCAGAATTACCCGAAACCAGTACCAAATTGTAGATCTCATCCTTCTAATTCCAATGACGCTTCAATCGCCTCAATCTAACACTATATGTGAAAGTTACCACATTCTAAAGTTTTTGGAAAATAGCTAAAAAGTCAACTTACGGTGTTGACTGGGCTACTGAATAGGAAAGCCATACAAGTGATGCGACATTGACATCAATAGGTGACTGTCCATGTGCGATGAACACATAGACCAATCATGTGCTAACACATGGCTAGGTTGTATAGCTAAATTTGGTAGAATTCATTGGTGGTTAGATTGGTGGGATAATTATGAGGTGCCACATGGCCCAATAGGAGGGTGCCATGTGGCCCTCGCTTTTGGCACAATTTTTTTTTGAATAGGCCAACCACATGCCACCAGAATCGATCCCATGATATGCTAGTTATAACTATTGTGCTGAATCATTGGACCACACATTGTCTCTTGTTATACATAGTGGAAAATTTATATGTAAATTAAAGTGGTTCGGCGGTTGGGGGAGGGGGCGGGGCACGTGACCCCAACCCCTAGTTACATGATGTAACATATTCCCATAGGTGGATTGGAGAGGGGTGGGCAGAAAGCCCTAGCCCCAGGACATGTGGGCACCCATACAACAAGAGAAGACGTGGATGGGCGAGGCACATGGCCCCAACCCTAGTCCAATATGTCAACCAAGAACCATGGCACAAGGCGGAGGGGGTGGGTGGTTAACCCCAACTCCTAATCCCATAATGGCTACCGTGACTGACAACAGATGGCTTGGGTAAAGAGGGTTGGCATGTGACCCATCTTATGACCACATGGCCTATCACATGACCAAAAGCACGGGGAGTCGGTGGGCACCACATCCCTGACCACATGGTGCCATATGACCAAGACCCAAGAGCTAAGGAGTTGGCTATCGGGCCTCATTGGCACTCGAACCTCATTGGCGCATTTCACTGTTTAACATTTTGCCCAAATTTCGGCAAGATTCCTGCCGTGCCCACATGAATTATTACGTAGTGGTTCCAACAAAGGCGAATTTTGTTTCTTGGCAAGCCATTTTTTCCATTTTGCATGACAAATGGCAGGGAAATGTTCTAGGAGACCTAACATGGCCATTTTCTGTCTTGTTTAGCCCAAGAAGAGCCTACATAGGGGTTTTTGGGTGTTCTAGACACAATGGCAGCATTATTTTTGTGAATTGAGTATTTTATGTTGGAAAATTTGTAGAGTGAGGTCCTTTTGTTTTGAAGACATAAATTGTTTTAAGGCCATGTGGAGACCTTTTTTAGCATGGAAAGAGCTTAGACAGGGGTTCTCGAGCATTATGAACGAATCAAAAACATTTGTTTCTTCATTAGAGAAACTAGTGTTTTAGTTTAATCTTAGTATGATTGTGGGAAAAGACCATTTCGACACTTCATTATGAAGCAATTGAATTTGTACTTGTTTTTTATCTCAATATGAGTACTAGGACTTGTTTCCACATTCAGTGAGAGTTTCATTTTCTTTTGGATCTATCATTTCTTTGTAAAAGGGAGTTAATTTGTGAGTGAGAGTTCTATGAAGGAGAAATAGTGCCACTCTAGAAGGAGGTTTACTCTATGAGTCAAAGATTTGTAATGTACTCTTTTTGTTGTTGAGATCAATAAAGCGGCCTAACCATTAGAGTAGGGCCCGAAGACGTAGTCCAGGAGGGGTGAACTCCATTATCACGTGGTTTTTCTCTTCCTCATTTTTACCATGTTGGATTTCATATGATTTTTTTTCATCTTTAAGTTAGTTTAAAAATAATTGTTCACATTTGAACAAGTTATGAACTAAGTCAACCTTTGAAAACCCAAAAATTTTGAAAACTTGCAAAGTGTCAGAGGATGGTCGATTTTCATATCACTTGTATTAGAGTAGGTTTTGACCAAATTTCAAGCATGGGTGAAATTTTTCATCATGAAAGGCTCCTAGAACCAGAGGAGATTAATTCCTCTCTCCAAGTGGAGAACTTGAAACTAAGAAGATTGCTCAAGGAAATAGAGAATGAGAAGAAGAAATTGTGCCTAATGTTGCAAATTGTCATTGAAGAGAAAACTGGGGATGTTCAGATACCGAAGCCTCCCCCAAGACTTGAAAAGTTTGTGGTCATGGGATGAATGATGCTTGTACCCTTTGTCAATTTAAGAACACTTCTTATATGCTAAATCCCATGAGTGGTTTTCTTGAATATTCATCTACCACTTCATCTACAAAAGAGAAGAAGGAGGAGATGGCTAAGCTTCAGGAAGAGGACCAAGAGTTGCAAGTAGAAAAGGATTTAAAAGATACTTCATGTTAAAACCATTCTCTCAACAATGATAATTCTTCTTTTTCATCATTTGAGAAACATACCAATGGTATTGATATCAAATTCTTGACCAAAATGGGATAGAATGGGAAGGATATCTGAATCCATAGTCACTGAATCATTAACCCTATTGAGGTGAGACCACAACCTCGGCATGAAGGATTGGTATGTGTTCAAGAAGAATTTGGAGAATTCTCCAAAATTGCAAATTCAAGGACTTTTTCAAGGTGAAATGTGTGAATAAAGAACTCCTACAAGTGTAAAGAGTATCATATCATGATGATGACATTGATGGAAAAACATCTCCAAAGAGAGCTAAGCACTTCAAAGGAAGAACTAAGTTAAGTTCTCCTCGTCAATCAAGTTCTCAAACTCATCATCCAAAGGACAATCATAATAAAAAGAAAAAGAAAAATAAGTCTACCCATGCAACAATTCCTCTCCTCCCCATTTTCTTATTAATTCCTTTGGTCATTTACATTTCAAATCTTGTAAAGTAGATTTAGAATAGGGGCCCAAAAATATCCAAGAGGAGTTTCTCTCTAGTCATTTAGGATTCACAAGCCCTTATCCTACTTTTTTCATCCTCTTAGAAGGGTTAGAAGGATTATTTTCTATAAATTTAAATCCTATGCTACTTTCCTCATCCCCTTAGAAGGGTTAGAAGGATCCTTGTCTATAAATTTAAACCCTCTAACCCCACCCTCATCTCTCAACCAATCTCTCTAAGGAGGATCTCAAAGAAGGTTTTCCTTCCTCTAAAATATAAAAGAATAATCTTAGACCACATATTAAAGGAATTTGGATTTTCAAAGGTAGCTCTATAGGATTACGTAAACACCTCAATATAAAAAAACCTAGGGAAGGAAAAAGAGGTATAAAATATTAACTATCCATATCCTAGAAGCAAGCTAACTCAGAAGAAAGAAGTGGAATATATTAATATTTAATCAAGGACCTTAGAGAATCTCCCCCCAAGGTAGATCCAAAGTAATATATTCTTAACCCTAAATTATATAGGTATTATCAATCCCTCTAAGAAATTGGCCCTTAAGAGGTTAATAGACACTTAGAACCCTTATTCCATATTTTTGCAAGACCTCATGATGGAAGGGGCCAAAATTATACAATAATTCTAGAAGCTTGTAAAAGGGTGGGAATTAAATTTCATGTACTCTATAGGTCATTGAATATCATTATTCATGATATCGAAGACTACAATTTTGATCCTCTAATTCATGCCTCTTTATTCAAGGCTTCAGGTCTCCTTTCATTCATTTGAATTAGAAAAAGAAATTAACCATACAAACATCTATGGACCTTATTCATATCATTTGGAATTTTGGGACTACCTCTTCTCCAACTAATGGATAAGGAAATGGGAGGTAATTCTAAAATGATATTTATATTTTACTATTGGTGGCTCTAATATTTTGGGGTCAATCTCCCAAGTGGAATTTCTCGCTCATTTTGTTATTAGAAGCTTGGAGTAAATTGGCCTCCTAGATATTGAGTCCTCCAAGAACATCCCCATGTTGAAAAATAAAATAAATGGGGAGATTTGAATTGCCAAATGTCTCAATTAATTCCTAGGCTTACAATAGTTTTTGGAAGAAACCTTTAAATTTCAGCAAAAGGTTTTAGTTGGAGGGAACTCTAATCATAATTTGATTCTAATAAAAGTGACCACCGTGTAGGGAAAACATCCTTTCCCATTCAAATTAAACTCCAAGTGGATTAAATATGAATATTTTATTCAAATGTTGAAAACCCTTGGTTCCCTTCACTAATTCGCTAAGGTGAATTTTGAACCATTCAATCTCACTTGAATTTGGAAAAGGACAAAACATGTTGATCTAATTTTCAAAGGAAAATTGTGAAATGGGTGATAAAATTATTTGGGAAGTAGAGGAATCCCACAAGCCTTTGGCGCTTCATTTCCTAGGGTTGGTTTTTAGGTTTATGTTTCCACTCTGATGGGGTAAGTTGGAATGTGAACATCTTGGGGTCATAATTTTGGAATACATTCTCCATTTGGTGCACATGATAGCCCATTGGAAAGGTATATCCAATAAGTACATTTTATGACTACACTGAACAGTCTATGACTATAAGAGCTTGTTTCCCCATAAAATTTCATTTAGGGCCTCAAAACAACTCTAGAAGTTCAGGACCTAAAAACTATAGAGGTAATGTGAAATACCATGTAGAGATATAAATATTCCTTGTAGAAGAAATTGATTACATGATCTCTTTGTGGAATTGTTAAAAAACAATATGGCATGTTAGATCACACTAAATAACAAAAATAACATTCAAATTGGGTTCATTTACTACCTATAAGGACTATCTCCAAGTCTAAAAGAGATGGGAGTGATTGTTGATTACAGAGTTTAGATCTGGATTTTTTAGAGCTTAAAGTAAATGTGAAAACTTTTTAATTTTAGTAATAGAAAAGTGAACAACTAGAGCTAGTTCCATAAACCAAAAGCAAAGCCAAATCTAGAGTCGAAGTTGTAGCTAGGGGCTAAAATTAGAGCCATTTTGTAGAGTAGAGAAGTAGACAAAAAGTGCATTGATCTAGATTGGTTTCCTTCAAGATTTTAGAGACCAAAAAGCCTCTCACTGGGTAGGTGTGATTCAAAATGGATCTAAACCAACAAATGGTTGTAAGACTTAATACCTATAATATTAAGTTGAAAATTAGTGAAGGTTATTAAACTATGTAAAACAAAATTCAATGTAAATTGAATAAGACAACAGAGAAATTTTGAGAATTGAATGAAAAAGCAAGGACGAGGAATGATAAATCGAAGGTCACACTATTGAATGTCCCATTTCCCTGTTTCTCCTTATTTCCCCATGTATTTTCCTTCTCAAAGTGTCTTTTTTCTAAGAAGAGAGGAGGGTGCATAAAGAGAACCATAGGCTACATTATACCAAATATTTCCAAAATGAAATCTAAGCAACCATTCAAATTTGGTTTTCCCATTTGGCTTTATGGGGTAAACACTATGTCAATTATGAGCTTTATTGTAATGATTATGTCATTGTTATGCATTAGAGTATGGTTTTAGTTTCATTTCAATGGATTTATATGTAATATTAGATGGAATTGTCATCAATTCATGCATATAATCAATTATTATCAATCATTGGGTTAATTGCAACAACCACTAACTCCTGTAATTATGTCAATTATGTTAGAATTATTGTTTTCTTTAGAGCTGATTCAGGTTTGTTAGAGATAGTTGAGATATTTACTCAACTAATTAGATTTAGACACTAAGATATCCAATCTATGTTAATTCTTATTTTATTGTATAAACATATAACTTTGTGTGATAATAAAATATAAAAATAGTTTTGGAGTGCATTAATTTTCTAAGCTGGTATTAGAATTGGTTGCTCTAGGTGTAACTCCCCTACATGAGGACCAGAAATATGAGACTAGCACAGTGTGTGTTTTGTGTAAAATTATTTTTGTGTGTTTATGTGTGGTGAGTTTGATGAAGTGTGAGACTCACACTATGGATATGTATGGGTTTCAGAATAATGCATTGAAATATTTCCACAAGAGACTTCATCGCTTGTAAGGGAGAATGGAGAATTCGATGAATTGATGGAGGATGCTATTAATGGGTACATTAAAATAACTTAGAAAAGTGCCAACATGGAAATTATTTTTTAGATATGTTTCCCAACATCTCTAAGAGGGCATCCAATGCCAAAGACAAAATATTAAGACACGGGAGTGACATACACGCCCTTCTCATCAACATGTTTGTTGCTGGAATTGATATGAAAACAATTACTTTGGAATGGGAAATGGACTTCATCTGATGTCAAGTCATGTGAAGCCAAATTTCCCATCACATACATAGCCTTCAGTGTCTTCAATTTCAGCTACTACCCATCTGATAGTTGTGATGGAATATGTAGCAGCATTGAATTGGGACAATATTGTCCATTAAATAGATATTCAACTATACAGTGCAAGATTGTTTCATTGTTTGTTTTGAATTCTTTGTTATTTATTTTTTTGAAATGAATTATGATTAACCTCTCATAGAAAAAAGTAACATAATCTAAGCTAGTTTTTCTTTAAATACTTCGATACCACGAGAAAACATCATTGGTTTGATTATGTCTATTGTCTATTATAAGTTAGTGGTTCTTTTTGTACTTTGGTGCACCAAGAAAAATGGTCACCAATTATCTTTGTGTTTTGTGAGCTTGTGTATGTGGAAAAGGCCAGGTTTTTTGTGTGATTGTTGGATACATTTAGGATCTAGAATGCTTTCCTATATATTTGGTGAATACATCGAGCTATGTATTTTGATAGGTGGAAGCATTTCAATAGAATTATTTAGTATCTAGATTATTTTTTGAATTATGTCAAGAATCTTCGGTCACTACATATACATTATTGATGGTTAGAAAAAAATGAATCTTCAATGGATGAAGTGACAGTTCAGAATGAATGGTTGAGAAGGAGCACAATCTAAAAAAGTTCAAAAATAGATAGAAATGTTGATGAAGACCAAACTAGAAAGAGATAAAAGTCCAAAAATATTTTTTGTGATTTAAGTAATGTTATTTGTGATGTAAGCATTAAGGGAGGGTGTTAGAATTAATGCTTACTTTATAGTTTATTTGAGTTTGTGAGATATTGTTGATATATTCACTCAACTAACTCGATTGAGATACTAAGATATTCAATCTATGTTAATGTCTATTTTGTTGTATAAATACATTTTTTTATGATAATAAATATACAAATAGTTTTGGAGTGCAATATTTTTCTAATAAATTCCACTCTCCTAAAGTCAAATTTCAATCTACCCTAGGTTTTTTCTTCTTGTCATGGAATGTTATCACCTTATAGAGGTCATACAACCATCAAGTACAAAGTAGGGGACATCCATATGTTGTACGATGGTCATACAGGTTGTATGTAGCTTTGTTGGGTTCCTTATTCATTAGAAATTCACTCATTTATTATTTGTGTGTTTGTAATTGGTTGCTAAAGGTGAATTGAGTAGCTCAAGAAAAGATGTGCAAATAAAATGATAAACATTGTATGGGTAGATTGTGACTAATGTTGAAATCAAACCTAGTCTTATCTCTACTCATGAAGGTAGTGATGTGAAGAAGTATTTTGTTAGCAATTTGAATTTATCCATGCAAAATATTACACTAGTATCATATTAGTTGAAGTTGTTCCATTAGGATTGATAGTGAACAAGTCCAAAAAGTATAAGTACGTATGAATAGAAGTTAAGGAGAACACCAACTAACATTAAGAGTGGAAATTCCCAAATTGGGATTGAATTTCATAGTTCACTAAATGCAACCCCTTTCACATGAATTATCGATTCACTATTTAAGTTTTGGTTGTTTTATTTGATAATTAGATGTTATCATCATATGATGAAGAATAGTAATAATCAACATTCAACATTCTCTATATTGATACTCTGCAATATAGATTTGAAAATATTCTTAGGATGAAAGATCTATTTTGAGTTAAATCAATTAAGTTTTTTTATTGTCAAAAGGGAAATTTGTCCATTTTACCTTTGAACGTGAACAATACCTAAACAATTTAGACATAATTCTAGGTTTAAACTTTGGAAGAAAAAAATTACTCAATGTAAGAATGACTCAATCCAATTTGTTGAATTGTTAAGAGAATGTCCCAATCAGAAGCATCTTTACAGGACATGTGAAAACATTCCTATAACGCAAGTGAAATCGAAGCAAGTTATTTTTAAGGGGATAAGAACCTTCAATACTATGAGAACTATATTGATGGTGCAATGCTATATAAAGCCTAAGCTATTAGAAACCAAATTTAAGTAATTGCATATTCATATCCCCAAAGTACATGTGAGAATTTGAATTGGATTCTTGATAGAGCTTTGTGATGATGATGATGATGATGGGGTAAACACTATGTCAATTATGAGCTTTATTGTAATGGTTGTGTCATTTTTATGCATTAGAGTATGGTTTTAGTTTCATTTCAATGGATTTATATGTAATATTAGATGGAATTGTCATTGATTCATGCATATAATCAATTGTTATCAATCATTAGGTTAATTGCAACAACCACTAACTCATGTAATTATGTCAATTATGTTAGAATTATGGTTTTCTTTAGAGTTGATTCAGGTTTGTTAGAGATAGTTCAGATATTTACTCAACTAATTAGATTTAGACACTAAGATATCCAATCCGTGTTAATTCTTATTTTATTGTATAAACATATAACTTTGTGTGATAATAAAATATACAAATAGTTTTGGAGTGCATTAATTTTCTAAGTTGGTATTAGAATTGGTTGCTCTAGGTGTAACTCCCCTACACGAGGACCATAAATATGAGACTAGCACAATGTGTGTTTTGTGTAAAATTATTTTTGTGTGTTTATGTGTGATGAGTTTGATGAAGTGTGAGACTGATCACGCTATGGATATGTATGGGTTTCATAATAATGCATTGAAATATTTCCACAAGATACTTCATCGCTTGTAAGAGAGAATGGAGAATTCGATGAATTAATGGAGGAGGTTATTAATGGGTACATTAAAATAAGTTAGGAAAAGAGCCAACATGGAAATTATTTTTTAGATATGTTTCCCAACATCTCTAAGAGGGCATCCAATGCCAAAGAAAAAATATTAAGACACAGGAGTGACATACATGCCCTTCTCATCAACATGGTTGTTGCTGGAATTGATATGACAACAATTACTTTGGAATGGGAAATGGACTTCAACTAATGTCAAGTCGTGTGGAGCCAAATTTCCCATCACATACATAGCTTTCAGTGTCTTCAATTTCAGCTACTACCCATCTTATAGTTGTGATGGAATATGTAGCAGCATTGAATTGGGACAATATTGTCCATTAAATAGATAATCAACTATACAATGCAAGATTGTTTCATTGTTTGTTTTGCATTCTTTGTTATTTCTTTTTGTGAAATGAATTATGATTAACCTCTCATAGAAAAAAGTAACATAATTTAAGCTAGTTTTTCTTTAAATACTTTGGTACCACGAGAAAACATCATTGGTTTGATTATGTCTATTTTCTATTATAAGTTAGTGGTTCTTGTTGTACTTTGGTGCACCAAGAAAAATGGTCACCAATTTTCTTTGTGTTTTTGTGAGCTTGTGTATGTGAAAAAGGCGAGGTTGTTTGCTTGATTGTTGGATACATTTAGGATCCAAAAATTTTTCCTCTATATTTGGTGAATACATCGAGCTGTGTATTTTGATAGATGGAAGCATGTCAATAGAATGATTTAGTATCTAGATTATTTTTTGAATTATGTCAAGAATCTTCGGTCACTACGTATACATTATTGATGGTTAGAAAAAAATGAATCTTCAATGGATGAAGTGATAGCTCAGAATGAATGGTTGAGAAGGAGCACAATCTAAAAAAGTTCAAAAATAAATAGAAATGTTGATGAAGACCAAACTAGAAAGAGATAAAAGTCCAAAAATATTTTTTGTGATTTAAGTATTGGTATTTGTGATGTAAGCATTAAGGGAGGGTGTTAGAATTAATGCTTACTTTATAGTTTATTTGATTTTGTTAGATATTGTTGATATATTCACTCAACTAACTCGATTGAGAGACTAAGATATTCAATCTATGTTAATGTCTATTTTGTTGTATAAATACATTTTTTTATGATAATAAAATATACAAATAGTTTTGGAGTGCAATAATTTTCTAAGTAATTCCACTCTCCTAAAGTCAAATTTCAATCTACCCTAGGTTTTTTCTTCTTGTCGTGGAATGTTATCACCTTATAGAGGTCTTACAACCAGTAAGTACAAAGCAGGGGGCATCCATATGTTGTACGATGGTCATACAGGTTGTATGTATCTTTGTTGGGTTCCTTATTCATTAGAAATTCACTCATTTATTATTTGTGTGTTTGGAATTGGTTGCTAAAGGTGAATTGAGTAGCTCAAGAAAATATGTGCAGATAAAATTTTAAACATTGTATGGGTCGATTGTGACTAATGTTGAACTCAAACCTAGTCTTATCTCTACTCATGAAGGCAGTGATGTGAAGACGTATTTTGTTAGCAATTTGAATTTATCCATGCAAAATATTACACTAGTATCATATTAGTTGAAGTTGTTCCATTGGGATTGATAGTGAACAAGTCCAAAAAGTATAAGTACGCAAGAATAGAAGTTAAGGAGAACACCAACTAACATTAAGAGTGGAAATTTCCAAATTGGGATTGAATTTCATAGTTCACTAAATGCAACCCCTTTCACATGAATTATCGATTCACTATTTAAGTTTTGGTTGTTTTATTTGATAATTAGGTGTCATCGTCATATGATGAAGAATCGTAATAATAAGATGTTTTAGATTGCTTTATGTAGGCACCATCAACATTCTCTAAATTGATACTCTGCAATATAGATTTGAAAATATTCTTAGGATGAAAGCTCTATTTTGTGTTAAATCAATTAAGTTTTTTTATTGTCGAAAGGGAAATTTGTCCATTTTACCTTTGAACGTGAACAATACCTAAACAATTTAGACATAATTCTAGGTTTGAACTTTGGAAGAAAAAAATTACTCAATGTAAGAATGAGTCAATCCAATTTGTTGAATTGTTAAGAGAATGTCCCAAGCAGAAGAATCTTTACAGGACACGTGAAAACATTCCTATAACGCAAGTGAAATTGAAGCAAGTTATTTTTAAGGGGATAAGAACCTTCAATACTATGAAAACTATATTGATGGCGTAATGCTATATAAAGCCTAAGCTATTAGAAACTAAATTTAAGTAACTGCATATTCATATCCCCAAAGTAAATGTGAGAATTTGAATTGGATTCTTGATAGAGCTTGGTAGTTAGTTATTATGCTTATGTTACAACATATAACAATAAACTTTTAGTAAGAATATTACCAATTTTACTTTGTAAGCTTAGGTATATCCTTCCCATTTTTTGTTAATTTAAAACTGGGCATCAAAGATACAAAAATTAGACCTCAACCTCCCCGTAGGAAACCAGGTCTGTTGGCCATCTAAGAGAAAATTATGTCAACCAAAACATAAACAGTCTTAATAACCTGTACAGTATCTGACGATACTTAATATCTAAGTCCATAAATACTATCATAAACAAAAAAAGAGAACTTGCCGCTAAAAAAAGTAACTGAAAACATTAATCATGATTAATCATCTTCTGACTCCACAGGGGCAGGGTCTTTGGCACCTGAACTAGGCATTTCAACTTCAATCTGCTGCAATGACTTGATACCCTTCTCCATCCTTCCTATTTTAGCATACTGATGCAGCTGACGGAGGTTAATTTCCTGAATATTTCTATTAATATCTGCCAGAGTAGACTCCAACTTGGATTCTCTTATCTCTTGAGTCGACATGACTGCCTTTTCTAGCAAGCATTTTATCAACCAGTAAGTTCTGATTCACTATTGGAACAGAGAAATACATCCTTGGGTGTGCCCTGGATCAGCTACAACATTTTTCATATCGTCATATGCCATATAATCCTCCATATCCACTTTTTTTATAGCCTCAGTTTCCCAACCATAAATACGAGATTGAACAGAATTAAGAACCTCTGATGAAAAAATTTGCACTAGCGGCTCCAGGAGTTGATTTTTTGATTTTCTTCCTCTTTTCAAAGGCTGCTGGGAGATAGGTTGCTTGCCTTTATCTGCATTTGGCTTCCTACCTCGAGTTTTTTTAACCATCTTAGAGAAACTAGGAAAGGATTCTTCTGATGCTAACAAACAAAAAACATAACCATGACAAATACATATCAAAAACCTAAAAAAGTTTTGTAAACCAGCAGATAGACTTTTTCCATGACCTAGGTTAACTGAAGCCACAATATTTGAAACCAGAAACAGAACTCATAAAGCGTAACAGAGACATCGGGGTATATAACTCCTCCCCTCAAAACCAATGACCATCTTCCTATCTGGGCTTCTATAAAAAAGCTTCAAAGCAAGTACCTCCCTCCAAGTTTTCCACAACACCAGAATGACAAGTAAACCACTTAAGGAAAAACAGTAGAAGACCCTAAACACCGGCATGAGACTCACAACAACAGCAAGAAGGAAATCTATGTTATCATTATCCGAAAGACACTTCTTAAGATTATTCAATATTCTACCCAAATTCCTAACAGAGTAAAATTCATAAACTGGCAAGGCAAAGACAGAGACTACACCATACCCCATATTCCCAACAATTGCAGAAGGAATTTTATAGAAAACAACCAGAAACCCCATGACCACATTCTGCAAGCAACGAATAGCTGGAGCCCTAAGTATTTTCACAGACCAGGAATGAAATCAAGCCAACCAGCATATATATAAATAATTGAAAACTACCATAACTAGTAGGAAAAGGACAAAAGCAGTTAGCAGAGACAGTAACCACATTCCCCAACAACAACATTCTTTCCATACTAAATGAAGACGATTTTTAGACCAGAAAACGAAAAACCTCTTAACGAATTTCTGCATACACCCAACTTCAACAACTTTCAGCATTTGCCCATACCATGACCGAACAAACCCCCATTTAAACAAGTAATCTAGAAATACCATGACTACTTTCCGCATTCGACGATAATCTGAAACCTTCGGCAAGTGCACATAGGAGAATATGATAATACATACCAAAAAACCTCCCGGCCCGTCATCACGCACCTTCGACTCTGTTCTCCACTGACCATGTAACAAACTTCACATAAAATCCACATAACAAAAAACATTACCTTTCCATGCATATTACCCTTCTACCAACGCTTTTCCCTAAGATTAACTGACAACCTTGCTGGCTTACTCAGCTAGAGCCTGCACCAACTAAACCTCATTTATTTCCTTAGGTGATGGATGTCCTTTCATCCCATCCACTGACCTGCCTCGTGCATGCGACAGGCACGTTGTGTCCTCCCCACGTGGCAAGGCATAGCCTCTGATATGTGTAGTTGGCTCCCTCACCATCATGTTACACCTCGATCGGGGGATGATGTGTTCCCTTCCTGCAAAATTCTGATCCTCTACTACAATATTCCAAAGTTCAGGCACCACTGCTTGCAGCTCCTGTCTCCATGGCCGATCAAGAAACCCAATGCAGGCCCAATTCGCTAGGAAATCCGCTGCTCTGTTGCCTTGTCTTCTCACATGAAGAGGTACAGTGTATTCAATTCCTCCCAATCTCTGCTTAATTTCTTGCACTAATCTTGCAGTTCTCCAGCTTTACCTGATTACCTCCCAATTAGCCCCTTATTGAAGCTTTTTTATAATACCAGTAGCCATTGTTGAATCCTCCTCGATTTCTAGTCGATTATAGTGTTCACAACTCGCGAAATGGTTGTTTCCACGAAGAGGGAGCGAGCATATCTTCCTTCAAATTTAACTGATGAAGGTTTCTCCCTTCCAATCCCTGTACTACCCAGTCCTCATGCTCCCATTTTTCTGATAGAATTGTTTCTCTTATTCCTTTTAATGTTATATTCCAGATTTCCTCATTTTTTAACCTACAGTCCTGAAAAATCCTTTTGTTCGTTTCTTTCCACTGGGACCATAATAGAAACCCCACCGCAAGTGTCCATGCTATGTTCACCACTGAACTTTGATAAACTCCCTTTCTGCAATTTTCAATTGTTTGACGGAGGTTGTATTTGTTTCTATCTATTTGTTGAAATAGAGTATTTAAATTTGACCACATTTATTCAACCACCTTACAAGTATTGAGAAGGTGTTCCATGTTTTCTTCTTCTTCTACACACATCACGCAGCTTGACGGCCTATGCATTCCCCATTTTTTTAATTGATCCCAGGTGAAAATCTGCCCATGCCCAACAAACCACAAGAAGTGTTTGATTTTCGGCCAGTGCTTAAGAGACCAAATTTTCTTCCATAGTCGGATTTCCGGAATTTCATTATGATTTGCCTGCAACTGGTAGGCTTTTGGAATTGTGAACATTCCTTTCGGCCTATATCCCCATCTTAATATATCATTACCTGCTTGAATTGGAATTTTCCTTGTTTGAAGCTCTTTCGCAAAATTTCCCCATTGCTGCGTATCTGGAGTTTCCTGCCACTGTTGTTTTTGTTTCCATCTCCTCCAAAATTGATCATTCTGGTCCTCCCAGTATTTTTTCACTTCCTTATACTGAGGGTTTCCGGTAAAGAGAAATATTTCTGCCAAGTCCAGTCTTGTAAAAAAAATTTCCCACTGCTGTCAAGAATCTTCCCAAAAACCTGCCAAATTTCCTTCTCTGATCTCCCAAAAACTGTGAATCCTTATCAACTGTCTGTTGGCAACTACAAGGTTCCATATACCAGAACCTCTCTGAATTTTAGGCCAATTTAGACGTTCCTTCACTATTTGAAGCATATTATATTTCCTTTCCCATATACACTGCCATAAGGCGAAACCCCCTTGTAACCATCTCCACCACAATTTTGCTCCCATTACCTGATTAAGTGGAAACAGATCTCTAAGCCCTAAACCCCCTTTTTGCTTAGGTAGAGTAAGTTTACCCCAAGATAAAAGTGCCCATTTCCGCTCCTCCTGAGCCCCTTGCCAGAGGAATTTTTTAAATAGACTTACCATGTCTGGGCAAGTTTTCTTTGGACAAGCCATACCTAACAGATGGTAAATAGGGATAGCTTGAAGAATTGATCTTAAAAGAATAACTTGACTAGGAGTATTAAGTGTCCGAAAAGACCAATTAAGCATTCATTTTTGGATTCTATTAATTAGAGCTTTCCAACCACTAGTTTTCAGAGAATTCCCAGATAGCGACATACCAAGATATTTCGAGGGTAAAGTTCCCATACTAAACCCAAGGGTCCTAGTAAGAAACCTTTTAGATTGGGGAGTCGTATTAAAAAAGAAAACATTTGATTTTTCTTTATTAATTCGAGTACTCGAAGCATCCATAAACAAGTTCAAAATCTCCAAAACCGCTTTACATTCAAGGAGGGTGGCTTGAAAAAAACAACATTATATCATCAACAAATTGTTGATGAGACAAGGTAAGATTCAGACCCCAAAGGTTCAGACCTTTGAAAACACCATCTTGAACTCTTTGCTTAATATATCTACCCAAACCTTCAGCAGCTATGATAAACAGGAAAGGAGATATAGGATCACCCTGTCTAAGACCACAAGAAACGTTAAAAGAGCTTGAGGGAGACCCATTAACCAGGATAGATAAATGAGAAGAGGTAATAAAAGATAAAACCCACTTTACCCATCTTTCATCAAACCCAAAGGAAAGTAAGATCTGCTGAAGATAATTCCAATTATCATAGGCTTTTGACAAGTCTAACTTAATAAGCATTCCTTTAGCTTTAAGATTACCAAGGGAATGAATAGGCTCCTTTTGTCTACCTTTGACAAATCCTGTTTGCTCTGGAGATATGAAAGCTAGGAAGATTGGTTTTAGGTGGTTTACCATAACAGAAAAATATTACCAATTTTACAACCATTAGAAAAATATGATTCATTAAACAAAAAATACATTATACACATAACATAAGCCTTGCCTTTCTATGTAAGCTATAAAAACATATTTGGTTAATGATCATTCACTTAATAATCATTGAAAAAAAATTATTTAACAATATCTAAGAAACTTATTTAATACATAGTTAAAGAGTTTTAAAATCCATTGAAATTCATAAAGTTGTAATTACAATTTTTCATTTTTAAATTAATATTTTTTTATCATAAAAAAAAATGCCCTCCAAAACCCTTATTACATCGAAATATATAATTTTAATAATTTGTATTATTAATTTTAAGATTAAAAAAAAAAAAAATTATGGACCAGAATTATTCAAACAAAAAAGTCCAAACACGTTTAGAGCACTGTCTTTAAATTTGATACACAAATTATTATGATATTTACTATTATTAAATAATTTAATTGAAGGAATGGAAGGAATGACAGAACCAAAAAAACAACCACATAGTTAGACCACTAATTTGAATCTGATAGGATGAATTTGAGCAGCTCTTGATATTGTTATTTTAATTAATTATTAAATAAATAATTATGTCGTTGTCGTTGAAAAAACATCAAATTTGATCTTGAATTATGTGGAGGGTTATTGTGTTTTATCAAGAGTACGTGTTTTTTAGGAGATTATAGATTAAAAAAGTTTAATTAGATTTAGCAATTAAATTGTTGGGTTAAGATGGTTTTTTTTTTCACAAACAAAGAAATCTCATAAATCAATTTGATATCTAACTTCATAAATCAATTTGATATCTAACTTGTTTCATAAATCAATTTGATATCTAGGTTGACGTATAACCTTAAAATTAAATAATAATAATTTAAAAATTTAAAAGTTAAAATGAGAGTAAGTGAAATATCTCGAAATGTTACAGAAATTATAAACATAAACAGAAGCTGTGTCTGAGGATCATACCCAAGATGTCTTTCATGTTTGTTAAGCGTCAGCCATGTCTCGCTTCTCTGCTTCTGTTTTGCTCCTCTTCATCATGGCTTGGCAGCTTTGGCCTTTTGAAATGATTGCAGGAGTCACAGACACTCGGGATGGTGAGCCTAACACTGGTATCTCTTTCTGTGACATTAGGCAAGTGTACATGTTTATTAAATAAATAACCATTCCCTTCCATGTGTTTAGCCAACATGATACTGTTGGTACAGAGGCAATTGCAAAATACCCCGTCGACATGGAAAAGGGGAGATCCTTGTGATTCAGAATGGGTTGGGATTTCTTGCATTGGTTCCAGAATAACTGCATTGTAAGCCTTTTTCCACCTTGCTTTAATAACAACAACTCATCTTCCAATTGAAAAACCCACCTAGCTTAATATTATCTCATCCTCTAAATGAATATGCCAGCTTTATAGAAAACTTTGAAACTTCTATGTTATTGAATCTTTGCATGCTGAGAATTTTACAGGTATTTGTCTTCAACAAATGTGACAGGACAGTTGCCCATTGAAATTGGGCTCCTTTCAGCCCTGCAAATTCTGTAAGTCAATTAAAGCCATCTAATATGCATGCAGCTTGATGTTGGCAAAGTCGAGGAGGCCATAGAGAGGCATTTATCTTAACTTTCTAAATACATATCATATCATACTTAGATATTGATGGGTTCTCAAACCACTCCCCTGGTACCTGGATTGACTGGGCAGTGCCAGAATTTGCCCAAATGGCTCTTTTGTGCTCTTTTTTTATAAAAAAATGGATCATGAAAGTGTTTGAATCATTTTTTAATTGTGAAGCTAGATTTAACCAATAATTCTAATTTCATTTTTTAATTGTGAAGCTAGATTTAACCAATAATTCTAATTTCTAAAACCACAAGACCAGATCTTATTAAAATAATATCAAAATTTCCATAATTTTATTTTCTGCTAGATTTTATCAAAATAATACCAAAATTTCAAAATAGAAAAAAACTATGCATTGCTGGGCTTCTATGATGCAATTAAAAATTACTAAGGATGATCCTCCTGCCTAGGGAATTACTGTTGAATTGACAGGAAAAAACCTTCATTGCAGGGATTTGTCGTACAATCCAGGCTTGACAGGATCGATTCCGAGTAGTTTGGGAAATTTACAACACCTTCAAACGTTGTATGCATTTTGAACCTTGTGATTATCCCGTGGTTGAAACGTTGGCACTTCTTCAGATTGTTGACAATCAGCTAATTTCTAGCTTGTCTCAGGATTTTGATAGGCTGTAGCTTTAATGGGCGCATTCCACCAGAGCTGGGCAAACTGCAAAGGCTGGTCACTCTGTAAGAAAATAAATCACTGGTTTTTTTATTTTAAGTTTTGTCATTAAAATTTTGTATTTTTTGGGGTTGAATTTTGATTTTTGTTGTTTAAAAATAGTTTTTAATGGTATATATAGATTTAATATGGAAAATTTTTTGGCACTTAATTGTAAAAGGTTTACAACTTATCTGAATATAATATAGAATTCTAGCAAATCTCTACAAAATTCTAGACACTTCGAAATTTTTCTGAAGCATTTTGATTGGAAAGGGTTCAACATATAATTCCTACAAATCTCTACAAAATTCTAGACACCCTGATGGTAAAGGGTTCAACCTATAATTCTTACAAATCTTTTAAATTCTAAACAAATCATACTTAAAGTAAGTTGAAAAACTTCCAAAAACATATAATAGGCTGAAAAACTTTCAAAAACATGTAGATAAATGTCTTTAGAATTAATCACACATCATGAATTAAGATAAATTACTAGATAAAATACTGTTTTTAATCAACCTGTACACTTTATTACTTCCTGAATCGTCGTTGATTTTGTAGGGACGTGAATTCGAATGGTTTGTCAGGAAGCATTCCTGCTCCTTTGGGAAATCTTACCAATCTCTACTGGTTCGACTTTGGCAATAACTCCATTGGCGGACAGCTTCCAGTCGAGCTAAAGGGGCTTGTTAATTGCGGTCACTTGTAAGATTGTTATTATTTGTTCTTTTGTGCAGGAATATCCATTTTGTAGGCTTGCTACGTCCAGTAACTTACCTGGTTATGTCGTTGATTGTTCAAGCCACTTTAATAAAAACCAATTGAAGGGGCCAATTCCACCAGAGATTTTCCACGAAAATATGAACCTTGTGCATGTGTAAGTACCCATAATTGCTTAAATTCAATTAGCAAAATCTGTTTTCATCAAATTGGGCGCAGTTGATCAGTAATGCGATTATATTATCATTTGCAGGCTGTTAGATCACAATTTGATTAGCGGAGAGATCCCATCTACTCTTGGAAATGTTTCAAGCTTGGAGATCGTGTGAGTTTTTGATATGATTCCTAAATAGTTTATTTAGTTCTAAATCATGTATATTTAGTTTATTTAGTAAGTTTTTATAAAAAAATTTAAAGAAAGAAATAAAAAAAGAAAGTATTTTTAAAGTGTATAAAGTTAAAAATAGTTTATAGGACAGATTGTTTTTTCATTTAATTCTTGTATTAGTATCTTTTTTCCTGTAAAATTTTACAATAGATACTCCTAACTTCTACAAACACTTTGCTGAATAAATTATCAAAGAACTAGTTACCAATATACTTGCATAATTTTCCTTACTCACATTCTAAAGTTAAATATTTTTCTGTTTTTCAATGATCCACAGAAGGCTTGATCGAAACTCTTTTGAAGGTCAAACACCGTTCAGCATCCAAAAATTGGGAAAACTTTCTTCATTGTAAAATCCCTTTAACCCAAAATTTCATTCACGGTGCTCTGTTTTGGTTTTTATTGTGTTGTTGGTTTTTTTAATATGTTTCATCCTATTGGAAAGGATTCAGTTAAGTTTCAAGCTATGATTAAGGTCTATATAGGTCAGCTCTAAATTTCAAGTGTGCTGCTATGCTGCCAAACCGTTTACTTTTTAAATTCCTATAAAATATCAAAAATATGTTTTTTTTCAAAATAAAAAATAAAAATCAGAAATGCTTATCCCAATAAAGAAAACTTTGCACTGATTTTGTGCATTTTGTCAGGAACCTATCACACAATCAGCTCACAGGTTCCTTACCTGACCTATCGGGGATGAGCAAGCTTGAATATCTGTAAGTAGAAAGGTTCACATTAGTTACCAATCTTCTATCAATTAAATTCTAACAATATTTGGGTGCATGGCACTTGTTGGCAGTGACCTAAGTCACAATCCATTCGAGCCATCCGAGGTTCCTACCTGGTTATCCACATTAGAATCATTGAACACTATGTAAGTTCAAGTGATCTGATGTCTGTGTGATTTTAAAACGCCCAATTATAAAAATATGGCCTTGATGATCATGTTTTGTTATCTTTCATATTAATCAGTTTTTTCTATCCCCTTTGCCCTGTTCCATAGTATGATGGAGAACAGTTCATTAAATGGGCAGCTTCCTTCAGAAGTTTTTAGCATGCCACAACTTGAGAGAGTGTGAGTGTATTCAATACTTTCTCTACTTTGTCGTCCACATTACAATGTCGAAAGCTCAGACTTGAACTGTTAGTAATCCTATTTTTTTTAATGACGTAGAATACTCTCCCATAATTCTATAGAGGGGTCTCTGCAAATCGACGCCACTTTCAGCCAGCAGATGCAATTGATAGACATTCAGTACAATAACATCACAAGCTTTCTGTCGGGATCAAACTACAGAAATACTTTGTTGTAAGGATTTTCTTTATAAACTTGTAAACTGATTCATTTTGTTGTACTGTGCTGTGCTAGGGGGTGGCTAGCAATTTTTCTTTTGTAACTAGAATTTAATGTTATTGGGAACTTTTGGAAATCTGTGTATTGTGTATGAAGAGTCTGAACTCAAATTTAAGTTATTTTTTATTTGTTTTTTTTTTCTTTTCTTTTGTAAATTTGGTAGTACTTCCCTATTCATTCATTAAATCAAAATAGCAGGTTACATTCAGAATATTTACTTGATGGCCTCAACCTGCCCGTAGGAAACTAAGTCTGTTGGCCACCTCACAGAGTTATAGGCCAACTAAAATTGACAAAGTTTAAAACTGTCTCTAGCTACCTTAACAAGTCTATTATCTATTATATCTAAAGACTTAACCAGAAAGTAAATACTATTCTTACTTTGCATTCCAAAACAAAAACAAGGAACCATAAAGCTTAGTCCTCTCTATGGACACCAAGTCATTGACACTTGACCCAAGCATGTCAACTTGGTTCATGCTCTGAAGCTGTCATTCCACTTGGCCAAGGGGAACATTCTGATGGTGTTGCACAAAATGGATTTCCTAGATTTCCCTAAGCGTTTATACTAAAATAGAGGCTGCACGCTGTCAAATCTTTGCAAATTTCTTGAACATTAACAATGCCCTTGGCTAGTAAGCACTTATTTGTCTTTCTCTAACCTCTATCTCCCTTATCCTTTTATATATCATGGTCCTGCTGTCTTCATATCATCATCTAAACTTCGTGCCCTAAGATAGGTGAAATGTTCACCAAAAAAATTAGGCTCCTCATACACAACACATAAATTTCCAGAATTTCTCAACAACATTATGATACTACATGTCATAATACTAAAACATAAATTCAAAAATTTTGAACTGTGTATTCCTCATTGCAAGAAAATTGAGAAAAAAACTTACATATTTTAACTAAACTAAACTGAATAAATGTACTGTACTTTATTAGTTTTGAGAGATATTCATGTGTGAGCTAAAATTAATTAGTTTTGAGAGATATTCATGTGTGAGCTAAAATTAACATATCTATTAGGGTTTTAAGTCTTTATAAAAGCAATTGAATAAGCCATTCACAGGATATTTAGAAGTTGAGTATTTATAATATATAAGCTTTAAATAATTGAACCAAACAATTCAATGAGCAGCAATTCATATTTGATTTTCTTATTTTGTGGTTGCCTTCTTTTTCCATCTATCAATGTAACCTCAAGGTTGTATTCGGATGCAGACTTAAAGGTAACCCAGTTTGTGATTCTCCAACATTAGCTCGCAACCTATGCCAAGCTGAAGCAGATGAACAGACCCCCTACCAAACTGATATGACACAGTGTGGAAACCATGTCACATGCCCTCAAGGTTTCCTGAAAGTCGATCCTCTGAGCTGTGAATGTACAGCTGCGTATGAGGGTGTCATGGTGTTCAAAGCTCCAAGTTTTTCAAGTTCGGCGAATACAACCAGATTCCATGAACTGGAGAATTCTCTATGGACCCAATTAAACTTGACAAAGGGATCGGTACACATCAGCTACAAGTCGTTTGATTCCAATGGGTATCTGAATATAGAAGTCCGGCTTTTCCCACCGCCTGGGAAGAAGTATTTTGAGCGATTACAGCTCGTAAAGGTTCTGTACGCTTTGAGCAATCATATCTACGTACCTCCGCTGGGATTTGGACCTTACTATTTCATATCACCAGAGCTTTACAATTTTTTGGACGGTGAGAAACTGAACTTTACTCTGAATCCTGGTTTTCCATTTAACCGGCTATTTTTCATAAGATTCCCTTATTGCAGAGGGATCGAAGAATCTCAGTTCAGGTCCAATAATTGGAATAGCAATTGGTGCATTGGTGTCGTTCTTTGCCATTATTGCTCTTGGGATTTATGCGTTTTTGCAAAGAAAGAAAGCAGAGAGGGCCGTTGAATTATCGAACCCATTCGGTATGATATGAGAAAGTACCTGCTTTTAGCTTTGCCATATGAATTTCGTGTTAGAAAAGGAAACTGATTTATTTTGGGTTTTCATCAGCTTCTTGGGGAAGAGGCAGCCGAAGAGACAGTGGAGATGCTCCCAAACTGAAAGGAGCCCGATCTTTTCCGTTTCAAGAACTGAAAATGGCTACCAATAATTTCTCGAAGGATAACGAGATTGGCTCAGGAGGCTACGGCAAGGTACGGATTTTCTAGACCTTTATTTACTCCCCCAACGGTGTATGTCAAACTTAGCTAAAACGCTCCATTCCCCTGGCTTTTTTTTAGAGTTGTCGATGAATATTCAGTCATCCAATTTGGTTGAAATTCGAATCCACCATTATATGAAACAAATTTTCCAATTTCCGCAATTGATAACTGCACAGCAGATGTTTTAACCTATTTTAATCTGTTTACAATTTGAACAATGTATATTTTAGGATCTGCAATTTTATGCATAACCGGATTCTGACCAAGTGCGGGCGATTTTATTAACCCTTAGATCACACGCTCACAAACCACAGCTCAATGTGTACCGTATAGCACGATCTGTGATCTTAATCTCAGATACTTAAACCTCCCAACCTGCATAAATCTACCGCTACGGGAAACAGGGGATTGTGGCTCTAGGATTTGAATACGAGACGTATGAGGCTGTCAATGAATTTAATATTGCTGTTTCTTTTTTTAAATGAAAAAAACTATTTCCATTGATTAAAACGAAAGACAAAGACAAGGAAAAACTTTTTTTCCACCGATTAAAAGGAGTTTGTTGAGATATTTTTTCAATGAGTAATTTATTTTTGAATTTCATTGGAATATTTTGAATTTCATTTACATTATTATTTATGTGGTTTGTAATTTGGTTTTGGAGAAATATACTAATAATTTGTGCACCATGTCATTCTCTCAATTTCTTTACTAGTATCCAAACTTGTATGGACTTGACTCTTGTTAGAAATTTTTAAAAACAGGGGAAATGCTTTTTCTCAACCCACAAAGTTCACATAGAGTTGCAGAGAGGTTTTAAACGAGAGGAAAACAAATCATGAAAGTCTTTCTTAGGTCTTTTTCTTAATACAGAGTGGCTGAAATTAAAATGGCAATTAAAGAGGAGCAAATAAAAACAGAATAAAACCTAGTTGTTGCTGTAAAATTTTGACAACCAAATGGCAACTAACAATACTTTATATTATGACTTCAAAACATGAAATACATTCACATATGGCGGTGCTTCTCCTTCACCAGTGAAATCTATAACTTAAACAACTATTCTTATTGAGAATTACATTCACCGGAGCGATTTACACACAACAAAACCTATAACTTAAACAACTATTCTTACTGAGAATTACATTCACCAGCATGATTTACACACATTAAAACCTATAACTTGTTTTCAGGTGCCCACCAAATTTTCTCCACAATTTTCTCCTTCTTTCAGACTTACATATGCCACATTACATTCCTCTGCACCTTACATGTAAAATCAAAACATATATATCAAAGACATTTAATTCATGACAAACAAAATTTAATACAAATGATGGGTGGACATGACTTTCTGAATTTTGACAACCAAATCACAACTAACAATACTTTATATGATGACTTCAAAACATGAAATACATTCACATACATTCACTCTAAAATGTCGGAATTTCTGATAATTCCTGAACAATGTGAGGAAACAAAAATTCCTTTTCTAACATAAAGAGAACAATCAAAATAAATACTCTGCAAAAATCACACACACAGTGGGAATAAAATTCATTGTTTGTCATTCAAAATTTCCTACTGTTACAAAGCATCAGAACTGTTGTGCTGGATTTACAAAAATTTCTTCACTGTGCTGTTACACACACACAGCGCTCCTTTGTTGTTACACATACAGCTTCATTTGTTGTTACACATACAACATTCATTTGATGTTACACACACAACGTTCATTTGTTGTTACACACACAGCATTTGCTACTACACATAGCCTTCTTTTACTACTACACCCAGTCTTATGTTGCTGTTACACACATAGTGTTCCTTTTGCTACTACACACACATCGTTCCTTTTCTCTCTGCATACACAGTCTTCTTCTTTTTTTGCATCTATTGCACTACATAACATAGTTGTCTATGTGTATATTAAAAAAGTAAAAAACCTAAGTTTAAAAAAAAAAAATTATTAAATAAAACTATTTGACATAAAACATTAAAACCAAATTCAAACTTTGTCATATCACGGCTTTTAAATGCAGTTAGGTGAATGGTGTTAAGGCGGGAGGTAACGTGGTGCAGACCACGATTTGGTGGATCGAAAGACTGTTATTTCCAGGTTGTTGATGCAGGGATTCAAACCTAGAAATTTAATGCACGATTGAGTGCAAACCAAAACAAGAAATCTCTACTGCTTCTGTCCTTCAGTTTCACATCAAAATTAAAACTTGTTGTCCTGCTGTTATAGGTTTGCAGTTGGAATTAATTTCCAACACTCCCCCTTAATTACAACTGTTGCTATCTTGCATTCCTAGACATTTTTTGAGATAATTAAAACTTTTCTGCCCCAATGGTTTTGCTAAAATATCAGCAAATTGCTCTTCTATTCTACAGTGCTATAAAACAATTTCTCCATTGTTCACTAACTCTCTGATGTAGTGATACTTTGCATCAATGTGTTTGGTCCTCTTATGAAACACTGAATTCTTGGATAAAGCTATAGCTGAACTATTATCACAATACACTGTTGTGCCTTTTACCTGTTTATGACACAAACTTCTTAACATTCTCCTCATCCATACTGCTTGACATATTGTTGTTGTAGCTACTACATACTCTGCCTTTGTTGTAGATAAAGCCACAATTGGTTGTTTCTTAGAAGCCCATAAGATGGCTCTTGATCCCATATGAAAAACATATCGAGAGGTGATTTTCTTGTCATCTATACTTCTAGCCCAATCATTGTTGGTATATCCAATTAGTTCAAAATTTTCTAAAGTGGTGTATAAAATTCTATACCTCTTTATTCCCTTCACATGCCTCAAATTATCTTTCCTGCTTACTAATGTGCCTCCTTTGGCCTTTCCATAAATTTGGAGATTAAACTCACATCATGCATAATATCTAGCCTAGTTGCAGTCAAATACAGAAGGCTGTCAACTATGCTCTTATACAAACTTGAATTAAAATCATTGTTGTTTTCTTTGCTTAACTTCAATCCCATCACTGTAAAAGTAATTGCTACCTTGCAATCCTGCATGTTAAATATTTCCAAAACTTATTTCACATATTTAGCTTAAGAAATAAAAATTTTATTTTCATTTTTCTCTACTTCTATTCCTAAGAAGTATCTTAGCAATTCCATATCAGTCATCTCAAATTCATCATTCATGACTATTTTGGATCCATTTTCCAGTAGATAGGCATCTATCCTACTTTACCATGCTCTTGGTTCTTGTTTTAGCCCATACATAGTTTTCTTCAATTTGTATACCTTGTGCTCTTGGCCTTCTTTCTTATATCCCAGAGGTTGTTCAACATAAACCTCTTCCATCAATACTCCATTCAGGAATGTTGATTTCACAGCCATTTGGTAAACTTTCCATTTGTGTTGTACCGCTATGGACAACACTGCTCTTACTGTCTCCATTCTTGCAACTGGTGCAAAAGATTCTTCATAGTCTCTTCCTTGTTGTTGCTTATAGCCTTTGACAACAAGTCTGGCCTTGTGCCTTTTAATCTTACCTTCAACATTGTTCTTGGTTTTATAAACTCATTTCACTCCAATTGCTTCTTTGCTTTTTGGGAGATCAACTAGTTCCCATGTCATATTTTTCTCTATTGCATTTATCTCTTCATCCATAGCATATATCTGTTTCTTTTCTTTTACAACTTCTACAAAATAAATAGGATATTATACATGACAATACAATGCAAATAAAGAGTTCATATCTTCATTTGCTGCCTCTTACTCATAGATTTCATTTAGACTTCTGAATCTGGCTCCTCTTTCACTTGTTGAACTTGTGTTTGTAGAAACACTCAAATTTGCTCCTTGTGATGTGCTTGGAGAAGCACTGTCATCAATTCTCAAGGGTGTTCTCATACTTGCTTGTGGTGTCCCTTGTTGTCCTTGTGTTGGTGGAGGTGGTGCTGCTAATGAGGGATGTCTTTCAGCTATTTCTTCCTCATCTTCATCATGAGACAAATATATTTTTACATTCACTATTTTTTAAATGCTTCCATCCCAAGCTTCTTCCTCAATAAACTGCACATCTCTGCTTATCATAAACTTCTTGGTGGATGGGTTATACAATCTGTATGCCTTGGATTTTTCACTGTATCCAAAAAATATGCACTTCTCCCCCTTACTGTCTAACTTCTTTCTTAGCTGATCTGGAATGTGTGCATAAGCCACACAACCAAAAAATATCATGTGGGTGACATGCTGTTTCATGCCACTCCATCCACGTTTCTTCCAGAACTCTATTCATTACACTCTTTGTTGGACATTTATTCAAGACATATGATGCACAATGTACAGCTTCAGCCCATTTGGAAAATGTTTTTCCTTCAGCATACTTTTTACCATGTACTCCATGATGGTTTTATTTTTCCTTCAGCAACTCCATTTTGCTGAGGTGTATACCTTGCTATAAATTACTTGTGTATCCCATTTTCTCTGTAAAAACGCAGAAATAATTTGGAGATACATTCTCCTCCTCTGTGTCCTAAGGACTTTAATATGCTGCCCACTTTGATTCTCTACAAGAGCCTTAAAGTGGAAAAATTTCTCAAACACTTCACTCTTCAAATTAAAGAAATAAACCCATGTTTTTCTTGTGCAATCATCAATAAAAGTCAACATATAATGGCTGCCTGCTAATGATGGTGTTTGCATTGGTCCACACAAATTAGAATTGACTATTTCTAAGGGTACTTTTTCCCTTATGCTCTTTCCTGATGGAAAGCTTTCTCTGTGTTTTTTGTCCAAGATGCAGCCTTCATATAGGTTGTCTAGTTTCTCAATCAATGGTAATCCTTTTACCATATCTTTTTTGGGCAACAAGTTCATACCTCCGAAGTTGAGATGTCCAAATATCAAATGCCATAACCAGTTTTCATCTTTTTCTTCTCTTTGGAATGTCTATTGTGTCACTGCTACCATTGCAGCTCCTTTCTTCAAATCTTCTCTCATCTTGAGAGGAAACATTTTGTTTCTTGTCATCTTCACTTTTGCAATGCATTTCTTGCTTGGTGGTTTATCCATGATGGTGCATACATCATCTTCAAAGAATACATTGTAGTCTTTCTAAATGAGTTGTCCAATGCTCAAAAGGTTACACTTCATACTAGGCACATAATATACATCTGATATGGATTTCTTTTCTCATTTATTTGTTAAAAAACTCACTCTATATTTTCCCATGACAGAGACTTTACTATCTGTCCCTAATGTTACTTGAGACTTCACATTTTCATCTAAGATGGAAAACATAGAAATTTTTCCAGTCATATGGTTACTACATCCTGAATCTAGAAACTATATATCTTCATTTTTCTCTTCAGTCATATTACATGCTAAAAAAAAATTCTCTTGACTGAGATTTTCTTTAGTAAAATTAGCACTGGGTCTACTACCCATGTTACTCTGTTTCTTCCTACATTCATTGTCATAGTGCCCATACTTCTTACAGTAATGACATTGGACTTGGGATTTATCATACCTTTGTCCATGTTCTTGATTTTTTCCACCTTGTTGGCTATTTCCTTGGCTTTGATTCTGAATTTGATTGCTGCCCCTTCCACTAGTACTTGCAGGGATGATTCTTCCTCCTCGGTTCTGGCTTCTGCCTCTACCTTTTCCTTTGTAGTTTGATCTTCCTTGACCTCTTTCTCTTCCAAATGACATTTAGGTCTTGAAAGCATTCTCCAAAGATGAGTTTGTTGTTTTGCCCAATATTTGTTCATGTGTCATCAATGATGCATGAAGCTTATCAACAGTAAAAATTGAGAGATCTTTTGTCTCTTCAATGGTTGTAAGTATCACATCAAATCTTGAGGGTAGGCTCCTCAATACTTTCTCCACTATTCTTCTCTGTTCTACTGTCTCTCCATGAGATATCATTTGGATAACCACCCAATCAACAATGTGAAGAATGAGTCTATTGTATCAGACTCTTTCATGCAAATGACTTCAAAATCTCTTCTCATTAATTGAAGCTTTTCTGTCTTTACCTTCTCCATATCTTCATAGGCTATTTGGAGGGTATCCCATGCATCCTTAGACTTCTTTACTGTTGTAATTCTTGGAAATATGCTTTCATGCACTGCTTGATAGAGATAGAAGAGGGCTTTTGAGTCCTTCTTCCTATTACTCTTTAGCAAATCCTTCTCTGTCTGTGTCAAGGCATTAAATTCTTGTTCATATGCTAGTTCTTCTAAACCATCTTCAACGAGCTCCAATAAATATTGAGAGGCAAACATGGCTCTCATTGTGATTGCCCAATATTCATAGTTCTTCCCATTGAACTGTGTGAGATGAGTATTTCTCATACTCGTGCTTGTGTTGGCTCTTTCCATTACTAGCCTTACTAAACTATGCTAAAACTTGACTGTGTTTCTTAAACAAATCTTCTCACTACTAAGAGATAAACTCTGTCTCTAAAAGAATCTTAAGACTTCTCTTTTACAGTTCTCTAGAATGTAATATTCAAGCAAACAAAAAACTCTGTTTTGGTGAATACCTGACTTTGTTGAACCTTCACACTGCTGGAGAAAACTTCAACAAACTTCTTCTTCCTTCAGCTTCTTCAGCATTTGCTGAGAGCTTGAACTAGCTCTAAAACCATGTTGGAATTTTTGATAATTCCTGAACAGCAGTGAGGAAAAAAAAAATCCTCTTCTAACATAGAGAGAACAATCAAAACAAATACTCTGCAAAAATCACACACACAGTGGGAAGAAAATTCATTGTTTATTAATTAAAATTTCGTGCTGTTACAAAGCATCAGAACTGTTGTTCTGGATTTACAAAAAATTATTCATTGTGTTGTTACACACACACGATGCTCCTTTTTTGTTACACATACAACTTCATTTGTTTTTACACACACAACATTAATTTGCTATTACACACACAACATTCATCTATTGTTACACACACAGCATTTGCTGCTACACACAGTCTTCTTTCGTTGCTACACCCAGTCTTTTGTTGTTGTTACACACACAACATTTCTTTTGCTGCTACACACACAATGTTCCTTTTCTCTCTTCATACACAGTCTTCTTTTGTTTTTGCATCTATCGCACTACATAACATTGTTTTCTAGGTGTATATTAAAAAAGTAAAAAACATAAGTTAAAAAAAAAATTGTCTGACATAAAGCATTAAAACCAAAATTCAAACTTTGTCATGTCATGGATTTTAGATGCAGTTAGGTAAATGGTGTTAAAGCGGGAAGTAATGTGGTTCGGACCACGATTTGGTGGATCGGAAGAGTGCTACTACTAGGTTGTTGATGCAGGGATTCAAACCCATAAATTTAATGCACAATTGAGTGCAAACTAAAATAAGAAATCTCTATTGCTTCCGTCCTTTAGTTTCACATCAAAATTAAATCTTGTTGTCCGGCTGCTACAAGTTTGCAGTTGGAATTAATTTCCAACATAAAAAAACTATTCTTATGAGAATTACATTCAGCAGGGTTGTGGGATTTACACACAGTAAAAATTGTAACTTGTTTTCACGTGCCCACCAAAATTTGCTCCACAATTTTCTACTTCTTGTCTTTTCAGAGTTACATCCAGCACATTACATTCCTCTAACTTTCTGAATTTTACAGAGATTGGGTGAAGTAAATAACACTTGCAAATACACTTTTAAGCAAATTCAATCTGCAACCTGCAAAAAATTCTCTGAGATATGATCATTCATTGAAATATGATTGCTTGTTAGTATATTTAACGCGATGGTTGAAATTAATTCTCCAATAGATTGTTCTATTCTCTATATATAGATTAATAACTATGTGAAAACAATTTTATTTTTTCTGTATTTTCACGCACTCTCTCTATGATTAAGGGTTGTGTGATTGAGCACTCTCTGTTTTATTTTTTATTTTGTGTGATTGAGCCCTTTGTAAAAGGGTTGTTCTACAGTGCAGTTGTGTAGTAGCTTTTTGTAAGCTGGCTTTACACCCTATTTCCATCTTCGTACCTTGTTAATTGCAATTTGAAAGCGCACCCATGGAATCCATTTACACTGAGGTCCTATGCTATAGGCTATTTAATGATATGCTCTAGGCTATATAATGTTGTTGGATAGTATATGCCCATCATTAAAATCAAACAAATTTAAATCTAACCTTAATCTTATACTGCGTAACCACATTAAATAGCCTCTAAAAACTCGTATATGGTTATACTGCCTAACCACATTAAATAGCCTCTCAAAACTCGTAGAAGGCACCACTCGAATGTTCATTTTTTTAATGTTTTGCTGCAGTTTAATCTAATTTATATCCAATGATTTGTTGGACAGGAAAGACTACCTTTTCGGGCACACTATACTTGTGGGTTCTCTTTTTCATAGGAATTTGTAGGTCCTCAAATAGCCCCATTCAGAGTAGGACCATATACTATCGGTTTTGAAGCTTGCATTTTAATCACCCACGACATAAAAACATTGCATTTTATGGTACATACAAATGCTTGGGGCCTCGTGTAGAAATTTCCTTGAGATCTTGATCGACAAGGGAACTCACAGCTGAAGAAGCCAAGCCATTTATGGACAAGAGTTTCATTAATGTTTCCTTTCCTTTTGGCTTTGACCTAACTCACTCTTGATCCTACACGATTGCAATCTCGAAATATTAACTAGTCAATTTGGACCGATCGAAATTTAGAGCGTTTGGGCTTTCTTTATATATCGTTCATAGCTGTTGGATATGATTATGGTGAACGAGTATGAGACCACTTCTCTTTTTTGAATAGCATGGAAGAGCTTCTCAGACTACCCATGCCATTTATTCACCTGGTGTCACCCATGGCCCCTGGAGAGCAATACATCGGTTGATGACTTTCGAGGATGTTTGGAAACTGTAAACTTCTGCTGGTGCAATTTGTAGTTCCAAAATGCGTCCATGGCAGTGTTGACGGGGTTGACCATTGGTGGTCTGCATCTAATTTATATTTGAAAACTTTGAAAAATGGTAATTATGAATGAGTGTGGAATAATTAAATAATTTATTTATTTTTATTTTGGTTTGTAAATTAAGAAGTGTGGAATAATTAAATAATTTATTTATTTTTATTTTGGTTTGTAAATTAAGAAGTGTGGAATAATTAAATAATTTATTTATTTTTATTTTGGTTTGTAAATTAAGAAGTGTAGAACCAATTGATGAACACAAAAGTATAATTTAATTTAGGTGTCTAGAGAATGCATAGCTAAGTTAATTGTGTGAATTTATTATATATTTATGGATCTTTTTGTATTTGGGGTTTCAAGGTATCACGTTATGTTATTACATGCATGTGTGTAGAAAGGTCAGTTGCATAATTGACAGTAACTCATTTATAGAACTATCGAGAGTGTAGTAGCTTCATCATCCCATTCTGTATGAGATCCTCTTCTTTAATTACCTTCTTTTATCTTTGCAATATGAATTTCACTTTAGAAAATGAAATTGATTTATGTTGTGTTTTCATCTTATCAAACCCATTCGGTATGAGATCCTCTTCTTTAATTACCTTCTTTTATCTTTGCAATATGAAATTCACTTTAGAAAAGGAAACTAATTTATGTTGGGTTTTAATCTCTACTTTGGGTAGAGGAAGCCAAAGAGATAATGGAGATGCACCCAAACTTGTTAGAAATAGTAATTACTCTTGTGTGTATGCAATGTATGAGGAGTTGAGTTAAGTTAAGAAAAGAAAGTCAAGTCCATTTTGAGTTTGCATGAAGCAATTAGCCGGAGAAAAGTCAAACCTAGTTAGATTTTGCATGATTTCATATTTAGTAAGTTTGATGTTTATATACCTGTGGTTGTTCATTTTAATCTGTGAAATCCAAAAGCAGTAGCTCGGGTGGATGTATGAGAGAAATATTTAAGAGTAGAAGGTTTTATTTTATATCTACAACTTGTCTATTCATGTTTATCTATGCCTCTGACCAACAAGTGGTATTGGAGCAAAAGGTTTTGAGAAGTCAGAATACTTCACAGCCTCAGCTGAGAGTTTCCACAACCATCACTGTCATAGCCAGATTTGATAGCCACGCAACTCTTCCCTTTTGGTTTTCTAAGCCATTGTAATGTTGATTCAAAGGAATCACACATGAATTTCAGAGAGTTGTAGCTTGTTGTAGAAAAATCGTTGCAAGCACTGAGAGCCACCGCCACTAAAAGTGACCATTGATGTGTCATTTCGATAGGGAGTTGTGAGCAGTTTGAGGAGAGTCACCATCTCTTCAACCTTAGTTCGCTAAAAATTTCTCTTTCCCTACCCATCGTGAGCCACCATTGTGAGTTTGGGAAGACCTTACATTTGTGTTGGAAAACAATACGAATAAAATTATTTTTGGAAGATCAAATCCACTCTATTTTGGTAGTTATTTAATATTGTTTTTAAGTGATTTTTAGTTGGTATACTAAAAGGTTCAATGATTTATTTGAGGTTTTTTTTTTTTTTTTTTTTGTAAGCCTGGTAGTACCTTTTCTTTTCTATTAATTATAAAAGCAGGTTAAAGATATATGATGTTCGATGGCCTCAACTTGCCCGAAGGAAACTAGGTATATTGGCCACCAAACTACATTATAGGCCATCCAAAACATGAACCATTTGAGTTTGTCTACCCAGGCCTTATAGGCCTTTAATTCTATTACACTACTACACTTAAGATTACTTAAATAAAAGCTATTTGTCAAAACCATCATAACAAAACAGAATGATTAACACATATTGCAAGTAGCTAGTCATTAGACGACTCTACCTATGTTGTATCTTTAGTGCTCGAACCTGGCATTTCGAATTGGTGCATACCCTAGAGCTGACACTCTATTCTGCCAAGGCAGACATACTAATGGTGTAGTTGCAATTGTATAGATTGAAGTTCCTTTTGAATATTCTTGGGGTTCATCTCTTCCTACTGATGCTTCTCTCCTTCCTGAATTTCAATGATGGCTTTCACCATGATACACTTCATGAGGAAATATAGGTGGATTGTTTTCTTGAACAAGGTGAGCAGCCCTCGGGTGTTCCCAGGGTCTATAACCAGTGGCTCCCATTCCTCGACGAGAGGCTCAACTACTATTTATGCTTTTAATTTTGACTCCCACGCTGATATCATTGGTTTAAACTATGATGGGGTCCCAACACTAAACACATGTAGTATGTTCTACATGTTTTCCCCATCTGAATTTCTTCCTCACTTACAGGGCCTGCTGGTCGAGCCCCCCTACCCTTTACTTTTCTCTCCTTTTTAGTTTTCGGTGTATCCTCCCCGCCCTCTCTTACCATTTCCTAGAGCCTTCCCTATTCTTTTGTTCGACGGGACACCCCTCACCTTCAAGACCGCGCGCACCCACACAGGAGATGGAACCCTCAGTGCAAGAGTTGGTGGGATTATGTAATATTCCCTTTTTTTATAAGGTCAAAGTGGACGGAATCAACCCATGGTATTTATCGTGGTATTCACCCATGTATCGGTCCCTGGTATCCACTTTCGTTTTTCGAAGGAAAACAATAAAATAAGGTCCATCTAACCTATAAAAAGTGATAAGGACCAAATAGAGGGATCATCCTAAACTTGTATATCTATTTGTGTTTTGTTGGGAGCTTGGCATGGCCAATTATAGCTTGATCCTGGGATGAAAACCATGTGGTGACATTGTTGGTGGATCCATCCACGGTGCACGATTGTGCTTTAGTGTTTGTTTTCTGTTTTAATGAGAAACCAAGCATGCCGTCTGCATGAGCTCCAATTTTATCGTAAGGGCATGTCTTTAAAATTCAACTAATAATATAAATAAAATGGCTACATTTCTAGATCATGTATATGTTCTTGTTCTTGATGAAAATTTGTTTTAAATCAGAACACTAATATGTTCTAGATCTATCGAAATTTTTACTGTTTGGAATCTTACAGTTGTATCAGAGTTGTGCATACTGCCAGCTTGAGTGTTCTGGTTAGTAGATCAAGATTTCTATTTGCAAGATTGGAAATTATTGTCATAACTTTGGTGGAAATTATTTTCACCCTAGTTGGCATTGTCCCTCTTCGATGGTTCTTGATTATCGATATCACCCTAGTTGGTCAATTAATTACCTATTTGGTTCATGGAAGTGATTTCATATCAGATCTACCAATATTGTACAAGATTGGGCTGTGGATATTGGGTTTTTTCATGTATTCACCGTTGTATCTAGATTGCAGACCGGAGTTTAGGCAACATAAGACCAGTGGAATGTAGAAGAGCCCAAATACCAGATCGAGTTATTTCCTCCGCTCGTGTGCATGATTTAAATTGGCCATCAAGTCTGCCAGGGTGTTGGGAGAAGGCCCTGTCATCTATGTAGAAATTATACAAAATGCATGTATGTCCTGGATTCTCCTAATCTAACAATGTGCTACTGTTAAATACAAAACTGCTTCTACAAATCTTTGCGGAATTAAAAACACAATCGCCAATTACAATATCATGAAGAAAGATCAATCCCACACAACACAGATAATTTCCCGGAGAAAGCTTATACCTAAAAACTCCACTATATTCTATTGTATATTATATCATCGATTGTGAAACAATTACATATAAAGCTCCAATCCAAGAGCTCTCAATACATGAGCTAATTGTCTCACACTGTCATACAAAAATTGCGAAGTTCCTTAGCCAATTTACTGTCTCCAAACAACCTGCCTCCACTGCGCAATCCCTGATGGTAAAGAACCCTGAATGATGGATTATCTTGCCTTCATTGACTGCATAAATATCATGGGCACATCCAATGTGTTTGTGCTTGCATGTGTGCAAGCGGATAATGTCACAACTGATAGTTTACTTCCATTTCACCTAGAACTCAACTAGGTCTCCACTGGATCTAACATGCGTGCAGCTAATAATAGTAAAAACATCAGTTGCATGTGAGACCACTGATTGTGAATTGATTAATAATTAGTTCACTTGATCTCTCACTAGTGTATATTCAGTTACAACTAGCACAACTGACTTTAACTCACTTAACTGAGTTAAATTGATTTACAACTTTCATTAACTAATGCATTGCTACACTTCCAACTCTGTTACAACTAGAATCACTCTGTTACAACTTAAGTCAACCTGCATGTCCCACCAACCAACCTCTTAACTCGAAATTCACTTAGCTAACTGATTTACCACTTAAGTTAACTATTTTCAAGTCCACATTCAGAATAGATTATAGCTTAATGTCCATCTAAGATCAAGGATGTTGTTTCCAGATGCCAATTTCACTGTTTCTTGTTGCAAACTTCAGCAATCTAATCTCAAAGTGGCAGAGAAAGGATTTGGAGTCAGAGAAAAGGATGGAGACCACAGGCTTGGAGAGATTGTGAGCTGGAGGGAGTGACAAATTTTCAAGAAATTAGGGGCCATGGGGTGCACCATAGACCAAGAGGTCGGAACACTAGGATTGGGGAGTCTTGTGCAACGTAGAGGGGCCATTCATCACCACAGTTCAAAGTTAGTCATCAATTACAAAAGGAGAATTTAAGTGTATAAATTTGAATAATAGATGAATTATTCACCGAGATTATCCTGATTACACACTATTTGAGCTTCATGCATGATACATAACCTCTTCTACAATTGATCATCAATTTGCGGAAATAAAAGCAGTCGCATGTGCACATTAAAACATAATCAAGCACACATATAACACAGTATGTAATGGGGAAAGCTTACAGCTGAAAACCCCCAACTATCTGTATATTATAATGATAGAGAACATGTAACAATACATAGCACAAACTCCTCACAAGCTCTCAGCACTATCTCCAATTGTTACACACTAACTAGCTCAGATATGAACAAGTCACAAGTTCAAATCTCCTCCACCTGTTAGCCTGCCTCTACTGCGCAATCCAAGATGAATAATGATGAGATCCAAGTTCGAATCCCACTGGCTTGTACTACGCAATCCTCATTGGAAATCTCAATCAATGTGTGTGCAAATCTCATGCACAGCTATAGTCACAACTGATAGTAGACTCACCCTTTCACCCACTTCTAACACTGGTCTCCACTGAACTGTCCATGCACATGAGTTAACTGATGTATTCTTTAGTTGATTTATGAGTTAATAATTAGTGAATTAATTAATAATTAATTCACACCACTCATCACTAGTGTATTTATCAGCTAGACTAAATACAACTAGTTCAACTAAGTTAAACCGAACACAACTCCACCAACTGTCTCATCAACTCCACCAAACTCTGCCACATGAGTTCTAACTGAAGTCAACCATGCAATAGCTCAACTAACCAGTAGGAATAGCGTAATTCCTTCTGTCAGCTTCATGTGCCACATCCATAGCTCGAACTGAAGTGCTCCAAGAGGATAAGATAATGTTTATAGTCCAAATATTATTAAGGGCTAATAATATTCGACTGATCTATTTTTAGACTAGCAGTCTAAAAATAGACTCCGCCCAATGTCTAAAAATAGAGGTCCATCTATTTTTACCAACTTGACCAATCATCCATAAATAGCATCCTGCAACTCATAGACCATGATCCATATGTCTAAAAATAGACATAGTCTAAAAATAGACTTTGCGCTAAAAATAGCCTGCGGGCCCACTTAGTGAAGGCGACTTCATTTCACTAAGCTCCATCATCTTGTTGCATTTTCAACACTCCCTCTCAACAAGATATGGATTATCTGCAACCCCTATCCTGCCTCTATGGTATTCAAATTTTCTCCTGGTGAGCGCCTTCGTCAAGATATCAGCATCCCGATCCTCCGTGGGAATATATGAAAGTAACATGATTCTTAGCTGCACACAATCTCTGATATGATGGTACCTGATGTCGATGTGTTTGGATCTATCATGAAATACTGGATTAGCCGAGAGTTTAATGCAACTCTGGTTATCACAATAAATCACAGTAGGCTCCAAGTGCGACCCGAACAAATCGACCAGAATCTTCCTCATCCATATAGCCTCGCATGCAACCAAGCTTCCTGCCATATACTCGACCTCCATGGAACTGAGTGCCACGGATCTCTACTTCCTGCTGTACTAGGAAACTGCTGTCGACCCGATACTGAAGATCCCTCCAGATGTGCTCTTTCAGTCCGTTGGGCTCCCTGCCCAATCTGCATCCGTGAAGCCACATAACTTCACCTCATCCTCCTGTCTGTACCACAAACCATATCCCGATGTGCCTCTAAGATAACGCAATACATGCTTGCTTGCCTTCTAGAAGAGCTTGGTAAGCTTAACCATAGCTTGCGAAAGTTGGTTAATAGCATAGCATATATCGGGTTGTGTATTGACCAGATACATAAGCGACCCCACCAACTGTCGAAAAACAGTGGCATCCACTACCTCCGCTGAAGTAGCATCCTCCTTCCTCCAACCTCTAGGAAGAGGAGTATCAACATGCTTGCAGTCATGCATGTTGAACTTCTCCAGTATCTCCCGGGCATACTTACCCTGAGAAACAAACAGTCCATCACTGCGCTGCCAAATTTCCAATCCCAGGAAATAATGAAGGAGGCCCAAGTCCTTCATCTCAAACTCTCTAGCAAGATCCTCCTTGCATGAAAGTATCAACATCTCATCACCCGTCAGAATCAAATAATCTACATAAAGTACAATGATCAGCAACTTACCCTCCACCACAATCTGGTATAGGTTAGGATCCGCCTCACTCTTGGAGAATCCAAGTCTGGTGAAATAACTGTCTATCCATGTGTACCAAGCACGAGGTGCTTGTTTCAACCCATACAACGCTCTCTTGAGCCTGCACACATGCGACGCGCTGCTGAAGATCTCAAAACCTTCGGGCTGCTCTATGTACACCTCCTCCTCAATGACTCCGTTGAGGAACGCAGTCTTCACATCCATCTAATGAACGTGCCACCCCATCTGCACTGAGAGAGCTAGGATCGTCTGTATGGAAGAATACCTTGTGACAGGTGCAAAGGTTTCCTCATAATCGATCCCCTCTATCTGTGAGAAGCCTCGGGCAACAAATCTTGCCTTGTACTTCTCCACACTCCCGTCAGCCGCCTGCTACACTTTGTAGATCCATCTCGAACCCACCACTAATTTCCCCTCTGGTCTCGGGACAATCTCCCATGCACTGTTTCTGACAATCGAATCATACTCTTCCACCATGGCATCTATCCATGCGGGGTCCTCCACATCTTCCTCAAAAGAGGATGGCTCTGTCACGACAAATTTGCTCACAAGAGCCATGTATCCAGTGTACCGGTCCGGTGACTGTCTCTGTCTGCGCTGTGCTGTAGGTGGTCCTACAATCTTCTCTGCATCCTGAATCAGTCGCTCAGCTTCTATAGTGTGCTTCTGCCCTCTGATGGTTGGCGCTGCATGAGTGGTCTCTTCCACTCCATGAACCTCCTCTTGTGGCTGATCCACATCCTGAGGCTCATCCTTAGGAACTAATAGCTCCTCATCTGCATGCAAGTGTGGCTCCCTCTCAAGCGAACACTTCATGGCTTTCTCCTCCTAAAATTTGATATCCCGTCGCACAACAGTCTTGCGACTGTCTGGAAAATACACACGATAGTTGTGGGGCGTATCAGTGTACCCCACAAATATGCCAACCTCTGCAGTCAACTCCAGCTTCTTCCTGGTATCCTTCATCACATGAATGTAGACAGGTGAACCAAAAATCCTCAAATGGGAAATATCGGGCCTCTTACCAGAGAACGCCTCCTCGGGTGTACTCATGCCAAGTATCTTGTGAGGACAACGGTTCTGCACATATACTACAGTATTTCATGCCTCCGCCCACAAGCGAATGGGTAGGCCCTGATCATGCAACATCGCCCATGCAGCACCCATGATCGTTCTGTTCTTCCTCTCAGCAACTCCGTTCTGCTGTGGGTTATGAGGTGCTATGAGCTCTCTCCGAATTCCTTCTGCGCTACAAAAGTCCTTGAATTCACCAGAGATGAATTCACCACCATTGTCACTCCTAAGAGCCTTCACCTGCTTCCCCGATTCCTTCTCAACCAGCGCCTTGAACTCACAGAACTTTGAGTATGTCTCGCTCTTCTCTTGCATGAAGAAGATCCAGCACTTCCGAGAAAAATCATCAACAAAGATCACATAGTACCTGTGCTTTGCTGTCGAAGCTACTAAGAAAGGTCCACACACGTCTGTGTGAATTCTCTCAAGGATCGTCGTGGTGCGACTATCCTTCTCATGAAAGGTGGCTTTCACAAATTTTCCCAAGGTACACCCCTTGCACTGATCTGACTGCGCAAGAGTGCCTTTAGGAAGCCCAGTAGAAATCTGCTACAGTATCTTCAAAGCTCCATGGTGAAGGTGGCCCAATCTCCGGTGCCAAAACTCGCCATCATCCCGGCTCACCACTCCTTCTGCCTTGCCTGCCATTGCTGCGCAGCCATCTACCTGCAATTGATAAAGGTTCTTAACTCGAACCCCTATCCTCCGGGTCTCACCAGTTGCCTTACTGCACAGGAAAGCCTTTCCCTCGCTAAAGACAACATGATATCCCTTGTCTTCTAACATCGCCACAGAGATAAGATTATTCTTCAATCCTGGAACATGCATCACTTCCTTCAATACGAAGGGTTTACCAGACTCCCTCTCAAAGGAAATGGTACCGATATCGGTCGCACTGTATCTACCATCATCGCCCATCTCGATGTGCACTCCAAGATCTTTCTCATCCAGATCTGAAAACAAATCTCGATCTCCAGTCATGTGAAAAGACGCACCACTGTCCAAGAACCATACTGATCCCATCACACTTGAGACCAAGCATGCGATCAACAAAAAATCCAGCTCAAACTGCGAGGCTAAGGCCTCTCCCGCTGCAGATCCAGCAGCATGCTTATTTTTCTTCTTCTGCGGACAATTTGTGGCATAATGTCCGTGCTGGTGACAGTGAAAGCACTTCACCTTGGACATGTCCTGATTCTTGCCTTTCGCACCGGAATGAGAAGCTTTCTTTCTCTTCCCCTTCTTTGCTTTAGCAGCCAAAGAACAATTTTCTTCATTAGATGCCTTTGATGAAGATCCGTCCCTAGTACTCCGCCTTATCTCCTCTTGCATAAGATCCGACCAAAGTCGCTCCCATCTTGGAAATTTCTCTCGATGATTGACAGAGTCCTGATAGGAATGCAAACTCTTCGAAGACCAAGGAGAGCCAAGTCCACCAAGTCCTCTTCATCTACAGTCACCCCCACACTTCCTAGTTCATCCCTGCATTGGGTGAACTTCGTGAGGTACTTGGGTATACTGTCGCCTTTCTCCATATTTATGTTTCTGAGTTTATCCTTGAGCGCCAACTTCCTCTGGTCTCTCTTGCTTTGGAACAAATATGTCAACGCTTTCCACATCAAGTATGGAGAAGCTTTTCCATGCAGGTTGGATACAATGTGATCCTTCACGCCCTCCAACAGAATCCTTCGACACTTTGCTGTCTTCTTTTGCCAAACCTCAACTTGAGCAGCTTCAGTAGGCTTTGGGACTTCAACATCTATGAACTCCTTCAGCCCATTTTCATCTAACACCACCTCCATCCTATCCTTCCATGCAACATAATTTGAGCTTCCCTCAAGGGCATACTCCAATCACAATCCGTTGAAAGACATTTTGACTTCGACACCAAGAAACACTGCTGCAAATTCGAATTCCACCAGCTCAAAACTCAACCGCTTTTGATCTGTGAGAACAAATTATTTCTAGCACAGAGATCAACAGTAGGGGCATTTACTGGATATATCACCTTTCAAAGAAAGTATGGATCCAGAGGCTACCTGGCCCTCGTACAAACTCTGTCTACCGAAATAAAATGTAATCACTGTAATAGATCTGATGATCAATTTCGCTCTGATACCATGTAGAAATTTGAATAATAGATGAATTATTCACTGAGATTATCCTGATTACACACTATTTGAGTTTAATGCATAATACATAACTGATCTGAAAATGGAAGGTACTTGAAAAGGGTGCAAGGTATCCATTTTAGATTATGTAAATGAGTGCAAAAATACTCTAAGTTTAAATCTGAAAATGTGAGAACTTCATATTTCTAATACAGTGATAGACTGTAGGGGCATTTACTGGATATTTCACCTTTCAAAGAAAGGATGAATCCAGAGGCTACCTGGCCCTCTTACAGACTCTGCCTAAAAAAATATTAGAAGTAAAACAATCAGATTTAATTAAAATGATCTTGCTTTAAACTTGACATTATGCGGAAATTTAGCTTGCACATGGTGTATGTCTTTTCACTGTTTAAGTATCTTAAGTGTAATTTTTTTTGCTGAAAATTAACATGGGTATAAGCAACAATATTCAGCAAGATAATATCAAAACACAACAACAATATGATATAGGATTTCACCCCAACTCTTGGGCTACATCTCCTGGATCAAGCCTCCCAAAATGGGCTTGTCCTCTTGTATTAAAAGCTCTCAAATGCAATACAAGATTATAAGTGTCTCAATAGAAAAACCTGAATATATAAACTGATTTAGAAGGCATGAAAAAGCTAATAATGCCTTTTCAAATTCACTAAACAGTGAAAGATTACCATAAACAATGATTTCTTCATCAATGTCCTGCTGGTGCTTTGAACTTATATGCAACTTTTTGGGCTGTAGAAGTCATCAAATTCCTTTGAAACCACTTCCAATGGATTCATAAGGTCTAAATTATCTGAAATAGAGCTTTTTTTCACCTCAAACTGATAACCACAACTCAAAACAGCTCAAACCCCAAAATGGCCATGGAGGCCCTGAAAACTCTCCTAAAGGTTTTCGGCCTCTAAAAGTCTTCAAACAGAGCTAAGACCTATTCCAATGGCTCTGGAATGCAGGAAATAGTCGAAAATGACTTTTGTTTCACCAAAAAATGTTAACCACAGCTCAACCAAACTCAAAACGCAAAATGGCCCTAGTGGCTCAAAAAGATTCTCCGAAGCTAAACATGCTGAAAATGAGCTCCAATGGCTTTGAAACCTATGCCATTCAGTCCAAAATGCTGAGAAAATATAAAATAAAAAAAAATTTCGTTCTAAAAGGTTGAGTAATGATAAATTTATGACCAAAAAAACTTTGCCCCAATTTCCTCCACTAAATGTGGGGCAACTACCAGTTAACTCCACTAAAAGTGGAAGTCCACCTAAATTTGGGAGCGCCTCCAGAATCTCCGCCATATTAAACTCCACTTAACTGAAGCTTAATTAAATATTAAACTTTAGATTAGGCTCCTTAAGGGCTCTTAATCATCAATCTCCCACACTGGTCATATGATGAGGTTCCATGGGAGGAGGGTTGGCCCCTCCGTGCTCCGCCGGACCCACTCCACTAAAAGTGCAATAACTTCTTCATACGGTGTCCGTTTTTCGAACCGTTTGCAGCGCCAGAATCAAGAAGACGAGACCTATGCAACCATCTTTGTTTCAATCAATTTTGAGAACTTTCATTTTTGAGCTTTTTCCCAAGCTCAGATTTGAGCTCCTGATCACACCGCCCAAATGAGAGGCTTTTGGTCCCCAAAAGCTTACTGAAATGCTGAACTAATTTGTAGTACAGAAAATGATAGAATGAACATCCTCTTCTCTTCAGCCCTTCAAAAAAATTTCCTTGAAAAGCAAATGAAATTGAACCACAAATGGAAAGAATTTGACATTTCCCTTCCTGAATGCGCTTGTCCACAACTGTCCGCAACTGACCTTCTTGAACTCACACAGAAATTTTTGTTGAGAAATTTACAGAATGAAACTATACAACGTAGCCTTGATCAATGATCTAAGGTGGCTCAAAACAAAAAATATATTACAACAAAATACATGCATACATCCAAAATTTGCATATGTACAAAAGGAGTACGTCTTACTGTGTCAAGAAGTCCATCCACTTCTCACCAAGCCACTTCCATGGCGAATTTTTCTGCTGCAACTTTTCTTCATGCGAAAATTCCCTTTCCACATCTATAATGGAATCTGAGGTTCCACCTTCGCCAATATTTTTGTCGTCTTGCTGCATGTGCGTGGGACGATGAGTTGGATGCAAAGTCCAACAATGAGAGACAACATGTCCCTTCTTTTGGAAAAAAGTGCAAATCATATGCACATTCTTTGAAGGTAGTCTTTGCTTCATCTGCTTCTTGTGTGCCTTCTTCCTCTTCCAGCATCTTGAAACATGATGGTTAAATTGACCACAAAATGTACAAGAAATCCTCTTATGCTGCTTTGCATGCTTGCCATAAGCTGCATGTCTACCATCTTCTTGCTGCAACAAAGGCTTCAAACAATGGTAAGGAAGATTGTCATCATGACGATGTAATTGAGAACTTGGGAGAAATTTTCTCTTCAAATTTGCATCACATTTTTGAATGCATGTGCTCAAAGCTTCGCCATTAAGCTGCTCATAGCCAAGACCAATATTCTTGGGACGCTCCACAACACAAATAGGCTCAACAATGCCTTGTGCATGCTTTCCCAAACCTTTGCCTTCTTCATAGCCCATTTTCAACATCAATTTGGACCCAATACCTCTTGTATGCCTTTCAAACGAACCAACACACTTTTCAATAGAGGAAACTGAAGACAAATTAGAATGATTTACCTCATGATTTACATCCTGAAGATGAGGTATTTTCTTGGACAAAGTTTCTTGAGCTTGAAGAAGCTGCAACTCCATATCATGCAGTCTTTGAAGAATGGCTTCTTTCTCTTCCTGCATAGCTAGCAATTGTGCATGAAGCTTAACGCTTTCTCTTTGATCCTCAAGGAGAATCTGCACCATATCCTTCACCTTAAAGAACTCATTCTTCATGTCATCATTGAAGAATATCGTGAAGGAGGAAACTTCACTTGTAGTAGAATTTGACATTACGTAAATGGTCAAACAATCAGAAAGAACTTCCAAAGAGAAGTCTTCAAAGCTTTCAAACAAACGACAAGCTTTTGACCAAATGCCTTCAACTCTTGGAGAGGGTTAACACCAGCTATCCCAAAATGATCTCAAGCAAACTCATGCACACAATAAAACAGTCAAGGTTGATTGCACAAATGCTCAAAATATAAACTAAACCAGAGATTGACTGAAGTAGCATTTATCTACTATGCAATTGTATAACAAAAGCGGTTCGAAGGCTCCCTGGCTTGCTTCAGACTCTGTCTATAGTTTATATAACTTTTCCAAGAAAATATAAACAGAAAAAACTAGCTCCGATACCATCTGAGCTAAAAATGGAAGGTACTTGAAAAGGGTGCAAGGTATCCATTTTCGATTATGTAAATGAGTGCAAAAATACTCTAAGTTTAAATCTGAAAATGTGAGAACTTCATATTTCTAATACAGAGATAGATTGTAGGGGAATTTATTGGATATTTCACCTTTCAAAGAAAGGATGAATCCAGAGGCTACCTGGCCCTCTTACAGACTCTGCCTAAACAAATATTAGAAGTAAAACAGTCAGATTTAATTAAAATGATCTTGCTTTAAACTTGACATTATGCGGAAATTTAGCTTGCACATGGTGTATGTCTTTTCATTGTTTAAATATCTTAAGTGTAATTGTTTTTGCTGAAACTTAACATGGGTATCAGCAACAATATTCAGCAAGATAATATCAAAACACAACAGCAATATGATATAGGAGTTCACCCCAACTCTTGGGCTACATCTCCTGGATCAAGCCTCCCAAAATGGGCTTGTCCTCTTGTATTAAAAGCTCTCAAATGCAATAAAAGATTATAAGTGTCTCAATAGAAAAATTTGAATATATAAAATGATTCAGAAGACAGGAAAAAGCTAAGAATTCCTTTTCAAATTCACTAAACAGTGAAAGATTACCATAAACAGTGATTTCTTCATCAATGTCCTGCTGGTGCTTTGAACTTCTCTGCAACTTTTCGGGCTGTAAAACTCCTCAAATGCCTCTGAAACCTCCTCCAATGGCTTCATAAGGTCGAAATTATCTTAAATAGAGCTTTGGTTCACCTCCAACTGATAACCACAACTCCAAATAGCTCCAAACCCAAAATGGCCCTAGTGGCCCCGAAAACTCTCCTAAAGGTTTTCGGCCTCTGAAAATCTTCAAACAGAGCTAAGACCTGTTCCAATGGCTCTGGAATGAAGGAAATAGTTGAAAATGACTTTTGGTTCACCAAAAAAGGTTACCCACAGCTCAACCAAACTCAAAACCCAAAATGCCCCTAGTGGCTCAAAAAGCTTCTTCGAAGTTAAACAAGTCGAAAATGAGCTCCAATGGCTCTGAAACCTGTGCCATTGAGTCCAAAAGGCTGAGAAAATACGAAAAAAAAAAAAATTCATTCCAAAAGGTTGAGTAATGAGAAAGTTATGACCAAAACAACTTTGCCCCAATTTCCTCCACTAAATGTGGGGCAACTGCCAGTTAACTCCACTAAAAGTGGAAGTCCACCTAAATTTGGGAGTGCCTCCAGAATCTCCGCCATATTAAACTCCACTTAACTGAAGCTTAATTAAATATTAAACTTGATATTAGGCTCCTTAAGCGCTCTTAATCATTAAGCTCCCACACTGGTCATATGATGAGGTTCCATGGGAGGAGGGCTGGCCCCTCTGTGCTCCGCCGGACCCACTCCACTAAAAGTGCAATAAATTCTTCATACGGTGTCCGTTTTTCGAACTGTTTGTGGTGCCAGAATCAAGAAGACGAGACCTATGCAACCATATTGGTTTCAATCAATTTTGAGAACTTTCATTTTTGATCTTTTTCCCAAGCTCAGATTTGAGCTCCTGATCAATAACCTCTTCTACAATTGATCATCAATTTGTGGAAATAAAAGCAGTCACATGCACACACTAAAACATAATCAAGCACACATATAACACAATATATAATGGGGAAAGCTTACAGCTGAAAACCCCCAACTATCTGTATATTATAATGATAGAGAACATGTAACAATACATAGCACAAAGCTCCTCACAGCTCTCAGCACTATCTCACATGCTACACACAAACTAGCTCAGATATGAAAAAGTCACAAGTTAAAATCTTCTCCACCTGTCTGCCTGCCTCTACTGCGCAATCCAAGATGAATAATGATCAGATCCAAGTTCGAATCCCACTGGCTTGTACTGCGCAATCCTCATTGGCAATCTCAATCAATGTGTGTGCAAATCTCATGCACAGCTATAGTCACAATTGATAGTAGACTCACCCTTTCACCCACCTCTAACACTGGTCTCCACTGAACTGTCCATGCATTGCAGTTAACTGATGTGTTCTTTAGTTGATTTATGAGTTAATAATTAGTGAATTAATTAATAATTAATTCACACCACTCATCACTAGTGTATTTATCAGCTAGACTAAATACAACTAGTTCAACTAAGTTAAACCGAACACAACTCCATCAACTGTCTCATCAACTCCACCAAACTCTGCCACATGAGTTCTAACTGAAGTCAACCATGCAATAGCTCAAATAACCCCTAGGAATAGCGTAATTCCTTCTGTCAGCTACATGTGCCACATCCGTAGCTCGAACTGAAGTGCTCCAAGAGGATAAGATAATGTTTATAGTCCAAATATTATTAAGGGCTAATAATATTCGACTGATCTATTTTTAGACTAGCAGTCTAAAAATAGACTCCGCCCAATGTCTAAAAATAGAGGTCCATCTATTTTTACCAACTTTACCAATCATCCATAAATATCATCCTGCAACTCATAGACCATGATCCATATGTCTAAAAATAGACTTTGCACCAAAAATAGCTTGCGGGCCCACTTAGTGAAGGCGACTTCTTTTCACTAAGCTCCATCATCTTGGTGCATTTTCAACATTAAGCACCATGATTAGAACGAATTGGTGACCATGAGAGTAGATCGCATATGTTGGGATAAGAGGCCATTGGCTTCTTCTAGGTCTGCGATGGGATCACCCTTGAAGCTGACCACTACGGGAACCTCATTGCAGGATTTTTTGTTTGCAAAGAGGCCACAGTCGCAGAACAACTAAGCTCATCCCTTGCATTCCTAACTTTCCGTGGATTTTGAAGCCTTCGTGTGTAGATTCAGTGAGGTTTGATCGATCAATACGTTCGACACCGAATCAATGGAAGGTTCTAGAAAGTCAAAATGAGAAATTAGGATCAGAGATTTGAAGGCCGAATGAATTAGCAACTAACAATCAAGGCACCACAACAATACAAAAATTAATAGTACCAAATTTATTATTTGTAGAGTTCGATTTGGCTGTTGATGTAAATTTTTGAAGTAATTGGGCCAAATTATTTGCTAACGATCAGAGTCTGAAATTGTAAAAGGGCTGAATTAAATATTGAAACATCACTATGAGGGTCGAGTTATTGTAACCTCAGAAATTTGAATTGTAATTCCAAGACCGAGAGGCAGAATTCTTCAATCGAAATTCTCTAATTTATTTGAAGCCGAAAACCGGATTAAATCTTCATGCCACGTCATCGTTGAAGGCCATGGAACAGTAGATTGGGGGTCAGATGGTTGTTGGAATGATATATTGCGTTTAGAGAGATTAAATTTCCTGTTGGTGCTCAAGAGCACTAGATCGCACTTAAGTTGAGGAGGATCAGTTTGTCATGGAGGACTATACAGTGGCCGCACAATTTTACATAGAATCTAAGGCACATTGGGGAGGGAGTCAATTTATGTTTGCATGCGAGAGCCATCTTTGAGGGAGCTCGATTTAAATTCATGCATGTTGCTACTCACATGATCACAACTCAATTAGCCAGTTTGAGCAATGCATAAGCCAGACTTGTGGGTGGAAACTGCTTTAGTCCACCAATGCCCATAATAATTCCTATATGTGAAGGCCAACTCACGGATTTCCAGTAGCTTGGGGTCCACATTATTTCCTTGCGTACAGAATGGTATTTAAATAAAGGCATATAAATTATTCTATTATAGCACACCATGTGGTTATCATTTCATGGTTATTTGGTTCATACCTTTCAGCGAAGTATTATCATGGAAGTATTATTTAATAGCAGTAGAACCATAATTATGTTATTGCAACCTTGACCACCCCACCTTTGAATAAGATAATCCAACATTATAGATTATATATCCGCCTCTTATGAATAAATGTACCCATGATATTTATTCATCTGTATGGAAGATTCATATCTTTCTTGCAAATATAGTCATTGTTGAAAGGCTGGAAAGTTATTTTCTAGACAGGTTCAACATTTTAGGAGGCATAGTAATGTCTAATGTAATTTTACATATGTGAGAAGATGGATCGTCTTGAAGTTATCTTGGAGAAAAACCAGAAAATCCTTGATGAACTAGTGATAATATATGGTCCTTTACACAACAATACCTCCTCAGATCAAAATGATGGTAAAAGAAATAGACCATTTTCGAAACGAGTCTATGTCATTCTACAGTTGAAGAACCCATGGAAAGTGAAGGAAGGAAAAGTAAAAGGGGTTAATATCTTCACACTTGGATCATAATTGAAACAAACAATGTTGGATATAGACCTTCATAAGTTGGAGGAATTAAACACATGTATCTCCAAGGTGGGGCAACCACAATGGAAGAAACTCGGTTGGGCTCTCAAGCCATCCATGCTTTCGTTAATACAACCCAGATTTTGGGAACATCCTTGTGAAAAGGCCAAGCTCACCACTGCTTCTTGTCTCAGCAATATCATGGATTTAACATCACTATTATTTCCTTAAAATAATGATATCATGAGGGAGGTATTTCATTTGATAGTAGAAGCCCTTCAGGGGTTGAACAACATCATACTTCCTACTTATCAGAAGCGGTGCAGAATTTTAAAACTCATGGCAGAGTTAAGATTTGGCACATTCATGCTGAATCTGGAATGTGACGAGTTGATCTTTCAGTTTATTCAAATATTTTAAACAAAAATTACATCAACTCATCCAGACTGTGTTAAAACAAGTATACAAAAGATCATGTCTCTATTCTTAGAAGGAGATGCTGAAATCTGCAAGATACAAAGATCCAAATTGTTGACCATTTGGAGGAAGGAACCACAGGTATCACCAGTTTCCTATTATCTAGTCTATAAGTTGGTTAGAAAGAACATAAAATTGCTTCAGAGAGTGCTAACTAGGAAGGATTGATAGAGGAAGCAAGAAAAAAAATTGCAGCAAGAATGAGCTTAGGAGGAGAGGACTATGCTTTATTTGCAAGGGACCTTGGGACATTAACCATTCATGTACAGGTGATAAGAATGAGGATACAAAGACAAAACAAGAGGATATTCCTTCAAATCATGAGGAGTCTTATAGTTGGGTCTATTGATCTTTAGGATGGTGAGAAACAATGTGAAATTATTCAGGGAGGCTTGCGCAATAACAAGGATTTGGAAGTGCATGAGGAAATTCTACCTAATGGTATTGATGAGGTAGACTCCTGTACAACTGATTTCACAGATCACTAGGGGAATGTCCATAAAGAATATGAATAGTCAAGTATAGATAACAATCCACTAGTGCATCTATGTTCGATAGTTGAAGAGGATAAACAACATATTGTTTTCACCAATGTTGCGAACATCACAATCGGGATTAAATCAACGGGGAAAAAATTGGTAAAAATCAGGAAAAAATCAGCACATACAAAAATATTCAATTTTTTAATATTTAAAGCATCCACAACATAAAATAAATTCATTGACACATAAATATGAAAAAAAAAACTAATATATAAGATGTGTAATATCATGTCTAGTGCTACATCACACATAAAATTGAATCATGTCCTGAATATTAAGTCCTGAGTCTCAACTCAGCTGCAAAATATCAACAAAAAATATAATAATGTATCTCATATCATGAGTCATAATGTCATATACAAAGGAATGCACCATATAACCTATACTAATTATTTCCTCTACCCCTCTTGCGAGAAAATGTAACAGCTTTCCCTCTAGATGAAGAAGCTGGCGGGGCTAGTAATGGACTCTGTTGTGCTCTAGAACCTGAAGCACTAGAACCTAAAGCACCAGTAGCTAAAGCAGGCAAACCACGTCCTCTACTGGTAGCAGGGGTAGGTGGTGTCACCTCCTGCTGCTGCTGCTCCTCCTCCTCCTCCTCCTCCTCATCCTCCTCCCCCTCCACTACCTCCTGCTCTATCCAATCAGGGGATGAATCCACGATATCCCTCTCAGCTTCAACCCTCCATGCAGCAATGGTGTCAATCACATCTAAAGATATGGCCTCCATATCAGGTGTCCTCTAAAGTTGTCTCACCCACAATCTAAGATTGTAGTAGACGTAAACCATGTCTTTGAGGCGCTGGGAATCCAACTTGTACAAGGGTCATAAATTAATAAATTAAAAATATATATTATAAATAATAAATTAATAATTATAAAAAAAATATTTAATGAATTCAAAAAATCAGTTGGAATATTTTAAGTTTTTAACCTGTTTCTTTTTGGTGTGTATTTTTTCAAATACACTCCAGTTGCACTCGCATTCTAAAGAGCTACATGTTTGGCTGAGTATTCTAATGGAAATATTTTGGAGTTTTGTTAATCTACCACCGTAGCTCCTCCACCATGCATCTACAAGTTACAAGTTACAACAAATAAGATAAAATTATAAAGTTACAAACATAAGAAAAAATTTAAAATAATGAAAATTCGAAAATTGAAAGTTGAAGCAAAGTACGGAGTTATGATTCATAAACTTGAGGAGACAATGAATTTTGAAACAAACAAAATCTTACCTAGCATTTTACTAGTCCTATCCTAGACATCCATGTCAAAGCTCAATGTGCCACCTGCCATTCTATATACCTTCATTTCTTTTGATATATTTGCACGATCTGTTGGAGATGGCACCATCTTCTGAACACAAGTGAAAAATCCATCCATGACCTCAGCATCAATAAGAAGTTACTACATGAGTAAGCAAATTCGGGGTTCAGGAAGATCCCTGCAACATGAATGGGATGATGGAGTGTGTTGTTCCATCGGTCATCAATCACTTCCCATATAAAAAGTTGTTTCTGAAACCTCTCATCACCCTTATCATCATAGTAGCTATGAATGGCTTCTTTGGCCCTATCCATGGCCTCATACAAGTATCCCATTGTGGGCTTCTCTCCATCAACCAATCTAAAAACCTTTACCAAAGGTTCAGTAATGCTGCACACCTCTTGCACTCCTGCCTAGAAGATTTCTTGATATGAAACCAACCTGCAGATGGCCTCTTCCTCTGGTTTGTGGCTATATGTCGAAGCACGCCACTCCTCTGAAAGAAACATTCTCTTCAAATCCCACATAGAATTTAAGAGGGATTGAATAGATATGAAACTAGTGTCAAACCGTGTAATAGCAAGGCGCACCAACTCCTTCTTGTTGGTGAATGTTCCCATCAAATGAAGCACAGATGCATGATTATATATAAATTTTGTAATTCTATTTGATGATTCTACAATATCTTTGACAAAATGAATCTTTCCTATGTCCTCCAACATCAAATCAGTGCAATGTGCATCACAAGGTGTACAAAATATGCTCGGATGCCTCTCTATAAGAATCTTTCCAGCAACAACATAGTTTGCAGCATTGTCCATTATGATTTGGACAACATTTTGTGGACCCACCTCTAGAATGAACACATCCAATAAATCACACAATAATTGTGCATCTTTGACATGCGCAGATTCACCAATAGATTTCATAAACATTTTCCCCTTGGGACAACTTATCAAGAAGTTAATAAGGGTCCTACCCTTTCGATCATTCCAACCATCTGACATCATAGTACATCCTGTGACTTCCCATGATGCCCTTAACTCCTCCAATCTCTTGGTGCATTCAAATTTCTCATTTTGAAGAATGCGCCCTTTAAAGTCATCATATGAAGGGGCTTTGTATCCTGGGCCAAAAAAAGTGATAACATCAATCGCAGGCAAATAAAATGGATTGTTCTTGGAAACACTGAAAGGAATATCACTCCAAAGAAATAGTTTGCCCAACAACTTGTCAGCTTCTTCCTTCTCTTTTTTTTAATAAGTGAGGAGATAGATGGTTGTGCATTGGGAGTGGTTCTAGGAACAAAATATGAGGAGGCAGCTACAGGGTTGGGTGTAGAAGATGTTGATGCTGAAGAACCACTACCACTCTCACAGTCACCTCTAAACCTTGATATTTGACTCCTAAGAGTTGTCTTGTTGAGTTTAGTTGTTTCTATTTCTTCCAATGATTTGAGGGCTCTTCGGATTATTTCTAGATTGGTATTTTTGCAAGGCCCTACTTCCTGTCCAGGAACTTGTGCCAAGTGGTATTTCAATTTGTATACCCCTCCTGTCATGTGTTGACCACATAACTTGCAACTCAAGTTTTATTGGTCAAACCCCTGATCAAGTTCACCAAATTCCCACAAAGGATCCAATTTCCTTGGCATTTTTGTAAATTTGTTGAACTCTTGAGTTTTACTGGAAGATGAACTTTGAACTTTGAACTTTGAAATTTGAACCTAGGGCACAAGAAAAACTGCAATTTAAAAAATAAAATAAAAAATTGCAATTTTACATACAACATTTTGATTTTTTCACAAAAAAAATCCTCAACTCAATGCAAAAATAATGGGAAAAAATACATATTGAAACCCAAGAAAAAATAATGGAAAGAAACTAGGAGCACAAGAAGAAATATAAAAAATAAATTTAACAACCAATTTTTTGTATTTTTTACCAAAATAAACCCTATCCTCTCAATAAAACAAAAAAAAACAAAACAAAAAACACAACCAAATGCAATAAAAAATGATGAAAAATACATGGGTAATAGAAACCCATGGAAGAAGAAGAAAAAACAAAAAAAAGGGTCAAATTTGATGCCCATACCTGGAAAAAACGTTTTGCTGAAGAAACTTGTTACAAATTTGAATTTTGTTGGCTTGGGTTGCTAAATTCCTTCACTTTTCTCCTCTCTTGCCCTTGTGGATCATTTATCCTCCTCCTTAGCTCTTCTTAGCTCTATTTCTCAACCTCTGACTGCAAAAATGAGGAAAAAAAAATCAAATTTGCATGTTAAAGGCCACTGTTTTTAGGGCGCATGATTTTTTGAGATTGGATCGCGATTTTTTGAAAATAAAAAAAATCGCCAAAAAAATCAGCGATTAAATTGGGACAGCGAAAAAATCGTGATTTTTTTTTAAATCGCGATGTTCGCTTCACTGGTTTTCACAGATGGAGGAGACCAAGGAGATTTGAGTGAGGAGCCAGCCATATTAAAATAGCATGATGAACATGATCGTGAGAAGCAACATGACATACATAATGTGCAAAATGAACCATTCTGAGAGAGTCGATCAAAGGCTCAAGTTGAAACAGTGATCATTGGGCAACCAATTCAGACAGGTATAGAGACATTCAGCAGGGAACCATAATTTCCAGTAGAGTACTTTTGGGAAAATATCATGCATTTCAAGGCATATCTTATGATGTTGAAGCAGAGAGTCTGGACAGTCCAAGACACTGTCTTACAGGATAATAGGAAAACTGAGTAGCTCATAGGGGTATGTGCCAAATCAATGACCAAGTTTTCTAATGTTGAGGAACAACTTTGTTTTATTCCTGCATAAATTTGGATTAGTGGTATCAGAGCAGTCTAATCTTTCTAAATCCTTCTTTGAATGTCCCCAATGAGGTCGAGGTATAAGGAGTTAGGGCTCGATCTAGTTGAACCTTTGCAAGATCAGCCTCAAAAACCCTGATGGTTTCCCATGGGGAATGAAAATAAAGATGAGGGAGCAGGAGATCCTATCAAAATATTTCTTGAGGAGGCCCTCGAAAAAAAAAGGAATGCGATGATTGATAACTTTGACTAGATCCTTCAACTACTGCCCACCGGTGGTACATCTACATCCAGCAACCACTCTAGAGGCACAACTCCTTTTAAGGTACAAGTAAACCATTAGGGGAATTTTGAGGTCTAAAATGGGCCTCCTAAGAAAAATTTACAACCAAAATAAACTTTATAAGAACCAATAGGATTCAAGATGGTGATGTCAACCATGGGGGATGATTCACCATTTTTTAAGTAAAAGGGTAGAAAGATTACAAAAATAATAATAATAAAACTACTTTTGCAACTCGTATTTTCTATTTATCTCCCAAAATTTTTACTTAAATTTTGATCGGTAGTACTCGTTGGATTCAAAATTTAATTCATCAGCCAAGGAGTACCCATGTTGATCCAGGGTAAATTCCTCGACACCCTTAACCAAGACCTTTTACTTTGGCTGATGAATTAGAATTGCATTAATTAAAGTGTCAATGAACATAAATGAACAACTGCATGCTGTAAAGAAGAGGAACATAACATTTCAAGGTCAACAATCATAAGAACACATCGTTTGATAACGGAGTTTGTCTAGGAGGGACTACATTCTCGGGCCTCGGTGTCAAGATTGTGTAGGCCACTGCATTAAGTGCTGTAAGGAGTGAAGATGTACATGGATGTGTTTTCTATAACATACAAGGAAAATTACCTCATGCAGGAGTGGCTAGACCTCTCTACGAGATGTTCCACAACAGGAATTCTCATTCACAAAAAGGACTCCTATCAGTATGACAATCTCTCACACATAATGACTATGAGTATCAAACCAACATGGCATCAAAGGGATCGCAAACAACATATATGTGACAATGAGTATCCTGCCAACATGGCATCAAAGGGATTTCAGACATAATACAAATCCATGACAGAAAGTACATCAATAACAAAAAAAGATCCCACGACTCATACATCAACAGGGATCTGTACAACACTATGCATCTCAGGGAAAAATAAATACATGAAATCAACACATCATATACCTCATGCTGAAGATGACTAAAGAATGGGTTGCTGTGCTGTTGGATCTTAAATCACCATGACAATCGTGGCGTCGAAAGGTGTGAAATCGACTACTCACTTGCTGAACGCTGACACCTGAAACTTCACTTTAAAAAGTGACCAAAAAATATAAAGCTGAGATGGAAAATCTGAATATGCCATCAGATTCATGATGTTGAATAGTGCAAAATCGACTGTCCATTTTCTGAATTCTGAGAAAGTGAAGATCTACGGTAAAAACGAATATTTTAGATTTCCCCTAGATTCCTCCACGATGTTACTCCATGGGTGGACTAGAAATATGCAACTCAAAAGTTGAATCCGACCTTGCTATTGCGTTCTTTACGAAAAACCGTAAAAAATGACTGTAAACTTGACTATATTCTGACATGGACAAAAATTACCTCCCTGTGAAAATTTCAAGGCTCATGGTTCCACTCCCTATTTTTGGGCCTTCTCATGGTTCCACCTGCATCAAAATTTGTATCTGCCTCGAAATGTGTGCACGCTCTTCTCCTTCATGGCCTTGGGCACATTATGAAATTTCGAGTTTAAATGGTGAATGGATGGCGAATTTTAGAAGAGGGTCTGTTGGGTGGATGTTTGAGGGCGGAGCTAACTTGGCGGAGGTCGGGGTTCCATCCCCACTGATCCCACCGCATCTGGCCTTTTTTCGTTTTAAAAATCCATGCGCATTTAAATGGAGGGGGGTCAGGTCCGCATTGGGCAGCCCTCCCCTTAATCCTCGCCGACACCGTTTAAATGTGGCAATGGTTGGGTTGTTGGTGTTTTAATTGTTTATGGTGTCGCCTGCTCAGCGGTCGACCCACGTAGATTGGGCGGGTTTGACCCTTGCCAGCACCTATTTAAGTTATATATATATATATATATATATATATATATATATATATATATATATATATATATATATGGTTTGCCCGAGTGCGTGGGGTTCGACGGGGTCACGGCCGCCGGCCCCATAAAATTCTGATTTTTGTTAAGTCCAGTGGGATATTGACTGGGGGTGGTAGCGTTGGTGGCCTGCTACCCAAAAATACAAATATTTTTTATTTTTCATAGCCAATATGGTTATTTTAAAATTTATCGAAAATAGGTCGAAGGAGACGATTTAAACAGGCCACAATTTCACTCGGGATTTGGTTGAAACTGGCCATAATCCGGTGGCCGTATTTCATCCATTTGTGTCTTCCTTAAGGCTGCCCAGTCACCAAGTCAACACATAACTGCTCCTAAATTTTGCATACGAGCTCGGTTTGACGAACTGTTTCCACCATTGCGATCAGGACGTTGAGATCTACAAACTTAACCTAGTTTGAGAGAAATCCGAACACTTTGATTTTTGAGCCCTCTTTGTCTTGTGTGTGTCCCCGGAGCCACCTGGATCAATCCTACCCACTGAGGATCTTTTGGTCCTCCAAAATCATTAACAAGAATCAGCAACTAATGTGTACTATGTCTGCACCAAAAGTGTCCTGAAAAGGTCACCCTTCCATCTCCTTCACCTTTGTTCTTTGGAGCCTTAAGCGATGAATTGACACTTGTATCCCTTGCAAAAATGTAGTACAATCTCCTGCAAATTATCTGCTCAAATTGACCAATCTATGACCCAAATATTCCCATACTTGCCATGAGTGTATAACATGTACTCGGTGTTCAAGTTTACATCGAAATGGAAAGCACACCCTAGTTATCATTACAGAACCAACAACATCCATTAGGGGAATTTTGAGGTCTAAAATGGGCTTCCTAAGGAAATTATAAAATAATAGTGGAAATAATAAAATAATATTATATTACATCATCAAATTTTAGAGGGAAAAAAGAATAAAATAATAACACTATTTTTCAACTTGTATTTTCAACTTATCTCCCTATATGTTTACTCAAATTTCGAGCAGAAACACTCGTTGGATGCATAATTTAATTTCTCATCCAAGGAGTACCCATGTTGCATAATTTCTATGGACCCTGCTACACGAAAAATGAGAAATACATGAAAAACGTGATTGCAATCACATTTTTCATGTATTTATCATTTTTCGTGTAGTGGGGTCAATCGAAAGTAAGCAACATGGGTACTCCTTGGATGAGAAATTAAATTTTTCATCCAACAAGTACTCTTGCTCGAAATTTGAGTAAGAACTTAAGGAGATAAGTTGAAAATATGAGTTGAAAAAGTAGTTTTATTATTTTTTATTATTTTAACCTTTTAAATCCAAAAATGGTAAATCATATCCCATGGTTGATATCATCATCTTGAATCCTATTGGTTTTTATAAAGTTGATTTTCGTTGTACATTTTTCTTAGGAGGCCCATTTTAGACCTCAAAATTCCCCTACTGATCGTCGCATTTCGAAGTGACGACAAACACTTCATCACTTTTACATGAAAGAAATGCATCACACGACTCATAAAACAAGGCCAACATCATCATTGTCGCATTTCGAAGTGATGGTGGACACATCATCACTTTTACATGAAATAAATGCACCACACGACTTATAAAACAAGGCCAAAAAAATATCATTGTTGCTTAAACAAGTGATGGAACAACACATCATCACTTTTACAGTGTAACATGCAACAAATGATTTACAAAAATAAGGCCATGGCAAGCTAACACCTCTAGAAAAACAATCTAGAAAAACCATCTCTCACTTATCAAAGTGAATGGGTTATCCCCCTGCGGGAGATTTTCTTGTCGATCACCTTTTTTGACTGGTTCATGCACGGGTGCTTTGTCCTTAAGGTGCTTCTTTGGATGGAGCCTCTAGCACGTGGCTTTTTGATGACCACTTCAGTCGCAATGAGTGAAAAAGGTCTTCCTCCTCAAAACCTGCTTAACCGATTTATTTTCCTTCTGTGGAGAAGGATTTCTACGCCTCATCCTCCTTTGTGCCGCCATCCTTTTCCAACACTTAGAAAACACATGGTTATTTAAACCACAAAAATGGCATGCTTTGCGATGCCATGATTTACGATCGTGGTTATCAACATTCTCATAATCAAAATGCACTCTAGAATAATGAGACTCATTATAACTTCTCTGGTGGTCTCTGGTCCGATCATGGTGATGGGAGCTCACCTAAGCTCTTTCATTGCAACTTGGATTACCATGGAACAATGGTGAAGTGTCCCCATCACTCCTCATCCCTGGAGAGTTCATCAATATATGTTTTCCCTTGATGTCCTTCGAACATCCTTCTTTAGTGTACCCCAAACTTGCCTAGTGAGGTCGCTGCACAACCATTAGGGGAATTTTGAGGTCTAAAATGGGCCTCCTAGGAAAAATTTACAACCAAAATAGACTTTATAAGAACCAATAGGATTCAAGATGATGATGTCAACCATGAGGGATGATTCACCATTTTTTAAGTAAAAGGGTAAAAAGATTAAAAAATAATAAAATAATAAAACTACTTTTTCAACTCGTATTTTCCAATTATCTCCCAAAGTTTTTGCTCAATTTTCGAGTGGGAGTACTTGTTGGATTCAAAATTTAATTTCTCATCCAAGGAGTACCCATATTGCATACTTTTGATAGACTCTACTACACAGAAAATGAAAAATACATGAAAAAAGTGATTGCAATCACGTTTTTCATGTATTTCTCATTTTTCGTGTAGTAGGATCCATTGAAAGTATGCAACATGGGTACTCCTTGGATGAGGAATTAAATTTTGCATCCAATGAGTACTCCCTTACAAAATTTGAGTAAAAACTTTGGTAGATAAGTTGAAAATACGAGTTGAAAAAGTAGTTTTTTTCTTTTTTTTCCCTTCAATATTTGATGATGTAATTAAATCTTATTTTATTATTTCCACTATTATTTTATAATTTCCTTAGGAGGCCCATTTTAGACCTCAAAATTCCCCTAATGCTCCAATGGTTGCGTTATGCCTTGGCCACGAATGCCAAGTCCTCCTCCTTTATACCACATCTTCGTGAGGAGCCTCATGTCGATTCCTGAAATGGGTATCTCCACACTTCCAACCGAAATGATATCATGTGAAGAAACTGAAGAGAAATCAACACTTTTTACCTTAATGGTCGATTGCAAAACAGGTGAAGAAGGCTTCTGTAAGCCTTTTTTGCGCTTCACTTCCTCCAAGGCCTCTGTCGCGACTTATAGCTGAAGTTGTAATCGTTGCTTCTCCCCCTTCTATTCCTATAGGAGTGCCTTCAATGCATCATTATCTGCTTGAAGACGTTCGTTATTGTGTTTCAATTCTTCCCATGCCTTTGTTGTGGCTTGCAACTGAAGCTACAATCGATGTTTCTCCTCCTTCTCTTCCTGTAGGAGTGTCTTCAATTCAGAATTCTCTGTTGCTTGTTTTTCATAAGCCTCGTACAACATGTCCACTTTCTCGGACACCTTGAGCATGGATTCATACATGTCCTTGACATTCTCCATGGCTCAACTCAACGAACGTTCAATAGTTCACTCCCTCCAATCAGCAAGAAGACCTGCTCCGATACCTCTTGATCTAGGGTAAATTCCTCGATTCCCCTAACCAAGATCTTTTACTTTGGATGATGAATTAGAATTGCATTAATTAAAGGGTCAATGAACATAAATGAACAACTGCATGCTGTAAAGAAGAGGAACATAACATGTCAAGATCAGCAATCATAAGAACACGTCATTTGATAATGGAGTTCTTCTAGGAGGGACTACATCTCCAGGCCTCAGTGTCAAGATGGTGTAGGCCACTACATTAAGTGTTGTAAGGAGTGAAGATGTACATGGATGTGTTTTCTCTGGCATACAAGTAAAATTCCCTCACGCAGGAGTGGCTAGACCTCTCTATGAGATGTTCCACAACAGGAACTCTCATTCACAAAAAGGACTCCTATTAGTATGAAATTATCTCCCACATAATGACTATGAGTATCCCACCAACATGGCATCAAAGGGATCTCAAACAACATATATGTGACAATGAGTATCCCACCAACATGGCATCAAAGGGATCTCAGACATAATACAAATCCATGATAGAAAGTACATCAATAAAAAAACAAGATCCCATGACTCATACATCAACAGAGATATGTACAACACTATGCAACTCAGGGAAAAAGAAGTACATGAAATCAACACATCATATACCTCACGCTGAAGATGACTGAAGAATGGGATTCTCTGTTGCTTGATCTGAAATCACCATCACAATTGTGGCGTTGAAAGGTGTGAAATCGACTACTCACTCGCTAAAAGATGACACTTGCAACTTCACTTTAAAAAGTGACTGAAACATATAAAGTTTAGATGGAAAATTTGAATATGCCATCAGATTTGTGATGTTGAATAGTGCAAAATCGACTGTCCATTTTCTAAATTCTGAGAAAGTGAAGATCTGGGGTAAAAAGGAATCTTTTAGATTCCCCTAGATTCATCCACAATGTTGCTCCATGGGTGCACTGGAAATATACAACTTAAAAGGCGAATCTGACCTCGCCGTTGCGTTCCCTGGGAAAAACCGTGAAAAATGACTGTAAACTTGACTATATTCTGACAAGGAGAAAAATTATCTCCCTAGGAAAATTTCAAGGCTCATGTCTCCACTCTCTGTTTCTGGGCTTGCACATGGTTCCACTTGCATCAAAAATTTTTCCTGCCTCGAATTGCATGCACGCTCTGCTCCTCCATGGCCTTGGGCACAATATGAAATTTCGAGTTTAAATGGTGAATGGATGACAGATTTTACAAGATGGTCCATTGGGCTGATGGTTGAGGGCGGAGCTAACTTGGCAGAGGTCGAGGTTCCATCCCCACCGACCCCATTGGATCTATCCTTTTTTCTATTTTAGAAATTCGTGCACATTTAAATGGAGGGGGGTTGGGTCCACATTGGGCGGCCCGCCCCTTAATCCCAGTCGGCACTGTTTAAATGTGGAAATGGTTGGGTTGTTGGTGTTTTAAAATTGTTGATGGTGCCGCCCACTCGAGGGCCGGCCGATGTGGGTCAGGCATGTTCGACCCCCGCCAGCACCCATTTACGTTATATGCATATGACATATATATTAAAAATATATATATGGTTTTCCTGGGTGCCTAAGGTCTAGCAAGGTCACGGCTGCCGGCCCCATAAAATTCTTATTTTTGTTAAGTCTGGTGGGACATTGACCAGGGGTGGCGAGGTTGGTGGCCCGCCACCCAAATATATATATATATTGTTTTTCATAACCAATATGGTTATTTTAAAATTTATCGAAAATATGCCGAAGGAGATGATTTAAACATGCCACAATTTCGCTCGGGATTTGGTCGGAACTAGCTGGAATCCAGTGGCCGGGTTTTGTCCAAATTGTGTCTTCCTTAAGGCTGCCCAGTCACCAAGTCAACCCAAAACTTTGACCGCTCCTAACTTTCACATACGAGCTCGGTTTGACGAACCGTTTGCACCGTTGTGATTAGGACGTCGAGATCTACAACCTTAACCTAGTTAAAGATAAATCTGAAAAATTTGATTTCTGAGCCCTCTTTATCTTGTGTGTGTCCTCAGAGCCACCTACATCACATGTTGCATACTTTCGATGGATCATGCTACACGAAAAATGAGAAATACATGGAAAAACATTCAATCACGTTTTTCATGTATTTCTCATTTTTCATGTAGAAGGATCCATAGAAAGTATGCAACATGGGTACTCCTTGGATGAAGAATTAAATTTTGCATCCAACGAGTACTCCTGCTCGAAATTTGAGTAAAGCATTTGGGAGATAAGTTGAAAATACGAGTTGAAAAAATAGTTTTTATTTTTTATTTTTTCCTTCTAAAATTTGATGATGTAATCAAATCTTATTTTATTATTTCCACTACTATTTTATAATTTCTTTAGGAGGCCCATTTTGAACCTCAAAATTCCCCTAATGCTTTGCCATTCCCATATTTGAGGGCCAAATAGATGCAGACGTTGTGGATAGATGGTTGAATCTATTAGAAGGATATTTCTAGGTTCATGAATTTTCCGACCGAGAGAAGATTATCTTTTCACTCCTTAAAGCCGCTCCCCATGTTAAGGACTAGTGGGAAACCTACTATGAAAAAAAGGACGAGGGGCAACCCTATCTATTCTCAATCGTACCCACTTGAAATTATTTCTGAGATGCCATCAAAGAATAATATTATCGCATGGGGAGCTACAAGGACAAGTACATACAATGGATTACGCTGCGGCAACAAAGGGATCAAGATGTGCATGAGTTGAAGAATCTATTCCATACCCTGCGCACAAAGTTGGGTATCAAATATTCAGAGAAAAATTTGGTGCTGAAGTACCGTAGTTGTCTACACATATACATTCAAGAGGAAATTGATTTCTTCGACATCTCCTTGCTTGGTATGGCATACCGGTATGCAGCCAAGATTGAGTAGAAATTCAAATAGAAGAAGCGAGACTTTGGATCTGTGAATCAAAATTAAGGGAAAGGTGCCCCCAAACCGTAGAACAAAGGACAAAGGCAAGGCATGGCAACCCAAGACAACCTGCCAAAGCCATAAGAAAAGAACAACACCACGAAGCCAAACAAGGACACAAGAAAGTGGTGTGAGCTCCATAAGAGCTCCACTCACAACACAAGTGAGTGTCGAGCTAAGCAGTCATTGGTGCCCGAGATGAAGAATTTTGAATCAAATGCATGCTCTAAATATAAATCACACCTGACAAGGGGAATCAAAAAGGGAAGCAGATTACTGATGCGGAGCCCAACGCCATCGTTTCCACCATGAAGATACATAAGGAGGAACTGAAAGTTCCAGAGCAGGAGGAGCATCTCTTCCACTCCTAAATGTGGAAAAAGTGTTCCCCACTACAGTTCATTGTCAATAGTGGGAGCCAAAAGAACCTCATTTCAGAAGAGGTCGTGAAGCGGTTTTGCTTGCTGACCACATCATGCCTACAGCTGTACACCATTGGGTGGCTTCACCAAGGATGAGATCTTTGTATCAGCCAATAGTGTCGCCTTCCCTGTAGCATCAAGCCCTTCACGGATGAGGTATTATGTGACATTGATCCTCTTGATGTTTGTGATGTATTATTAGGCCAACCATACTTGTGGAAGCAAAATGTTGTGTATGAGTCCCGACCTCGCGTTGTTATTGTTACTTTTGGCAATAAGTTATACAGGATACCATAGGTACCCCGACCTGCTTCTATCTCTTTGGTTACTGGAAAAAAATACAGTAAGCTCATTTCCAAAACTGGAAATTTTTTTTCCTGATGATATGCCCTCAGGGAAAGAAAAATATTGTGGCCACGACCTCCAGACATGGCTCCTCCACACAACAACAACAAATGGACAAGGTCATGGAGGATTACGGGGAAATATTCACCTCACCCGCAGGGATGCCTCTGCACTGTCAGGTCAAGCACCCCATTGATCTGACCCAAGGTGCACCACTGCCCAACGGACCGATATATCAGTGCTTTGTTATTGAGAACGATGAAATCAAGAGGCAGATTCAGGAGTTGCTGCAGAAAGGTCACATATGGTCGAGTTCATTACCCTGTGGGAGCCCGATCATGTTGGTTCAAATGAAGGATGGGACTTCAAGACTCTGTATTGACTATCAGGTGCTGAAAAATATCATTCTCTAGAATAGGTACCCATTCCGATGGATTAATGACCTTTTGGACAAACTCAAAGGGATGAAATATTTCATGAAGATCGACTTGAAGTCTGGGTATCACCAGGTACTAATCGAGCCTTCTGATGTGTGGAAGACTGCCTTCAAAGCCAAGGAGGGCATTTTTGAATGGTTGGTCATGACTTTCAGGTAGATGAATGTTCCCACAACCTTCATGAGGTTGATGGATGACATCTTACTTCCATTCACCAACTCATTTGTAGTAGTATACTTGGATGACATCCCTGATATTCATCGAGACTTGGGAAGAGCACCTCCACCACATCCGACAGGTCCTCCAAACACTGCGACAATACAATTTATGTGCCAATTTGGAGAAGTGCACTTTTGGCATGATCCAGGTTCAGTATCTAGGATACATTATTGAGGAGCGGGGGTTGCATGTGGATCCAACCTAGATCCAAGTCATTCAGGATTTTCCAGCCCCAACCACTCTAACAGAGCTTCGCAACTTTCTAGGTCTTGCTAATTTATACTATAGGTTTGTGTTGGGATTCTCTCATATCACTTGGCCCTTGAGTCAAGTCACCAAGGGAGGAGTGAAAGAAAAATTATTTTGGTCGAAATCTCAATAGAAGGTATTCGTAGAATTGAAACATCGCCTTTGCTCTGCCCAAGTGCTCACATTACCAAACTTGCAACAACCATTTGAGATTGAGACAGATGCCTCTGACTATGTTATTTGGGTCATTCTTACTCAATAGGGGCATCCAGTGGCATATCACAGTGAGACATTGTCTGACACAATTTGTAAGTATCCCACTTATATCAAAGAAATGCATTCCATTTTTCAGGCTTGCCAATAATGGAAGCATTACATTTGGGGAAGGAAATGGTCATCCACACATACCACCGACCCTTGTAGTTCATACAGACATAAGGGAGGTTGCAAAACAATCACCATCAAAAGTGGTCCACTTTTCTGCAACAGTTTCATTTGAAAATCAAGTACAAGAAGGGCATCACCAATAATGTTGCATACTGCCTTAGCTGACCACTGATCGTGGCGTTAACCAACGAAGAAACTCTTGGAGGGTACTCAAGCTCCAAGTTTTCACCTCCAAGATACACTGTTATGTCACCTGGGACACCTTTTTTTCCTTCAAGCGAGCGTGCCAAGATGATTTGGTAAGCACACTACAATCGAGTCACTAGGAATTCCAGGGTTGAGAAAACAGTGACAGTACTTCAGAAGTATTTCCATTGTCCGAACCTTCGATAGGATGTTAGGTAGTACATCAGATCATGCACTGCTTAGACCATTTCCAAACCTACCATTTAAGAAGCAAGGCCTCTATACTCCGATACCTACCCCTAGTCGACCTTGGGAATCCATTTCCATGGATTACGTTTCAGGTCTTCCTTCTAATAAGAATGGAAACAACTATTTTTTCGTGGTCGTCGACATATTCTCAAAGATGGCCATTATGGTGGCCTGCAATAAGAATATCATAGTAGAAGCCACTGCTAAACTCTTATTTGAACGAGTGTGAACGAGTGTGGGTGCATAGTAGAAGCCACTGCTAAACTCTTATTTCAACTCAAATCGAGACAACAGGTTCCTCAACACATTTTGGTCCAGCTTCTAGTCAATATTGGACACCAAGCTCACCAAGTCCATAGCTTTCCATCCTCAAACTGATGGCCAGACAAAGGTCGTTGTTAGCACTCCACCTGTTCTCTGAAGGATGAAAAGGAGACTGACAAAGGTAACCACAGACCACTTTTACCTAGTAGTTAGCCCTACAAGGCTGAGAGAGCTCTCTCTATCAAATTACAGTCAAGGATTGACTGTGATATGAATGATATTAGGCTAGATATGATAGGCTCAAGTGGTTTTTGATTGTTTTAGGGTTTGATGTTGGATCAGGGATGAAACCAAGTAGCTAGGTCTAGGTATCGAAAGGGTTTACAGCTGCAAAAAGATAAAGGTGCAAGGTAGAAGTGGATCTATGATGCATTTAGGGTTTTTTACGTATGATGGAGGGTCTGAAAAAGTAGAGGGATTTAATGAGCATGTTTAATCATGAATTCATTAAAATGGAAGCATGAAACCCAAAATTACATTCTGTCAAACCAGGAGGTAACTCCTCAAATCAGAATGTATATTAGCTGAAGAATGTACATGCTTTTATAGATGGGAGGTGAGGCTATTGGGATTCATCTCCCAATGACTCTTGGCCTTCCTTATTTCCTAATATTAAATAATATACAAAAATACATATGCACACCCATCCATAGGATTAGGTGTCAACATTCCCCCCTTTAATCCGAAGGGATGTTGGTGAGTCCAAGCATCGACCTGAACTTTTCAAACTTTTCTCTTCCAAGTGCTTTGGTGAAGATGTCAGCAGTTTGCTCATTTGTGGAACAATGATGTAGATGGATAGTTTTGGCCTAAACATGATGTCGAATGAGATGGTACTTTGTATTGATGTGCTTTGTTCGATCATGGAACTTTGGGTTCTTGGCCAACTTTATTGCAGAAGTGTTGTCGATCATGAGTGGAGTGGAATACATTTGTTTCATCTGCAAATCTTCCAGGATTTTCCGGAGCCACACAATTTCCTTTGTTACTCCAGCTGCTGCCACATATTCTGCCTCGGTCGTGGAATCTGCTGGAACTGACTGTTTGCGTGATCTCCATGAGACAGCTCCTGATCCAAGACTCATGGTGTAACTTGTAGTAGACACCCCTGTTTCTTTGTCGCCATCAAAGTCTGAATCAGAGTATCCGGTCAAGTTGAAGTCGCCTACCTGTGTATATTTGAGTCCAAAGTCTTGAGTCCCCTTCAAGTACCTTAGCACTCTTTTTGCAACAGACCAATGTCCTTCACAAGGTTTTTGCATGAACCTTGAGAGGATTCCAACAGAAAATGAAATGTCAGGTCTGGTGGTGGTCAGATAGATAAGACTTCCTACAAGCTGTCTATACTTAGCTGCATCCTCAAATTCCTTCCCTTCAATAGATGTGAGCTTCAAGTTTTGTTCCATTGGAGTGCTTAAGGGATTACAGTCATCCATGCCAAATTTGTTCAAGAGATCTCCAATGTACTTCTTCTGAGAAAGAAATATGAATTTAGGATGTTGAATTAATTCAATACCCAAATAGTAATGAACATGACCCAAATCAGTCATTTCAAAACCTTTCTTCAACTCTTTCTTCATGGATGCAATATAGCTCTCATTGTTTCCTGTTATCAAAAGATCATCTACATATACCACAAGATATACAACTGTTTTTCCAACTTTCTTAACAAACAAAGTTGCATCATCAAGATCAAAGTGTTTGAAGTCAAGTTTCAGAAGATGCTCGGTCAATTTCTCATACCAGGCTCGTGGTGCTTGCTTGAGGCCATACAAGGATTTTACAAGTTTGCAAACTTTGTGTTCTTGACCCTTTATCACAAATCCTTCTGGCTGGGACATATAAACTTTCTCCTTCAGATCTCCATTCAAGAAGGCTGTTTTTACATCCATCTGATGGACTTTCCATCCACTCTGAGCTACTAAGGCAAAGAGAGTCCGGATGGTGGTCCATTTTGCTGTGGGAGCAAAATTTTCTTCATAATCGACTCCTTCTTTCTGTGTGAATCCTTTTGCCACAAGCCTAGCCTTGTGCTTGTCAAGTGTGCCGTCTGCTTTGTACTTGTTCTTGTAGACCCACTTGCAGCCAATTGGTTTCGTTCCCAAAGGCGGATCAACCAGCTTCCAAGTGCCATTCTTTATCAAGGCATCATACTCCTTCTGCATCGCTTCTTTCCATTCATCATGAGAAGCGGCTTCTTTGAAGGAAGTTGATTCATGATCTGTAGACAAACTCAATTCACAGTTATAAGCAATATCCATATCAACAGGGGAATTAGAATTATCTACATCACCTTCGATTTCTTGAGTGGAAATTCTTGTTCCTATTTTTCCAACCTCATCAGGATGAACATCCTCCAGTGTCTTTGTCAGCCATTTGGGAGGACCTTTCTGAGATGGCCCAGGCTGGTCACTTGACTGAGTTGGGATTGATTCAAGATTCAATCTCCCAATTCTGTCAATCACATCATCCAATGTGTCATCCGTGGTTGTTTCTTCATGCGGGGGAGAGAGTGCTTCAAGATATGATTCCACAGTTTGATTCAATATCGGAATCCCCCCTTCAAGGTGTGGAATCACATTATCAAATTCTTGGAAAGACTTTGCATGTGTGAATCTGTCCAGGCGATCAAGTTGCCGCTCAACAACCTTGTCACTCTTGGAAGATTCAAGAAATATGACATCTCTTGCTATCAAAAACTTCTTATTTGTTTCATCATAGAGACGATATCCTTTGGAGGTATTGGAGTACCCCAAGAAGATACATTTTCTGCTTCTAGCACCAAGTTTGTTCCTTTGACCCTTGGGTATCAAGGCATAACAGGTGGACCCAAAGACCCTGAAATGATTTATCGAAGGAATGTGGCCATGCCACATTTCAAAAGGAGTTTTGTTTCTAATTGAACTTGAAGGACACCTATTCTTTATGTAAACAGCACATAGAACTGCATCAGCCCAAAACATCAACTTTACATTCTTGAAAAATAACATGGAGCGGACCATATTTAAAATGGTTTTGTTCATTCTTTCAGCTACACCGTTCTGTTGTGGATTATATGGCACAGTTGTTTGATGTTTGATTCCATGTTGACGAAGATAATTTTCAAATTCATTTGAGGTGTATTCTTTTCCATTATCAGTACGTAGAGAGCCAATATGTGTTTGTGCATCATTTTCAATCCATGCATGAAAATTCTTGAAAGTTTGAAAAGCATCGGACTTATTCTTCAGTAAGTAAATCCAACACATTCTGGTGTAGTCATCAATAAATGTCATCATGTATTTGTTTCCATTTGCAGAAGCAATAGGCATAGGGCCACATAAATCTGAATGAAAAAGTTCAAGTTTCCTATGTGCTCTTGAGTGTGAATCATGAAATGGCTGTTTGCTATGCTTTCCTAGAATACAAGCATCACATTCCTTAGGTTTTCTAGGAATTGTAGGCAGTCCATCGACACCATTTTTCTTCAACAAACGAAGGCTGTTATAATTTAAGTTTCCAAATCTAGCATGCCATAAAAGACTTGATGGAAATGTACCTTCATCATGATATGAACTGAATGCAAAGTTTTAAGCATGAGCAGATGAACCTTTCAGCTTCAAAAGTCTCCCTTCTTCTATTCCCTCCATGACAAGTGAGTGATCTGATGCTGATCTGACCTCTGCCTTGCCATCAAACAAGTGAACTGAGTGTCCTTGCTGCCGGATTTCGATCAGGGACAGCAAGTTTCTCTTCAACTCCTGGAGGTATAGAACCTCATGTAGGATATGATCAGGAAGACCAGGCAGTTTAAGCCTGACTGTGCCAAGCCCTGATGGCTTGAGTTTGGATTTATCTGCGAAATATACTGCTCCATCAACTTTGTCAGTGAATTCTTCAAAAAATCTTTTCTAAATGTCATGTGACATGTTTCTCCTGAATCTAGCAACCAATCATCTCTCCATGAAGTAAATGAAACATCAAATAGGTTTTCAGTTACTCCATTGTTACAATGTGCTAGAACATAGTGAGCGGATTCAGGTGCTTTACCTTTGTCTTTGTCATTGGTTTTACCTTTGTCTTGATTTCTGAGCTGCTCAATTTTGTCCCATGGTGTTCTGCATTTGGATGCATCATGTCCATCTCTATTGCACCGTGTGCAATGAAGATTGGATTTGTCAGCCTGTCTGCCCCCCCTTTCTGTGAAGTTTCTTCTTCCTCTTCTTCTTCTGCCACCTCTTCCTCTGGATGAATCTGGAGTATGACTATTTTCTCTATGTGCCAAGTATGCAGCCTCTTCGGAAGATGAAGGGACTGTCATATTCCCAAAAGCTTTCTCTCTTTCTGCAAACTTTTTCTCAAGTTTATCAAAGGTGATATGCTCAAAGTTTCCACTTGCTTGCAAAGACTCAAGATAATGTGAGTAAGTTGGATATAATGCCTTAACATATGCTATGAGAGATATGTCCATTTTTACACCAGTGTTTTCAATGTCATGCATTATAGATCTTACTTCTGAAGCTAAAGCAAGGGGATCATCATTCTTCATTTCAAGACTGAACAGTTTAATCATCAATTGAACATTTTCTAATTCTGAATGTGAGTCATAGAGTTCTTTTAGTTTCTTCAAGGCTTCATAGGCATTTGAGAATGATGAAATATGGCGACTCACCTCTTCATTGACGGAGGCTGCAATCAAGGCATAGGCCTTGCAGTTCTTGTTTTCCCAAATGGCAAGCTCTTTGTCTGAAGTGGGCTTTTCTGGTGGGTTTTCTTCTTGTCCTTCACAGATTCCTTTCCACAGCTCATTAAAAATGAGTGTGTGTTTAATCTTCTGAGACCATTCAAGATAGTTCTCTTTGCCGGAGAGAACCACCCCAACAATTGATATGAGAGAATGCATTAGATTGCTGGAAAAAATCTTCTGAAGAGGAAACAATTTCTGCTATAAAAACTTTCAACTCTTGAAATCTTTCAAATAAAGGGGCAAAAACTCTTGCTGGAAAAAATTCTCTGAGTTTAAAAAACTCTTTGTTGGAAACTAATCTGCTCAAAAACTCTTGCTGAACACTGAATTTTAAAAAAATACTCTTTGCTATAAACTGAATTTTGCATAAAAAAATATATATGTATATTTTTTTTGTTTGGGAAATAAAAAAAATTTATGATTGTGGAGGGATATGGAATGGCGGTATTTGTATGAAAAGAGCGGTATGAAAAGAAGGGCGTAATACAATATGAATGGGGGACAAAACGAATATGGAGTGAAATAATGTAATATGGAGAACAGGACTTAATATAAAATGGTGCGTTGCAATATATGAGTGAGTTGATGTAAAATGGAGGGCGGGTATATAGGGGAGGCGGTATTATGAATAAGGTGACAGCGTTTTATACATTGACAGGCCACGGGATAGAACATATGAAACCGGCGTATTATGAAACCGGCGTATATAGCATATATGAGAGCGGTATTAAATGAGAGCGGTATCAAACCAGGTGTATGAGAGCGGTATCAAACCGGCATTTCATTTGTCAAAGCAGTGGACCAGTGTTTTATTTAAACCGGAATTTTCAATTGACAGTCAAACAATGAACCAGCGTTGTATACAAACGAAGAGTGTGCAATGAACACGCTGATACCAGTATTGTAAGAGGGCGTAAGACAGTATGACTGCGTTGAAAAATAAGACAGCGTATTATGGAAGACAGTGTGTTACAGTTGAATAGTGTGCGGACTGTATATGCAGTGGTATTATTAAAACAGTGTTGTATCCAAATGAGGGGCGCTATGGAATGGAGAGCACTGTATTAGTGAAACGCTCTATTACATATGTGACAGAGAGCGCTATATTATTGACAAACAGAACGTTGTTATCAGTGGAACGCTGTATCAATGGAAGGAATGGAGGGGATGGTGTGAGGGATGGAATGGGGAAGGCGATGGGTAGGTGGAAGATTGTAGGGAGAAAGTGAGGGAATGGAGTGAGGGAAGTGGGTGAATCGATGGAGAACGGAGGAGGCCCAAAAGGGCGTTAAATTTTTTTTGAAATTGAATTTGCAGAATGACAGAGTTGCAGGACTGCTGGAATTGCAGAATGGTAGAGCCTGCAATTTGCAGAATGACAGAGCCTGCAGTCTTCAGGAGCTGCAGGAGCTGGAGCTGCAAATGTCAGTACTATATAGGGAAAAAAAATGCAGAATAACAGTCTAGCAATTAAGAGCAGCAGAAAACTATTAAAAAATATGACTGAGCAAAGGATAGGGAGTTACACCATAGGGCAGAAATGCCAATAGTGGGGCTGGCTCTGATACCATGTCAAACCAGGAGGTAACTCCTCAAATCAGAATGTATATTAGTTGAAGAATGTACATGCTTTTATAGATGGGAGGTGAGGCTATTGGGATTCATCTCCCAATGACTCTTGGCCTTCCTTATTTCCTAATATTAAATAATATACAAAAATACATATGCACACCCATCCATAGGATTAGGTGTCAACACATTCCCATATAAACAAAGCTAAATTAATAGAATTTTGCCTATGAATTGTAAGGAAAGCCACTGAAGATACAAGGTATGGAAAGAGGAGTTATATATCATTCATAAAAGACTATAACAAATAAAATACATGATCATAAACTCACTGCACATGAATTCCAAGATAATAGTTGCAACTGCATCCTTTGATTTCTGAATATGAAAGTGAAAGTACAAGCTACAAGAGTTATAATCCTCTGATGTCCAACTAGTCAAATGAATTTGAAAATGATAGATAGAGAACAAAAAAACCTCTCCCCTCTCTCAGGGGTCTGGTTTCCTCCAAGAAAAACTAAATTCATGCACCTATTCAATGTCTACTACAAGCAAAGGAGGTTACCAAACTCACTTCCTCCTTTTTTGAACCACTTGAGCTAATTCCTCAAAGCCTTTAATACATGATAAGCCATTTAAATAACTCATGTTAAAAAAAATTACATTTAATTTTGACAATTTACCCTATATCATTCACCTCTCAACCTTTTACCACAGTAAATTTACAAATTACAGAATTATAGTGTAAATTTCTAGAAATTTAGCAGGTTTTTTGCAGATGCGTAGCGAGCTGTTGGAGGAGGTTTTTGAGTGTCTTCCTCAAGTCCAAATCTGAAATTGAGACCTTTTCTGGATATCTTGGAGAGTTTATTTTTCTTTAGAATATTTAAGCATGCAAAATTACCTTTTCTAGGCTGATATATCTTCATTTTCCCAAGACTACTCCCGATGTGCAGCAAGGGGTCCAAAACAGTGGCAGAAACCTATTTTTAGGGTAATTTTTTGCATTTTTCTTGAAAATTGTGTGGGAGATAAGAAAACCAAGGACATGGGTCTAAAGTAGAAGTCATAACATTTCGAAATATTCTGAGTTTTTTTCATTTGGATGCTCTAAGGAAATGTGCACCGTGAGCTTGCCGCACATCTAGGATGACCAAAATTTCCAAAAAATTCAAAAATTCACAAAATTGAAAAATTCCTTCAAAACTCTTCAAAATTTGTCCAAGCGTGCTCCATGAAGTCCCGATGTGATGTGTTATTCTAGTAGGGAAACATCAGAAAGCAGGTCTAACTTACCCTTCTCCTTTTGGCTGATTAGGGTTTCCTTCAGTTTTGCTTGCAATTATTCGACTTTGATATTAAAATTATGATTTATTCTGTAGTAGTGGTATCCATATGTCTTTGCATCTTATTGTCTCTATTGGCTTTGTCAAGGAGCTTCTCTAAGTGAAAATTCACTTTTTCAACCCAAAACTCTCTATTTTCATTGATTTCCATGGCTATCCTTTCTTCAAAAGTCAACTCTTCATCTGGTGGATTCTGTTCTCTTTATTTTTGAAGTGCCCTCCTGAGGCACATGGTCCTTGGCCTGTTCATTGTCACCTATTCCTCATGCTCATATTAATATTCACTTTCAACCACTGCTTTGACCTTCACATCTTGCATACTAGTTTTGAACAGATTCTTCTCTGAAAGTAGTTGCTTTACCTTCAGTTGATTTTTTTTCGGCTCCAAGAATGAAATTATGAAATCAGCCCTTGCCAAATTTTCCTTTAGCTTCTTTATCTCACCATATTTTTCTTTAATGACCTGGTCTAGGGTTTCATGCTCTTCATTGGCCTCCAAGTCCACTATGTCAATGTCATGATGGATGAGCTCCTCATCATGCAAAGATGCCTCTCGCTGTAATAGTGTTTCCTGTTATGCTGATGCAAGCATGGCCCCTTCCTCAATTTGAGGAGAAAACACAAGCCTCCTTCTTCATGCATAGGTTTTGGTCACTTCTGCTTTGGTTTTCTTTGTAACTAATTCCTTTAGTGATTGAGCTTCCAACTTGTTTTATGAGCCCACCTCTTGCATTGTAGGTGACATGGTTTGTTGTTTGCTAGGTGAACTAAGAGCAGACATGAGTAAAGTTGCCTCAATGAAAGTATCCCATGTAATGTTATTTTCTGATAACTGATGGAGAACCATAACCTTTATCAAAATATGATGAAAAATGCTAGGGTGATGTTCTTTTCCTTTCACCTGCACTTTTTCAGACATTTTACCTATGCTCCTACACAAGAAATTACACAAATTGAAAGATTTAGTAGCTGTGAAGTGCATGAGCAACTTTATGTGATATTGGCTGAGTCTTGAGAACCTTCCTTCACATCTGAAGTATTTTATGATCACTCTCATCAATGGAGCATACTTCTCAAGTAAGTATCTAAATGGAAAAACATGTGAAGGATCATTTCTGTAATGTGATTTTAGGTAGGGTTTGTACTCCTCAATGTCCAAATCCATACCCTTGAACCAGTTATCTCCATGATTAGGTATTCCTATGGCTTGAGAGATGGCATCCACTAAAACTATAAAGTCTATCCCTGCTAAGGTAACTTTGTCTCTTTTCAATGCAGTGGAAAAAATTCCAGTGAGTTGCTCATGATAGCCAACCTCTTGGATCTTCTTGCAAAACTCCAGGCAGTTCAAATCTTCAAAACATTTCTTGATGAAGGGAGAAGAAATGATTTCTTTGACACTTGAAGGTTCAAAACTCAAAAACTTGCCCCCCTTGTTATATTTTTTCCTTTCTGGAGGTGAGGTATCAATCTCCATAATGAAACCATAGGTGATAGGAGGGAAAAAGGGAAGATTTAAGGCAGTGGGTAGATGAAGCTCTAATGAAGTGTATTTGAAGGTATATGGAGAATATTTTCTGGATTTTACCTTAGCAAATGAAATGTGGTGAGTAGGAGACTGATAAAGAAAGAAAAACCCTAGAGAAGGTATTATCTTGAATCTTAGGCAAATTTCATGAAAGGGTAGAGATGAATGTTGTTACTTACTTCTTTTGAGCTTGTAGAACCTTCTTTAAGAGAAGAAAATCCTTGGATATAGTTGTGCTTCATCCCACAGAAATATGTGTGTTTTACCTAGATGCGTAGCGCAGTCTTCCTGTGCGCAACGAAGATGTGTAGCAATGAGCTCCTTTGCACAACGTTTTTGGCCAGATGTATAGCATAGTGTTCATGTGCGCAGCGAAGTGTTCCTGTGTGCAGCGCCTTGTCTAGATGTGCAGTGAATTGTGAAAATTGCACTCGACAGGTAAAAAATCGATTTTCTTGGCAATGGGAGAGGAGAGCTCGATGGTAGGAAGATAGCTGAGTGAAAATAAGTTTATCCTTTGTATTTTTGCCTTTTATAAGTTGAGTTGACCTCTTTTGAGTGACGATGGGACCCACTTGTCCTTTTCCAAGAATGACTTGCATTTTTGAACCTTGTAGCTTTGGAACTTTGTAGATTTTATAACCTTGTAGCTTTTGAAACCTTCAATTGCAGCTTTATAATTTGAAACTTATTCCATAATATGAAACATAAATTACATTTTGAAACCAAACTTTATTGAACAAATTTACCTATTACCACTCCTCCTTTGTTGGATTTATGCATGGAATGACATATTTTGGTTGACTAAAACCCTAATGACCTGATGGAGACACTGAAATGAATGAAATCATGATGTCGTTGACTGAAGTGATGATGATGATCTTTTATTGGATGGTACACTCAACTAAGTGATGACAAGGATCGACATGTAAATTTCTTTGAAAGGAGTGCAAATAGCCCTAGACACACTAACTAGTGACCAAATTTTTATTTGAAAACCTAATGAAATGACAAAAATTTGACTTTGAGAACCTAACAAGACATGGTAAGAGCATATTTTATCACTGGTGACAGTTTGAACAAACTTACACTAATAGTTGTCAACAGGATGATCGTCCACATTCTGCACATGTACAATTCAAAGTATCCCTGCACATGGGATGAGAGCCTTCCCTATGTACAACACAGTTACAATTGGGCTCTCCATAGCTCAATCGACCACGACTCCTTTCAGGTGCGCTTGGGATTACAACCACTATGTCCCATTGACGTAGCCATGCCATTTGTGGCTACTCAGGCTGATTCAGCTCATGTCCAATCTGAAGCTGACAAAGTGAACAACTTCATTGGGAACATTCAACACATCCGTCGACAGATTCATGACATATTGGATAGAGCCAATGCTAAGTACAAGCAATGACATGATCAACATTGGGTGCCACATAACTTCCAGGTGGGCGACAAAGTGTGCCTACATTAGTAGAAGGAGCGTCTCGCTGGACCCCACTGCAAGCTTTTCCGACTTTGATATGGGTTGTACACCATCACTAGGGTTGTATGGATCAATGCCTTCGAGCTCAGTACACGGCCATTCCTTGGTATGCACCCACTATTTAATGTTGACTTCCTTCGGCCCTACTTCCCACCTCTATTGGACACCTCTGACATTGCATAACAACTCACACCAGCAGAGTCAAACCCAGATAGCATGGAACATGCCACCATGGATTGTTTCATGGACATGCAAATCAAGAACACTCGCCAGCATAAGATCCAACTGTGTCGGGTTGTCAACACTGGTCAACTCTTGCACAAAGGCAAGTGGTTCACTAGGGACTAAGTTCAACAGAAGTTTCCTCATCTCATGGAAGAACTCAACGCAATGGGGACCATTGCTTCCTAAGGGTGGAGGAATGATCCAGTGGATATTGGTGGCCACCCGCCTATTCCACTTGGGACCCCACCATTGTTTCTTTCAGTCTTTTAGTTTCCTTAATTGTAGCACAATTTACTATTTTTAGCAGTTTTTTGGGTCTTGAATTTCTGAAGCCATTTTGAGGCCCTAAACAAAGTTTTTTGGGAAAATCGGGAGCAACATGGAAGTTCCCTCAATGTTACTCACATCAAGAGTTGTATTCCTTGGATATATATTTCTAACGAGGTATTGTGCATGCCAAACAAAGATTGTATGCCAAAGTTACGTCCCCGGGAAGTTGAAGTACCAATTTACCGAAACACGGCCTATAGTTTTGGTGCTTCATCTCTAAGGGTTAGGTTTTTGAATGTTTAGGATTTTCCATTGTTTTTCAATAATAAATAGGCCCTCGAGCCTCATTGTAACACAATTCAGAGACCTGTAGCCAACACATATCTTCTTAGAGATAAGCTACCAGTGCCTTAGCTAGTTTATTTCCATTCTAGCTGTAAACAAATTTCAGTTCTTTGATATTAATGAAATGAAGTGTTATTTCCAATGCATCTTTGTATTTATGGATATATATGTATTATGTTGCGTTCCTTCATAAATTTGGATCAGCTTGGGAGGTGGAACTTGAGCTTCTCCATCTGCATACAAATATGCTCTTGAAATGGGCATTGAATGTGAATCAACCGCAACATTATTGATTTGCTGCTTATGGGAGTCTCTTTCAATGTTATGAACAAAAATAGATTCAGAATGATGACTCCATTGCTGTAAGATTTAGATTATGTTGTTAGTAGCATAATGTATTAGAATATTGAAAAACTCTAATACTTCAAAATTAAAACAACTACTACTTTCAATTTCCAAAATAATCACTTCCTTCTATATGACAACCATCAAACTATGCCAATGCGCATACAAATGAAGAGAAGCATACAATACCAACAATCCAAACTCTCCATACTAAGTCTTCATACATATCATTCAACATATATTTCACCCAACATATGAACCGAATCATAGGTGAATGAAATCACATGCAAAAACATATTTATAAATCCTATCACATACTTCAATTAATTCACAATAATTCAATTTCAAATGCAAAACAAACCATGACACCTCCAACAACCAGAGTTTTAACACTCCTCCAAATGCATCAAACGTAAAGGTAGCAGCATAGTTTTGAGTGCATGGGATAGGTTATCAGAGAGTGGAGCACATGATCTTAATGCACAACTGGCATATGGTCTTGATTTATGGATTTCAGACCTTCAAAGAAAGAGTCAACGCACATCAAAAGCATACCATATACGGTATTCAAAACACATGTATTGAATGAACTGTTACACACCATTTTGCACGCAGGAGACTGCGCAATCATAAACCGACCATTTCAAAGCACAAGTGACCCATTCCACGTTAAAATGAAATGACCATTGCACCATTCAATCAACGCATCAAACGAAAGAGTGCAATGCACCATGCAGCGTATACACTTGCTTGCATGCATATATATATATATATATATATATATATATATATATATATATATTTCACTGGAATATACTCAAAAGATTTCCGAGAGAACGCACAATAAGCTGTCAGGTTGCAACATTTAAAAACCATCCATACGTAGTCAACATTTCATCGCACATATAACATATAATCCAGAGAAAAAATGATCGAAGTGCACCTGAGCCTTTAGAGCTCCAGCAACACGAAGTATTTCGATCTCCCGGGTATCAATAAAACAACAAGTATTCCGTCTGAAAATGGTTGATTCTTCTCTCTCTCCCTGGTGTCAATAAAACAACAAGTATTCCGTCGGAAAATGGTTGATTCTGCTCGGATTGCCGAGAATATCGCAGAGTGAAAATTGCGCTCTCCAACATAATTTTTTGAAGAATTGCGAGGAATGTTCTGGAGAATATTTTAAAAGAAACTTTAAATAGTTCTAACGACCTGGATTAACAACGAGAGGAGGAAACTAGTTGCATGCAAAAAGTATGAACAATAACTGCTAAAAGCTGATTGATAATTCCAAGCGTTTCAATGGTTAGTGCAGAAAAACTTGTTGAATGTAAATTGCAAATAACCACCTCCAAATATGGTTGTCGCACAACATTTTTTCATTCATTAGAAATTGCAAATATCAGAGCGTGCTCGACTCAGTGTTGCTCTCGGATAATGATGCAACCTCGCTCCGTTTTTTTGATGCTTCTGATCGACAGAGGCGTTTCAATCGGTTGGCACAACCTTTAGTGCTCGATCGACCCCCGGAACCTTCTAGGCTGCGATATACAGTCTTTTGTGGTGTGCTTTCGCGCTCTGGGAGTCCAGGTGTGGGGAAATCCCCTATATTCTTTTTATATCCCTGAGGATACTAGAGAAGTCAGCTATGGGAGCGAAAATGGAGCGGATTATGACAACAAGGGCTGCAGCTTCGAATGCATACAACGATTTGTGTGAGAGGTCACCATACGATACAGACAGAGACCAAAACGAAAGCATCCTAAAAATTTTGCTACAATATTTCTAACCCCGAGGCCGAGAGCGTTGTAATGGAGACTGTGAGAGCAGCATAATACTGGAGGAGAGCATAATACTATACACCTCACGTGATCGCAACAGAGGGTCTAAAGGAATTTGCGTAATATAGTCCTGGTGGGGAAATAGGAAAATAGCTCGACAAAAAAAGGGGAGATGGTCTGGAGTATATCGATGCGTATTGGAGGAGGTCGATGCGTATTGGAGGAGGTCGAGCAGGGGAGGATCACGGTGTATTACAGGAGTGACTGTGAGGCCGACTGTGTAATGGAGCAGCGTATGGAGTATTGTGGGACGCTAAGGGAGGGGAGAGGAATGCGTCGAGAGTAGGAAGGATAGGAATTCCAGTGGGCAGTGGGATAGTTCTGTCAAGATCAGGCAAAGAGGCAGTTTTGCCAAGAGAAGGAGGGAGTTATAAGGGAAGGAACGCAAAAAATGGATGGCTTCAATACCATGTCAGATACAAGTATGGTAATGCATATAAGATATGAGAGATAAACATTTTATTACAGATAAGCCATTTATGTATTTGTTATTCACAATGATACATATTTATCATACATTAGAATGATTTTTGGATTCATCTTCCAAGGTATCTTGGACTCCTTTTGATTGTTCAGCTCCCACACTAACCGTAGGAGGATTAGGTGTCTAACAGTCAATAATATCAACTCATCTCTTAACACTATTGCTATCAACTCATCTACTAGCACAAGCATATTAATGGAGTGGTTGATATACATCTATTGACATCATTTTCCACCTTTTAAACTAGTAGGGTTGATTGGTGTATGAAAGGTGGAAAATGATGTTGGTTGGTGTATATCAATTACTTTATCAATATGGTTGTTTTGGTTGATGGCTAATTTGAGTGGGGCTATGGCTGACTTTGTTTACTATTGTTAAATATGGTTAATTTTGTTAGAATTTTAACCAAGACAAAACAATTACTGAAGTTTACACCTAAAATAGCAATTATAGAGAGGAATTAATATAATCAAATAATTTTAAAACAGAGTGTTGCAGGTATGTGAAAAATTCCAGAACTATTTGCGACTAATTAAACTTTATATTATAACTTCAAAAACACAAACACATTCATATGGAAGATGAGGCTCCTTCACCAGTAAAATTGTTGTTCTTACTGAGAATTACATTCACCAGGGGTTGGGGAGTAACACATAGTAAAACTTGTAACTTGTGTTTTCACGGCCCACCAAAATTTTCTCCACAATTTTCTCCCCTTGTCTTTCCAGACTTACATCCACCACATTACACAACACGCTCTTCCACTCTAATTCAAACATGTAAAATTTAATACATAGTATGGGTGGACATCACTTTCTAAACATTACAGACTTTTCCGTGAAGTAAACAACACTTGTGGATTAAATACTTTTCCATACACATTTACTAACCATGCATTAAATTCTATTTGACTTTGATTATTTAACTATGTTGCGGAATGGGTTATGTACTGTGCTCGGAACTTGTCCTTCTCTGCACACTCAATTAGCAACGTGCAAAACATTAACTAAGGTATGGCTGCTTAACGCGATGGTTGAGATTAATTTTCCAAAAAAATTATGGTTTATAAGGGTGGACGATTATGCTTGACTACGGGTGACCATGATTGTCCACACTAAACTAATGTTGTTTATGATAGATTATAATTGACAAAGGTTTACCATTGTTCACCATGTTGCATAACATTGATTGTGGTTGAGCATTGGTGAAAATGGTTGACCATGGTTAGCCATGATGACCATGGTTGAACTTGTTGATGATGGTTAACCATGGTTTTACCATCTTCCTCATGGTTCCCCTTGCTTTATTATGGTTAAATATGGACAAATTATGGTCTTAATTGTTTAAGTGTAGTTGATTTTGATTGAGTATAGTTGATTGTGGTTGACCATGCTTAATGATGTTTGACTGTCTAATCATGGTTGATCTTGAGATGACCATGCTTACCTTGGTTAACCATAGATGAATAAGGTAGTCCATGTTGACCATATTTGGCCTTGTTCAACCATATTTGAACATGCTACTCATGGTTTACTATGGTTGGCTGTGGTTGACCATGGTTGAGCCTCTTTTCCCATGGTTTAACAAGGTTTCTCATGGTTGAGCTTGTTAACCATGTTTGACCATTATTGAGCTTTTTTTACCATGTTTGAGCTTATTTGAGCATGGTTGACTATGGGTGAACATGGTTGACTAAGGTTGTCAGAATTTACTCACGTATGCCTATGGTTAACCATGGCTAACTATGATGTCGATGTTTATTTTGGTATACCTTGTTGATCATCTACACCATTATTGCATGTGGTTCAAACATCTTTGACCTTTGTTAAGCATGGTTGACATCTTAACCATGTTGACTATGTTCTTTATAGTTGACAATGGATGGCAATGGATGAGCATGATTGATTTTTTTTGGCCATGGCTAACCAAGGCGCAATCATGGTTGACTTAGTTAAATATGTTCGGTGATGGTTAATAATGGTTTTATTTGTCACATTACAATATCACTATTTGTTTGTCGCATTATGACATCATTTATTTTTTCCAATTGTAATAATGTCTTTTATTCGATGTTGAATATTGCAACAAGATATTGTGAAATGGGCATCCGGAAACATCATCCTCGATCCTAGTGAAAAAATAAGCACCTACACTAGGTGGGGCCCACACATGCTATTTTTAGGTGATATGTCTATTTTTAGAATTTGGATCAAAGCCTATTTTTAGCAGTAATCTATTTATAGATGGTTGAGAAAATTATATGGATGGATGGGCGTCTAAGTTTGGAATGCATGTGCGAAGTTGTTTCGTGGAATGCATGTCTAAAATTAGAATACATGTCGATTTTTTTTAAGCCCTTAACAAAAATTAGACAATAAATAATTATATATTTTCAATGAGCACTTGGAACTAGTTAACTGAATTGACAAATCAGTTAGCTAAGTGGATTTTGAGTTGAAGTGGTCGGTTGGTGGACCATGCAGTGGAATTTGTTGTAACTGAGTGATAAAAAATTGTAATAGAGTTGGATGTGTAGTTATGTGAGTTGGTATTTAATTTAACTCAGTTAAGTGAGTTAAACTCAGTTGTGCTAGTTGTAACTAGATGTAAATAAAGATACACTAGTGAGAGATCAGTGAAATAAATGTTAAATTAATTCACATGGAGTGATCTCACTTGCAACTGAAGAAATACTACGGTTAACTACATGCATGTCAAATCTAGTGGAGACCCAGTTGAGACATAGGCGAAAGGGCCTGATTGACTATTAGTTGTGACTATAGTGATGCATTCAATGCATCTACACACACATTGGAGATGCTTATGAGGATTTCACAGTCAAGGCTAGCCATATCAAAGTCATTCAGAGGTTCTTGATCATCAGGGATTGTGCAGTGGAGGCAGGCTGTCAGGAGGCAGTAAATTGGTGCCTGTGTGAATCAATTTTTGTATGACAGTATGAGACGATTGTATATTGTACTGAGAGCTCTATGAGAAGAGCTTTGTATGAGATTATTTCATGATATATGATATACATAATATATGATAGTTGGGGTTTTTATCTTTAAGTTTTCCTAGTAAAAACATCTGTGTTATGTTCAATTGATCTTTCTTCATGTGTTTGCAATTGGCGATTTAATTTCTGCAAAGAATTAAGTAGAAGGATTTTGTATTTAACAGTGGATTTAATTGTTAGATCAGGAGAGTTCAATTATACATCATAGTATTGTTTAAAATTTCTACATTCGACACAATGCAACTTCTTTTGTTTTTCATCACATTATTTCATCATTTATTTTTAGTCACTTTGTGATGTCATTTGTAGTTTCTCACATTATGTTGAAATTTATTGTTTGCCACATTTGTGGTTCACAATGTTGACCATGGTTGTCAACATTTACCTACAGAAGATTATGGTCAACCATGGATCACTATGATGCCCATGTTGACTATGGATAATGATGTTTGACTATGTTAACCATGGTCAACCACAATTAACCTTATTTAACCACATTGACCAATGTAAATCATTGTTGACTATGGTTGACCATGGTTGTCCACCTTGATCGTGTTGACCTCCATTGACCATGTTATCTATAGTTGACTATATGTGACCATGGATGGGCATGATTGACAAAGGTTTTGTTCTCCATCAAGTTATCGTTATTTTCTCATCGCATTGTGACATCATTTATTTTTGTCCAATGGTGAAGATGTTTATTGTTTGACACATTGTGACATCATTTATTTTTTGACACATTGCGACATCATTTGTTTGACCATATTCAACCATTTAAAATATAAATACCACAACATATTTTTAATTGTAAATTCATATGGCCATAATTAAATTTGTGTATACCTTTTATAATTTAGGGTGGAGGTTGAACAATTTTAATGGAAAATATTCCAATTATATATATTATGGCTTACTCCAAGTATATTGTACCTTAAAATTTCAAAAATAAAATAAATGGAAATTTTAAAATGAATTTTTGCATGAATCTCTAAGCAAGACACCATCTGAATTCGTCACATGAATTGTGGATTCTTCTAGTCCTTATGGAAGCCATTGGAAGTTGCCACTACAGAGCTACTTCTACCGACCTCCACATAGATAGGCATAACTGCATATGCATTATGGTGGTAGTTAGGGTATGGATGGCACACTAATTGGAAATGAAGCCTCTATTTTGAACTAAAACTTGGCACATGAAATGTATTGTAATGACAAGAAGAGTTTAAATTCTTTGATTAACAATTTTAGAGGTGTTAATCACGTATTTTTTGTTTTATTCCTCGAATGGATCTATTTGCTACTAGGAGCTTAGCTATGTCCATTACCAATTAATTGGTAACCAATACTATTTTGGATCCATAATAGTAATCACGAAGGGATTTGACAATGGGACATCTTCAAATCAAGATGGTTGTTTGTAGCTTGGGGCAAGTTTTAGGTGTGGAATAGTAATAAGTGGAATTAGTGTTTTATTTGAAAAAAATTGAGTTTTATAGGTAATATGAATTAATGATGGCGGGAGGAAAAAATTATAACAACTACAGTTGTAAAAAACAAAGAACCACACCAATAACTCATAGAAAATACCACACAATAAAATTGGAACTCATTAATCCAAATTGATTGAATTGCTTGATAATACAAGAACACATAGAGAAAAAATCCTATAGAGAGATCCTATAGAAGGATGTTAGAATGCTAATAATGGCCACACCAATTTTATCTCTTACATACATGCCTAACTCTTTCCCAAATTTAGATTCTACTTGCAACACATGCAAACTACATGAAATTGTGTGAATATTGTGAGTAATTAACACGTTCCAACACTCCCCCTAATTATCACCAATACCACATACTAATTCACATCTCAACTAGGCTTACAACACTCAAAATCAATTCAAAAATTCGTTTTTCTTTAGCACACTAGTGCAACTTGTCCTCATCTCTATGTTATACAAGATTTTTCTTTCTTTTGCTTCAAACTTTATATTCTACTTAATTTTTCTTTTTATTCAACTTTAGCTTTACTCTAGTCTTCTTCTTCAATATTTATTCATCTTAATTTTCATGTTTATTTGTTTTTTCCTTTGTATCTTCCTTTACCTCAAGTACTATTGATTGAGATTTTTTATCAACCTATGTAAGATTAAAAAATTGATACTTTTGTTTTCTTGCATCTCCCTACTATTGCAATAGCTTCAACAAATATGATGGTTGACTTTATTTTTTTCTATCTCTTCTACTACAATGATAACAACTTTTCCATTCTGATTTTCATCTCAATCATACTTGGGATTTGCAAGATGCTTCTCAAGAAATGCCAATTCAACCTCATAATCAAATTTTACATTCACTACTAGGTTCTCCTCACATTTTTCTGTTGCTGCAAAGAAAATTCAATTTAATTTTCAACTTCAATTCCATCCTCCACATGCATACCTGCACAATGGACTTCACTTCCTTCAACATGTTCATGTTCTACATTTGGTACCAAATAACATTTTTCTTCCATAATTTCTTCAATTAACTTCACTTTCTTGTTAGAACAACTGCAGTCTCCATGTATTGTTTAACTTTTTCTATTTCAACATGCTCTTCTACAAGTTTTTAAATTATTTCTTGATTCAAAATATTCGAGTTCTTCTGTTACAACAGTCAGTCATCAACAATTGCAATCCCTTACTAAAAAGTGATAGAATAATCTTGTTTTATTAAAATTACATTGTGTTGTATCAACTTATGAAACATATCTTTGTATGTGGGCTTATGAAACATATCATCCACTTTCACCTTTTACAATAGGAAAATATCAATTTCCCACTCGATTTCCATATTTGCGAATATTTGGATTGATAAACAATGGAACCATTTGTTGGGGCTCCCACGTTTTGGCCAGATTGGCAAGACCAAAAAATGAGACAACATCAGAACCACTTTGGGGCCCTAGGATCTAGCCCCCCTGGACCCGGAGAGGGATCTCTCCAATAAAACAAAGAATGATATATCTTTGAAGCTCAAATTGAGATGTTAGGCTAGTTATAGGCGTAGAGTGGTTTGTTTGATTGTTTATGTTTGGTTGTTGGGAATCAGGAAAAAAGGGTCCAATACAAGACAAGGATGAGAAAAAGGAAATTTAGGCAAAGGAGAGGTGAATCAGGAAAACATCAAGACCATTGGGAAATGGAGTCAGGAAAGGGTTTAATTTCTATCAACATGCAAGCTTTTAGTTGGGCTAGTCAGCTAAAACATAGGATCTTAAAGACCATTGGGCAATGGAGTCAGGAAAGGGTTTACTTGCTATCAACATGCAAGCTTTCAGTTGGGCTAGTCAGCTAAAACATAGGATCTTAAAGATGATTGTGTGATATGAAAGGTAAGAGAGGAGGAGATAACACAGATTCAGAGCACAATGTTAAAGACCAGCTGGTCGCACAAGGATCCTAGTGGACAAGGCTAACTCTAATCCCCAGTGTTCCCAAATCTTCCAATTAAATCCTTAACAAGAAATATCTAAGAACTGAATTCATTTAATTCATACATCAGAGAGCAGGCAACAACATCCACTACACTAGTTAAACCAACTGAAATCAATTCTTAGATAACACATTCAGAAGAAAAACATTAATGGCAAGGAGAGTAGAAACATAGGGTACCTAACAAGGGTAAATCCTATGCCAACATTCTGATGCAAGCTAGTAGAAACGAAATGAAATGAATTAAACACAGAGATAGGAAAACATCACCGCTGCTTCAGATCAGGATCCAAAGAAATGTGCTCGTCATATTAAATAGCAATACCAGTCAAGTACAACATTGCCAATAGTTGAATACTCAGTCTGAAATCATTTTCCTCAACCTATCTAACACTTTACACAGAGACTGTGTCTCGACAGAAAACTGCTTGCAATTCTCTGATAACTGATCAAAAACCTTTACAATGAGTTTCTTCATGAATTTATAGCTGCAGAGGAGTAGAGAAGGTAGGTGAAGAACTAAATGCAGTATTAACTTCTGAAAAGAAAGAGAGCCTAAGCCCACTCTGTATAAATCCTGTGCATTAATCTCTAGTATTCTTTGGGTGAACAAATGATCTTCTTCAGGCGTCAAATTACTCTGATATAACTCTGATGTACTCCGATTGCAGTACTGTGTGGTACTCTGGTGTGTAAACAAAATGACTGAATGGACTGCCATGCTTGTGAAACAAATGTTTCTAATAGCTTTGGACTGTGGTTTAGGTGTAGATCCTCGGGACCACGGTAAATAATGGAACCGATATGGGCGCTTTGTCCTTTGGGACAATCTACTGATATGAATCCTGATATCCCTGAATTTCTGCGTGCTGTACCTTCTGCATGATCCCTGAGATCACAGATCTGTGTTGGGTGTGGAGCCTGATTATCTTGTTTGCTTTGTATCACAGCATTGGGCCCCTGTACCTTAAAAAGGGGCGGCAACGCCGCCCGAAATTAATCGCTGCCGTGGGGGGTCCAGGGGGGGGCGACAACGCTTTTCGGAGCCCCCCCGAAGCTAAAAATAGATGTAAAATTGCCTTGTAAAAGTATAGTAATTTCTAGTCAATCTGGGCCGTTGATTAGTCAAATGATCTAACGGTAGAAGTTATGTTTAGATTAGGGTTTTTTCCCTAGAAGGCAACCCCCTTGTATATATGAGGGCATTGTATTGTGGCTGTGCATTATGTGTGTATTCTCAGAGCGAGAAAAAGAGAGGGAGACTGTGAGAGAGAACAAAGGATATTACAGTGGATCTGTTGTAGGTTTTGTCTCTTCATTTTTGCTGGATAATAGAAAGGAAGGATTGGCTGTTTGAGGTGGACGTAGCCCAAACTAGGTGAACCACGTATATCTGTGTCTCTCTGGTTTTATGTGTTTTGTGTGCTTGTATTTTCCACATATTTTTGCATTTCTCTGTAATATTTAATTTTATAACAACTGGTATCAGAGCCGAAGGTATATTTGGCTGATAAAATCGCAGGAAGAAAGGGTTCCTGGTTTGAGTGTGAGCAATGGAGGACGATGGTAAGTTTAGGGTCGAGAAATTTAACGAACAAAACTTTGCGCTATGGAAGATGCAGATGGAAGATTATCTATATCAGAAAGATCTGTACCTACCATTGAGCGGAAAAACAAAGAAGCCGACGACCATGACAGACGCGGAATGGAACATTCTCGATAGAAAGGCACTCGGAACAGTACGGTTGTATCTTGCGGCATCAGTCACCTTCAATATTTCGAAGGAAACAACAACAGAGGGTTTGATGCAGACGTTGGCGAAACTGTATGAAAAGCCCTCGGCCTCAAACAAGGTATTTCTATGAAACGACTATTTAATATGAAGATGTCGTAAGGTGGATCTCTTGATCTCTCGTACTTTTCATTCATATGAATTTAATACACACAACAAATGTTCTCGTAGGTAAACTTCGATGATGAAGTTAGAGCTCTATTATTCTTGTGCTCATTTCCAAAGAGTTGCAATGGTTTAGTAATGACCATTAGTAACTCTGTCTCTTGATCTAGTACTTTAAAGTTTGATGATGTTATGTTGGTGCTATCCTTTAGCGAGAAATGCTGACAGAAAATTTATGAGACATCGTGTAATGCTTTGAGTGCGTAGCTCAGGGGAAGTCAAATGGAAGAGGAAAGAGCTCGGATATCGCAAAGAATCAAGGAAAGGCGTATCCAAGTCCGTATCGTGGATAGTGTATTGAATTGGGTGAAAGAAAGGACACCTAAAGAAAGACCGTAGATCTCTGAAGGGAAAAGAAGGAGACACACATCAAGAAAAACAACTGCGAAGCAAATGTGACACGTGATGTGTTACAAGATGCTTTGATTCTTTCTTTCGAAAATGTTACTGATTCTTGGGTTGTAGGTTTAGGGGCTTCATTCCATGCCACACCTGATAAGAAATATTTTCATGACTATGTTCAAGGAGATTTTGGACAAGTTCGTTTGGGTGATGATAAAACCTGTAAAATTGTTGGAATGGGTAAAGTTCTTGTAAAAAAACAGAATGGAAACCAATGGCTACTAAAGGAGGTAAGATATGTCCCAGATCTGAAGAAAAATCTGATTTCAACAGGGCAGTTAGGCGGTGAAGGTTGTGTGACAACTTTCACGGATAAAACTTGGAAGGTCACCAAAGGATCTCGGTTAATAGCAAAAGGAAAAAAGGTTGGTACATTGCATTTATGCAATGGTATTTCTAACTTGTTAATTATTTAACTTCCAAAGGAGAAGATGCGGCATTATGGCATCATAGGCTTAGACACATGAGTGAGAAGGGGATGAAGATTCTTCACTCAAGAAATTTGTTGCCAGGTTTGAAGAATGTTGATTTGGATTTATGTGAAAATTGCATATATGGAAAACAAAAGAGAGTCAGATTTCTCAGAGTTGGGAAAGAAAAGAAGAGCGAAAAATTGGAGCTTGTGCATACAGATGTATGGGGACCTCAAGCCAGTATTCTCTCTGGCTCTCGTTATTATGTTACTTTTATTGATGATGCAACTAGGAAAAGTTGGATTTATTGTATTCAGAATAAATATGATGTATTTGATACTTTTAAGAAATGGAAATCTTTAGTTGAGATTGAGACAGGAAAGAATTTGAAGTGTTTGAGATCAGACAATGGAGGTGAATATTGCAACAAAGAGTTTGATAGATGCTGTTCAGAGCATGGAATTCACAGAGAGAAGACAGTTCCAAGAACACCACAAGAAAATGGTGTGTCAAAAAGGATGAACAGAACAATCATGGAGTGTGCAAGGTGCATGAGATTGCATGCAGGATTGCCTTTACAATTTTGGGCAGATGCTGTAGATACTGCTGTTTATGTAATAAACATAGGGCCTTCAAGTTCCTTGGATGATGGTATTCCAGAGGAAGCATGGATAGGTAAAAAGGTAAACTACTCTTTTTTAAAGCCTTTTGGCTGTGAGGCCTTTGCCCATATTAATAAAGAAAATAGAAAAAAGCTTGAGGCAAAATCAAATAAATGTACCTTTATTGGATATGGTGTTAATGATTTTGGATATCGCTTATATGATTATGAAAATAACAAAATCATTAGGAGCAGAGATGTAATATTCAATGAAAAGGTCTTGTATAAGAATCAGTTGCAGGAAAGACAGAAACAGGAAAAAAGAGCAAGGAATACACTAGCTCTGATGAGATAACCGAAAAGTAAAGGTACCCTAAAATAATAATAATCAACAGCCACAACAACAGCCACCACAACAGCAACATGCACCTCAAACGCCTGAAAGTGGTGTCAGAAGATCTACTAGGATAAGTAGACCCCCTGAACGATACTCTCCTTCATTATATTATTATTGTTGACTGATTGTGGTGAACTCGAATGTTATGAAGAAGCAATGCAGGTCGAAACCAGGAAGAAGTGGGAGCTAGCCATGGAAGAAGAGATGGACTCCTTAATGCATAACCAGACTTGGGACTTAGCCACATTGCCTGCAGGTAAAACTGCATTGTAGAATAAATGGGTTTACAGGCTGAAAGAAGAAGAGGGAGGAAAACAGAGGTACAAATCTAGACTTGTGGTGAAGGGGTTTGCACAGAAGAAAGGTATTGATTTTGATGAAATATTTTCTCCTGTTGTTAATATGACTTCAATTAGAACTATTTTAAGTCTTGTAGCAGCGAAAGATTTGAATCTTGAACAGTTAGATGTAAAGATAACATTTCTCCATGGAGATTTGGAGGAAGAGATCTATATGCAGCAACCAGAAGGATATGAGGTCAAGGGGAAGGAAAAATTAGTGTTCAGGCTAAAGAAGAGCTTGTATGCCTTAAAACAGGCTCCAAGGCAGTAGTATCTAAAATTTGAAAATTTTATGTCCGAACAAGGTTATACTAGATGTCACTTCGATCATTGTGTTTATCTGAAAAAGAAAAACGATGGAAGCTATATTATATTGTTATTGTATGTAGATGACATGCTTGTTGCATGGTCTAACATGCAGGAAATAAATGTGCTCAAAATAAAATTGGCAAATTCATTTGCAATGAAGGATTTGGGAGCTGCAAAACAAATTCTTGGTATGAGAATAACTAGAAATAGGAAAAATCACAAATTAACATTGTCTCAGAATGAGTACATACAAAAGGTGTTGAAAAGATTTAATATGCAGAATGCAAAACCAGTTAGTACGCCTTTTTCTAGCCATTTCAAACTTAGCAAGGAGATGTGCCCCAAGACCCAAGAAGAAATGGATTATATGTCTAAATTTCCTTATGCATCAGCAGTCAGTTGGAAGCTTAATGTATGCAATGGTTTGCACAAGGCCTGATATTTCACATGCAGTGGGAGTTGTAAGCAGGTACATGAAAAATCCAGGAAAAGAACATTGGATGGCAGTAAAATGGATTCTCAGATATTTGAGAGGTACCACGAATCAAGCATTATGCTTTGGTGGTTCAAACATTGCTCTACGGGGATATGTTGATGTAGATATGGCAGGTGACAGAGATAACAAGAGGAGCACTACAGGATATGTATTTACTGTAGGTGGAACAGTTGTCAGTTGGGTTTCAAAAATCCAAAGTGTTGTTGCACTTTCAACAATAGAAGCAGAGTATGTTGCTGCTACAGAGGCTAGTAAAGAAATGATTTGGTTACAAAGGTTTATGGGTGAATTGGGTAATAAGCATGATATGGGCACGTTATACAGTGATAGCCAAAGTGCCATTCATCTTGCAAAGAACTCAGCATTTCATTCCAGGACTAAACACATACATCTCAAGTACCATTTCATACGGTCAGTATTGGAAGATGGAGAGTTGAAGTTGGAAAAGATACACACTAGCCAGAATCCTACAGATATGCTAACAAAATTTGTAACCAGGGAGAAACTGAGAACATGCTCAGTTTCAATTGGTCTTCAAGGATGACGATGAAGATGAGAAACAACCAGGTCCAAAGAGGAGTCATTGTCCAGCAAATGAAGCAGCGTTGGAGTTGCTACAATCAGTCTCCAAGTGGGAGATTGTTGGGTGTGGAGCCTGATTATCTTGTTTACTTTGTATCACAGCATTGGACCCACAGCCACGCACGAGGGCGGCGACGCCGCAGGGGTGTCGGCTAGCCGTGGGGGGTCCAGGGGGGGTGGTAGCGCTTTTCAGAGCCCCCCACTGGCAGGGGTTCAGGGGCAGCGCCCCCGAAGCTAAAAATAGATGTAAAATTGCCTTGTAAAAGTATAGTAATTTCTAGTCAATCTGGGCTGTTCATTAGTCAAATGATCTGACGGTAGAAGTTATGTTTAGATTAGGGATTTTTTCCCTAGAAGGCAACCCCCTTGTATATATGAGGGCATTGTATTATGGCTGTGCATTATGTGTGTATTCTCAGAGCGAGAAACAGAGAGGGAGACTGTGAGAGAGAACAAAGGATATTACAGTGGATCTGCTGTAGGTTTTGTCTCTTCATTTTTGATGGATAATAGAAAGGAAGGATTGGCTGTTTGAGGTGGACGTAGCCCAAACTAGGTGAACCATGTATATCTGTGTCTCTCTGGTTTTATGTGTTTTGTGTGCTTGTATTTTCCGCATATTTTTGCATTGCTCCGTAATATTTAATTTTCTAACAACTGGTATGGGCTTTACCCCAAAAGGCCTCATACCAATGGAGATATTTGTCCATCCTTATATACCCATGATCCTCCCCACTTCTAGTCAATTTGGGACTTTGGTCGTATACCCAACAATCTGGTGCTTTGCCTCTAAAACGCTGTATTAAGGCTCAAAACCTTCAATACTGAACACTGAAATCCTTGATCATTAGCTGGTTTTTCTCCATTGCTCCATAAATGTCTCGATCTGCAAAATATGGGCTTTAATGGCGCTGGATAGGTTTCTTGCGGAGATTGAACTGTCCTGGGATAGTATTTATGCCGCCGCTACCTTTCTGAGTTTTCTATTGTAGTACCAGCTTCCGGGTTTAATTCTGTCTACGCAGTACGCCATTGAAGTAGTACATATGAACCATGGCAGTTTTCCGCCTCTGATAACCCTGCAAAATACGAACATAGGTTAAGAAAAAAATGGGGGGTCGGATGATGCAGGTGACCGTGAGGATGACAGTGGGACTGCAGATGAATGACGGAAAAACGCAGAGGAGTGGTGGAGAAGTGCTTTGGTGGAAGGCTGGCGGAGCGCAGGGGAAAATTAACGTAAAAACCTTGAAATTGACCCTTCGAATGAATATATAAAACGGGAGGGGCGAATGCACGGTGAGACACGTAGAGGTGACGTGGTGGGACCGGGCGGCGACGGAAAAGTCAACAGCGGAGAAACGGATCTGGACCATCGGATCTGAGAGGAGATCGATGGTTGATCATGCGGCGGAGGATGATGAATGATGGGCCAGGAGTACGACGACCATAGATTAAACCCCACGCAGCTTCATTGAGTGCTGACCGTTGGATGGGCGAGGGCAGATCTGACGGCTGATATGCATATCGTTGCGTGTCCCGTACCGAAAGATAACGTGCGATGAGCAAGCGGTTTTGGAATCGTACAGGAGCCACGCATCAGAAGCTGTATGGAATCGTTGGGCAATGGGAGAATACCGCCTACCGCTCCAAAGTGGTGCGATAGATACCATCGGGTTTATGGCATAGTGCCCGACGGGATCCACAGGCAGGTAAACTCCGAACCGTCGGATCTGCGGGCTAATGGACGGCGATGGCGCGATTGGGTGGATCGGAGCGGTGGCGTGATCAGTCGCATCGCAAATGTTTGCGATGCGATCAATCGCATCGCAAATATTTGCGATGGATGATCAGAAAATTTAAAACACAACATGCAATTGGAACAGTTGTGATATTGCGATCAGCGCCCAACCGTCCGATCGGTATGACAGATCGACGGTAGAAAACACGTCGCGGGACATAAAGTGAAAAACAAATCGCATCAGAGTTTTACAGTTTTACAAAGGGAAACGCCCGGTCTACACTCTGATTGTGATTGTCTCCCAAGGCTTTAAGCGCTTGGTCTTGGGCTACGGGTATATGGGGAAGTGTTTGAAAGGGGCTTTCGGGAAAGTAGCTTAGGCCTATTATAAGGTCAGAAAGTGGGTTTCTAACCCATTTTAATGCATTTCAAGGCCTAAGGAGGGTAACGATAGAGAGATAGAGGGGAAATTTGGGAAAACATAAGGCAAGGGTGGGATTTCATGGGGATTTTGAGGAGATTTAGGAGGGAAAGGGGGGATTTGGGGAGAACAAAGGGGACTTTGACAAAAAGGGGAAGATGGCTAGAAAGAGGCATTCTGCAGAGGTACAAGGGGCAGATAATGGCCTTTTGGAGCATAATTATTCATCAGTAAGGCTCATTGATACCATAATAGCAGAGGAAAACAGTCACAAGGCAGAAAACATGAAAAGGCTACAAGGATGATGTGTTTTCAAGGGAAATGCATTCCTTGTAGGCTTATAAAACAAAATAGCCCCTTGCTTGCTTGTCAAGGAATTTATAAGGGGCTAACAGTGGCTCCACATGGGGATGGCTTCTTCTTGAAGGAGTCAAGAATTCAGAAAACGATCTTTGGTGTAGGCCAGATGCCTACTTCTTAAGCCTCCTTCTTCTTTGATTTTCAGTTGCCACAATTGTGAAGACATCGATTTAGCATAAAACTTTCCCAATCAATCTACCTACCCACACTACAGTCCTAGCATTTTTCTTCTTCTCGGGTGCATTTGAGCTAGCATACCCTTTACATCATTATTTTTTACAAACCAGAAAATAAAACTATTCTATTTCTACCCTTATTGCTCCATGAGACTAGATTGGACTGTTGGTCTCATATGTTTCTCTACCTAATCTAATGTCTACTGGGCTTAAACTGTCCAACAAATTTCTTCTCTACATTCTACAACAGAAATTTAAAAACAATAAAACCAGGATTAGACAGTCTGGTTTGCTGTGGATCCAAGGCATAAAGACAGTTGCGCATGGACAGAAAAATGCAGAAAACTGAAAACAAAACTGTGAAGGCTTGAAATTTGAAGCTTGAAGTATCCTTCTTCCCTTTGTGACTCAAGTTTTGAGCATGTTAGAGTCACTCTTTGCACATCAGAGGTTCATGTTTTAAGCATATCTGAACCTCTCACTTTTCCTCTGTTTTTGGAACATTTTCTCTTTTTCTTGAAAACAAAAAACTGCAACGGTATGTGCAATGGAAATGGAAACTTGAAATTGTAAATCAGTAGAAGTAGTGTTTGAGCATCCTGCCATTGATAGGACCCCCAAACAGCTCTGTACCATATAATTCCTGTAGGAAGAAGGCATTTGGACTCACAGTGGCCTGGATGATGTATGGACCTTGCCACAAACTGTAAAACTTGCCGTTTTTCCCTTTATCCTCTCTCCTTGAGTCCCACTTCAGAACTTTATCTCCAATTTGGAAATCAGCAGCTTTGGTTCTCTTGTCAAACAACTTTTTTATGTTTTCCTGAACTCTGATAGCTCTGTCATAAAACTCTTCCCTTTTTTGTTGGAGATGGATTGTTTGGTTTACCCTTCTTACCACACTGTCTTCTTCTGTCTGGATCTCTTGGATAATTTTGATTACTAGTACTCCAAGGCTAGTAGGGAAAATTGCTTCTGTTCCGTAGACAAGCTGGTATGGTGACATGCCGACGGACTTCTTTTTTGTAAGCCTGTCGGCCCACAAACCATGTACTAACTTGTTATGCCATGATTTTTTGTTCTCTTCTAGCATCTTTTTGATGATGGCCACTAGGCTCTTGTTTTATGACTCAGCCAGGCCATTACCTTGTGGGTAATAGGCAGTTGAATGACCAAGTGTTATTTGGTACATGTGACAAAAATCAACCATTTTCTTGGATCTAAAAGCAGCAGCATTATCGGTGATTATTTTCCTTGGGCAACCAAACCAAGAGAGGATATGACCTTCTAGGAACCTAATGATGACCAAATCTATGGCATTCCTAGTAGCTATGGCCTCTATCCACTTAGTGAAGTAGTCTGTGGCTGTTAAGATCCATTTTTGTTGTGCAGAAGAAACAAGGTGGATTTCTCCTATGAAATCTAGGCCCCATTGCATAAAAGGACCTTCAACAGTGATGGGTTGTAAAGGGAGGGGAAGGATTTTTCTCTTGCCTTCAAAGATCTGGCATTTGTGGCAAGAAATTATCATTTTATGGATATCATTGAAGAGTGTAGGCCAATAATAGCTAGCTCTAAGTATTTTGTTTGTAGTGACCTTCCAGCTCAGGTGTCCTCCACACTCTCCTGCATGGAATTCTTGTTTAATCCTTTCATCTTCAGTTTCTGGAAAACATTTAAGAAATAGGCCATTTGGATTTTTCCAGTATAATTTTTTATTCAGAATGCAGTAATTTCTAGCCTTTAGTTTCAGGAATCTGGCCTTGGTTTTAGATAGTTTAGGTGGAGCATTGAGGTTGGTGAGCACATAAAGGATATCAGAGTACCATGGAGAGTTCTGAAACTTCTCCTCAACAGTGGGATCAGGAAATTCTTCCTAGACGTCCAAGGTAGCTACCATGTTAATGTTGAGGGCTTGCAGATTCGATTCAACCATTAATTTAGCTAAGCCCTGGCCTTTGATTAGTTTGGTGGGTTTTATCTCAAGGTTGTATTCTAAAATCACAGCAATCCATTTGCCCCTCTTACCATCAAGATCTTGGGACAATATATCTTTGACCACTATGTTAGGCACATAAGCTATGGTGTGAGAATGCAATATGTACACCCTAAAGTCCTTTAAGGCCTTGACTAAGGCATAAGCCTGTTTTTCCATTATATTTCAAGGGTGCATCTCTCAGTGCGTTGCTGAAAAAGGAAATTGGCTGTTCCATCCCCTCTGTGTTTTTCTGCAGCAGGACTGCAGCTACTGTATGCTCAGAGGCAAATGAAAAAATCAGGAAATCCTTTGAGAAATTAGGGCTGATCAGAACAGGAGCTTGGGTGAGTCCAAGTTTTACTGATTCAAAATATTGTTTAGCTCCAACAGTCCATTTAACTCCCTCGCCTTTCTTCAGCATGTTAGTCATATTCCTAAGGTGTTCAGCTAGGTTGGGAATAAATCTCGTAAGGAAGTTTATTTTCCCAATGAAGGACTGTAATTCTTTGATGTTCCTCGGGTGTGTGATTTGTAGTATCCCCTCAACTCTCTGTGGGTCTATCCTAATCCCCTTTTCAAATATAAGGTGGCCGAGAAGCTTTCCTTCTTACAGCCCAAATACAGTCTTTTTAGGATTCAGTGACAGACCAAACCTTCTGCATTTTTCAAATACTTTCCTCAGATGTTCTAGGTGTTCTTCCTCAGTCTTGGAGTAGACTGTTATGTCATCCAAATAAATCACAATGAAGTGTCCTATCTCATCCGAAAAATCTATATCCATTGCTCTTTGGAAGGTTGATCCAACGTTCATCAGTCCAAAAGGAATTTTTACATGCATAAAGGTGCCCCAGGGAGTGGTAAAAGTTGTTTTGAGTTGATCTTATGGGAGTAATAAAATTTTGTTGTATCATGAAAAACCATCCAAAAGAGAGATCCTTTTTGAGCCTACTACCTGATATAGAATGTGTTCCATTTTTGGCAAAGGGTAGTTGTCTTTGAGTGAGGCTCTATTAAGATTTCTGAAGTCTATACATAGTCTGATCTCCCCTGTTTTATTTCTTATAGCCACTAAGTTCGATACCCAGTCAGAGAACCTCACAGGAACTATTATGCCTGCCTCATACATCTTTTTAATCTCTTTTTCAACTACAGACAATTGTTTTGGATTTATCCTACGAAGTTTCTGCCTGAAAGGTTTATGATTTTCTTTTAAAGGTATTTTATGTTGTATGGTGTTTGTGTCATAAGCCTTTAGGTCTTCGTAACTCCAAGCAAATACGTCAACAAATTCCTTAAAAAGGTCTATATATTTCTTTTTCATTTCTATGGGTACGGACTTTCCAATTTAATCATTTTTGGCTTGTGTATCGTGCCTATGTTGCATTCTTCCACATCAAAGTCTGCGTGTTCTATAGTGGGATTTTTTGCTACATCATCAAAGTCAAAAAGGTCTTCTAAAGGGGCCAGACCTCGAGGTATGTTCTTATATTTAGTCTGTAGCACCTCTACGTCTTCACTTTCTGTGTTCTCACATTTTGTTGTTAAATTTCCAGTTTCTTCATTTAAAGCGTTTATTTCTATGTTACAGAGTGTTTCTTCCTCATCTGAGGATTCTTCGCTTAGGAAGCTACTGTCAGATTGGGAGTCTAAATCAGAAAATTCAAACTCATTTCTGCCTGTCAAAAAATCTTCAATCTGTTTATCTCCTTCAAAAACCTGCCAATATTTTTCATTGTCCGGCACTGCAGGTCTGAATTTGGTCTGAATGATGATTTGCTGATCGCTGGGAGTCTTAGGATATGAGCTAGCTAGGCAAGCTAATCCATTTGCAATGACGTTTTGACTCCTAGGAACAAACACTAATTCGTACTCAACAAATGTTCTCAATAAATCCATAGTGTCATTCATATATGCTCTCAGCCTAGGATGTTTCACTGTGTATTCACCATTCACTTGTTTAATAATCAGCTCAGATTCTCCACGCACAATTATACTATGGGCTCCTAATTTTTTCAACAGAGTTAAGCCTAGGATCAGGGCCTCGTATTCTGCAATATTGTTCGTACAATTGAAGTGCAGGTTGCAGGCATGGCTCTCTGCATAGTTACTCTCTGTGTTATGTACCCACACTCCTGCCCCAACAGTTCTCTTGGTGCATGACCCATCGAAACTCATTTCCCACAAGGGTCCACTCTCATTTTTGTTACCATTTCTTTCCCTACAGTCGGGTTCGCCATTATGTTGCGTTATAGGGTTTGCACTAGGCTGTGGGCTGTTTAGTTTTTCGTTATGGGTGTGGAGTTCAGAGAGGTGACTAGTTGGCTGATTTCATTCTGTTTCTATTTCATTTTGAGCTTTTGTTTCGGTGCACTACTCTGAGTTTTCTACGTCTTCCTCCTCTGATTCTAGGGTAGCCATTATGTTAAAATCCATTGGCTCTGTTTTCTCGTTTGTATCTCTGTTTTGGGATGTATACCCTTCTAAGGAAACATCATTACAAAGGATGAAGGAGTCAAGGTCTATATGTACAGAGTATAAAGGAGAGTTTTCAGGCTTTTCAGGGCTGCTGAATAGGAATTTCATCTGTGTCTCCCTATACAGTTTTCTAAGTTGGCCAAAGATAGGAATTGTGGCATATGAGCCATCCATCTACATTGTACCCTGCAGTTTGGCTCCCCATGATCTAGATAAAAGCATGCCATACTTAGGTGGCACATCTTCCACCACAACATCCATGACCATACATTTAGCAGGGATCTGAGTTAAGCTCACACATAAGTCTTTGATCAGACCCAGGCATTTTACTCTGCTAGAGTCAAATGAGTATAGGTCCCTATAGGGATGGGTTATCTCGAGGCCTAATCTTTCCATCACTACCTTAGGCATTAGGTTGTGTGATGCCCCAGAATCATGCATTGCATTGTGGAGAATCTTATCATGGACATTAAGACTGATATAAAAAGGGGGCACTACCCCTTCCTGAAACTTTCCTTCTATCTTTGGACCAAACAAAAGGGCAGGTTCATCATCACTCAGATTTACAGTGTCACTGTTCTCACCTAAATTTAATGCTTTCAAAATTTGGCCTTTATATACATCCTGAGTGGCCAGCTCAGAAAGTGGGACAGAGATTTTGATTTTTGCAATCTCACTCTCTAAACTGAAAGTGGACTGACTCTTTGGAATGTTCGACTCTGTTTTTTTAGCCACTGCCTTAGTGGCTGAATCAATGTGTTGATTCTCATTATGTGTAGTGTTTGAGACTGTTTTATTAGGAGCACTAACTGTAGTGTCAGTGCTACTAGCTGGTTTACCTTGTGTATCAGTGTTTTGGTTGTCTTTTCCTTTGTTTTTCCTATAACTTTCTGATGATGGTTTGCTACTTTCAGCAGTTGCTTTAAAAGATTTCTCAGGCCCTTTCTTAATGGTGATCTCAGGAGCTTTGGTTTTGGCATTGTCTTGGCTCTTTTTTCTCCTAAGTTCATATTGTTCCCTGACCTGCATGATAGCATCTTCAAATCCAAGTCTGTAATCGTCAGATTCTAATCCTTTCTAATCCCAACATGAAGGTGAGGGCTCATCTTCCTCTAAATAACAGTTATGGATTGAGTCCTTTGTTTCAAACATGTTTATTGTGTTTCCCTCAGACTCCTCTATGATCCCCTCATCTTCATCTAAAATTTTTTCTTGGAATGGGGGAATAACTTGCTGATCTGATTCTCTTTGTCTGTTGGGAGTGTTATGGTTTCTTCTAAAGTTCTGGTTCTGGTTATGGTTTTGATTTCTGTTTTGGTTACTAACTGTGACAACCATTTTTTTTACCATTTGTTGTAGCTCTTCCACTTTTTTAGATAGACGGTCATAATTGGGGTCAGATGTGGAAGCTACATTGTCATCTTTATATGTTACCCTTTTCTCAGATCTCAGTCTCGCTCTTTTCTCAATCAGATTTGCCTCTATGTTCAATGCTCCTTTCTGCATGTCCTCCAATGTGTTTTACTCTTTATCCCTAAGCTCATAGGCCATGTCAGCATCAAAGCCTTCAGGGTATTTTGCTAAAGCCATGCCTTGTGGAGGTAGGGCATTGTAAATGCTATTAAATCTTGTTGTTTAGTTTCCCATTTGTTTATGAAAGTCTGATATAAAGCTGGAAGATCATTGATGCTACCTGGGGGTAGGCCCTTAAACCATTTCTTCAAATCACCCCCTAATCTCTGGGCAAAGATTCTCATTTTGACTATATCATCATCTATTTCCATGTAGTCAAAAGAATCTTCCATCTTATCTACATGATGCTGGGCTGTGATGGACTCTTTTGCAGTGAAGTGTGGGATCTTTGACTGATAATCATTTGGTAAGGGTACTAGAGGTTGAGGTAAAACCAGAGGTGCATACTAGGCTGCCATGATGATGTTTTGATGAGGTAAAGGATTGACTAGGGCAGCAGGTATATGGATGAAACGGATACTGTGACCAGCAAAAGACTGATGAGCTGATCTAGGGTGACTGAGCCCCAAGTTTTGTATGAAATGTATATCAGGAGGTGTAGAAGGAGGGGTCTGTCTATTCCCAGGGTGTTTACCACTTTGAGGTGGTGAAATAGGGAGCCCAAGATTTGGCTGGTCTAGGACACTGAATGACCTAGTTCTTGGTAAATTGTTTTGGGTGCCTAGGTCGAGGTGAAAGTGTGATAGAGTTGTAAGATCTTCTGGTGCAGAGTTAGCTCTATGGATGTGGCTAGAAATAGTTGGTATTTTAGGTGTAGGAGCTCCCTTGAGGATGCTCTCAGGATTATCAACTATTTCAGGTGGGTCTGGGTTAGGGCAAGCTCTTGTATGAATGGTTCTGAAAGCCAAAATGTTGTTCTTTAAAAAGGCAGCTTAACCCTATTGGTTACTTCTATTGTGATTGATGTTGCTATGGTGGATGGTCTCCCAGTGGAGTCTAATGTGAACCAAGATAATCAGCAGGCCTACTGATCACCAGTAGAGTCTTTAAAACATTTAGGGAATATGGAGTCGCCAAGTGGAAGGTTTAGGATGTTTTGGAGGGTACACTGTCCACCACAGTGCTTATGAGATGTCCCCTTTCAAGGATACCCCAGAAACACAACAAACTCTAACCAGAGATTGACTGGGAGGGCATTTACCAGATATGTCACCTCTAAAAGAGTGTGAGATCCGGAGGCTACCCAACCCTTTCCAGACTCTTTCCGAGAGTATGGGAAAAACACAACAAATGGTATAGAGGTTGATGTGTGAATAGGAGTGTTTAACTACCAACCTAACCAAAGATTGTAGGTTTTTTGAGGCTTATGATATAGTAAGGTGAGGAAAACTCATAAATTCCCCAACGGAGTCGCCATTATGTTGGGGTTCCCATGTTTTGGCCAGATTGGCAAGACCAAAAAATGAGACAACATCAGAACCACTTTGGGGCCCCAGGATCTAGCCCTCCTGGACCTGGAGAGGGATCTCTCCAATAAAACAAAGAATGATATATCTTTGAAGCTCAAATTGAGATGTTAGGCTAGTTATAGGTGCAGAGTGGTTTAATTGATTATTTATGTTTGGTTGTTGGGAATCAGGAAAAAAGGGTCCAATACAATACAAGGATGAGCAAAAGGAAATTTAGGAAAAGGAGAGGTGAATCAAGAAAACATCGAGACCATTGGGCAATGGAGTCGGGAAAGGGTTTACTTGCTATCAACATGCAGGCTTTTAGTTGGGCTAGTCATCTAAAACATAGGATCTTAAGGATGATTGTGTGATATGAAAGGTAAGAGAGGAGGAGATAACACAGATTCAGAGCACAATGTTAAAGACCAGCCGGTCGCACAAGGATCCTAGTGGACAAGGGTAACTCTAATCCCCAGTGTTCCCAAATCTTCCAACTAAATCCTTAACAAGAAATATCTAAGAACTGAATTCATTTAATTCATACATCAGAGAGCAGGCAACAACATCCACTACACTGGTTAAACCAAATGAAATCAATTCTTAGATAACACATTCAGAAGAAAAACATTACTGGCAAGGAGAGCAGAAACATAGGGTACCTAACAAGGGTAGATCCTATGCCAATATTCTGATGCAATCCAGTAGAAATGAAATGAAATGAATTAAACACAGAGATAGGAAAACATCAACGCTGCTTCAGGTCAAGATCCAGAGAAATGTGCTCGTCATATTAAATAGCAATACCAGTCAAGTACAACATTTCCAATAGCTGAATACTTAGTCTGAAATCATATTCCTCAGCCTATCTAACACTTTACACAGAGACTGTGTCTCGATAGAAAACTACTTGCAATTCTCTGATAACTGATCAACAACCTTTACAATGAGTTTCTTCATGAATTTATAGCTGCAAAGGAGCAGAGAAGGTAGGTGAAGAACTAAATGCAGTATTAACTTCTGAAAAGAAAGAGAGCCTAAGCCCACTCTGTATAAATCCTGTGCATTAATCTCTGGTATTCTTTGGGTGAACGAATGATCTTCTTCAGGCTTCAAATTATTCTGATATGACTCTGATGTACTCCGACTGCAGTACTGTGTGGTACTCTGGTGTGTAAACAAAATGACTGAATGGACTGCCATGCTTGTGAAACAAATGTTTCTAATAGCTTTGGACTGTGGTTTAGGTGGAAATCCTTAGGAACACAGTAAATAATGGAATCGATATGGGCGCTTTGTCCTTTCGGACAATTTGCTGATGTGAATCCTGATATCCATGAATTTCTGTGTGTTGTACCTTCTACATGATCCCTGAGATCACAGATCTGGTGCTTTGCCTCTAAAACGTTGTATTAAGGCTCAAAACCTTCAATACTGAACGTTGAAATCCTTGATCATTAGCTGGTTTTTCTCCACTTCTCCATAAATGTCTCGATCTACAAAATCTAGGCTTTAATGGCGTAGGATAGGTTTCTTGCGGAGATTGAACTGTCCTGGGATATTATTTATGCCACCGCTACCTTTCTGAGTTTTCTATTGTAGTACCAGCTTCCAGGTTTAATTCTGTCTGCGCAGTATGCCATTGAAGTAGTATATATGAACCATGGAAATTTGCCGCCTCTGATAACCCTACAAAATATGAACACAGGTTAAAAAAACAATAGGGGTCGGATGATGCGGGTGATCGTGAGGACGACAGTGGGACTACAGATGAATGACGGAAAAACGTAGAGGAGTGGTGGAGAAGTACTCTGGTGGAAGGCTGGCGGAGTGCAGGGGAAAATTAACATAAAAGCCTTAAAATTGACCCTTCGAATGAATATATAAAATGGGAGGGGCAAATGCACGGTGAGGCACGTGGAGGTGACGTGGCAGGACTGGGCGGCGACGAAAAATTCAACAGCGGAGAAACAGATCTGGACCGTCGGATCCGAGAGGAGATCGACGGTTGATCATGTGGCGGAGGACGATGAACAGTGCGCCAGGAGTACGACGACCATAGATTAAACCCCGCGCAGCTTCATTGAGTGATTACTGTTGGATGGGCGAGGGCAGATCTGACGGCTGATATGCATATCGTTGTGCGTCCCGTACCAAAAGATAACGTGCGATGAGCAAGCGGTTTTGGAATCGTACAGGAGCCACGCATTGGACGCTGTATGGAATCGCTGGGCAATGGGAGAATACCGCCTACTGCTCCAAAGCGGTGCGATAGATACCATCGGGTTTATGGCATAGTGTGCGGTGGGCTCCACAGGCGGGTAAACTTCGAACCGTCGGATTTGCAGGCTAATGGATGGCGATGGCGCGATCGGGCGAATTAAAGCGGTGGCGCGATCAGTCGTATCGTAAATGCTTGTGACGCGATCAATCGCATCGCAAATATTTGCGATGGATGATCGGAACATTTAAAACACAACATGCGATTGGAACGGTTGTGATATTGCGATTAGCGCCCAACCGTCCGATCGGTATGACAGATCGATGGCAGAAAACACGTCACAGGACATATAGTGAAAAACCAATCGGATCGGAGTTTTACAGTTTTACAAAGCGAAATGCCTACTCTACACTCCAATTGCGATTGGCTCCCAAGGCTTTAAGCGCTTGGTCTTGGGCTACGGGTATATGGGGAAGTGTTTGAAAGGGGCTTGCGGGAAAGGAGCTTAGGCCTATTATAAGGTCGAAAAGTGGGTTTCTAACTCATTTTAATGCATTTCAAGGCCTAAGGAGGGTAATGATAGGGAGATAGAGGGGCAATTTTGGAAAACAGAAGGCAAGGGTGGGATTTCATGGGGATTTTGAGGAGATTTAGGAGGGAAAGGGGGGATTTGGGGAGAACAAAGGGGACTTTGACAAAAAGGGGAAGATGGATAGAAAGAGACATTCTGCAGAGGTACAAGGGGAAGATAATGGCCTTTTGGAGCATAATTATTCATCAGTAAGGCTCATTGATACCATAACAGCAGAGGAAAATAGTCACAAGGTAGGAAACATGAAAAGGCTGCAAGGATGATGTGTTTTCAAGGGAAATGCATTCCTTGCAGGCTTATAAAACAAACTAGCCCCTTGCTTACTTGTCAAGGAATTTATAAGGGGCTAACACCATTACCTTGTCGGAATGTGTTAATTATTCTATATTTTCACAGAGTTTTCATGTAATTTTTATGTGTTGTATGTCTAATTTAAATTTGGAAGAGAGTTAGTTATGCATGTAATATAAAACAAATGTGGTTATTATTAGCATTCTAAGATGTTTGTATAAACTTTTGTGTATATTTATTCTTCTATTTTCAAATAATTCAATCAATACAAATTATTGAACAACATATCTATTGTAGATTATTGTATCTAAGTTATTTTTGTAATTCTTTATTTTTAGATTCATAGTTGTTATAATCAATTTACTCCTCCCACCATCGGAGTGATCCAAACGAGTTGAACATATCATAGCAAGGTCATAGGAAAAAACTGATTTTGTCATTTTTTGTTTGCAATTGTTGTTGTCTACAAAAAGGATACACCTTTTTTTGGAGCACAGAGAACTATAGTCATCTCTCAAAACTTTAGCTTCCTTTTTTGGTAAAGCCCGCCATCCTTAGTTATTGCTATGAGGGATCTGAAATGACTATAATAGTTTTTCTATGCTAAGGGTCTTTCAGTTTTAAAAACATGTGCATAATTTGTTCATTAGTTTGCATTAGGATTAAGGAGTTTTTCCGTGAATTATAGATGAATTTTAGTGAATTAGAAGCATAAAATAAGCCTAAATAACACTGAACATCAGTGTAAAACAGAGAAATAAGTCACCACATGAATTTTACACAGCAGACATGATGAAGCAGTTCACCCCTGCTGGGCTACATTTGCTGGTCCAACTCCCAATGGCTTGTCCATCTTTCATTATGCTCCAATTAGTCAAGAACAACTCTTCATTCACCCTAAATGGTCCTAAATTGCACCTCCTACGCTTTTTCCCAATATCTCCTTAGAAAACTCCGCTAAATGCGGAGAACTCCAGTTAACTGGAGTTAAGTTAGAGCTAAACACTAAATTTTGCGCACCCCTATCCGCTCCGCCTATTAAGCTGGACATTAAATATTACAGTTAGGGTGGTGGCCAGATGACACCCCCAACCGTTAAGTGGCTTGACTGGAACACAACGGAATACGATTGTGGAGTTTATTTACATACATATGTGAAGCAACCAACATCAAACTTTATAACAGAACTCACATAACCTTAAATAGCATTACATACACACATAACAGGGTTCTCAGGTCCCGCAACATGCCAACCAATCATAGCACATCGCAATCGCTCACCCTCAAGTTTACCACTCTCCCAATATCAATAAACCATAATTCTTGCAAAGTGCGCAATGCCAACATATGGCATTCCCTTGTCGCATCACAAATTTCAAATATTACAACGTCGCAACCAATTTAACTTGAAAATTCTTAACAATATCCATTAATATTTGCGAAATACGACATTGCAACTCATCTTCCACCGTTGATCTGCGTCCGATCTAACAGTCCTCACCTACTCACCCTTCTTCACATCACAAATTATATGGTTTAGTTGCAATGTCATGCTAATCGTTGATTTATTTCCTTTTAGATATGCGATCTAATCTCATCCATTCATTCTTTACTCCCCTTCGTTCTGTAGCTTGATCTCCGTGTCTGTTTTTCCTTCACCCAGAAACCTGTTGATGGATTTTTCCATATTCGATCAGAATGCAATATCTTCTTCATACAACATTGGTTTTTCGAACCATTCACGGTGTCAGAATCAGGAAGATGAGATCTACGCAACCATCATGGTTTCAATCCAATCCTGTAACTTTGAATTTTGAGAAAAAATTATGAACTCCTGATCATTACTCCCCATTGGGAAGATTTTGGACCCCAAAAGACTTAATTACCTGTTTAGTAGATGAGGGCACAACTCCCTCACCTTTCCAATCTCCATCCATTTTTCCTTGCTTGGTTTAGTGCCTTTGAGCCCAACTCGAAGGTAGTCAACACTTTCCCTCTTTGATGCTCTTGTCCTCCTGTCAAGAATTGTATCTTCATTGAGCTTGTTACAGAGCATTTTGTCACCGTCACTATAATCCCCATCCCAAACATTGGAGGACTATTTCAATGACTTCTGTGTATTGTCATACCTTGCAAAAAGTGTCATTGCATCCCTTGCCATGATAATAACATTTCCTTTGCTGACTATTCCTAGAACAGGCTCTAAAAAACATATGATTTTGGGTTGGCGCTTGCAGGTAGTTATGGCCTCGTGCCCATTGGTGCTCTGTATCAGTGGACTGCCCGTGCCGAGCTGTCTTTGGAAATTTTTTTAAAATAGAATCAAAGTTTCCATTCCCAACCACTTCGTGAGTGCAGTCAGCATGGTTTGTTCGATTGAATAACGTCGAAGACCTTCCTTTGGCTTCTTGTTTCCTACATTTAAGCAACCTCTCAAAGGATAAGGCCTCCCTTCCACCTTATGAGGGATCCCAAACCACCTCCTCCTCTCCTATAAATACATCCTTCTCACATAGTTGCAGCTAGCTCAGATGGTTGAATAGCTAAACAATCCTTATTATAGCTAATCTGAGATAGAGTAGAGAGGAATCCATTATCGAGAGAGAGTCTAGACCCATTTCTTTGCCAAGTCTAATCCCCAATGAATGCTTGAGACACGTTTGACTGGACCCGTCGAAGGAGGCTACAACGTCAAGGATATTTTGGTTGTAAACTTCTTCTCTCTACTTATTAATACATGACTGATGTTTTGGTTCCCGTTTTGCATTTGATGTGTTTAATCTTTTGCAATACGTTTAGTTCTCCTTGACCGATTAAATAGTTATGAATGTAAGTATTTTTTTGTATGTTGTTATCGTTCTTTTATCCTTGTGCAAACACCCGAGTATCACTGCTGAAGGACCATGACGTGTAAAGACGTGTTAGAAAATTATATATTACAGAGCAATGCAACACATAAAATATGCAGAAAACACAAGCACACAAAACACATAAAACCAGAGAGACATAAATATATGTGGTTCACCCAGTTTGGGCTACGTCCACCCTGAACAGCCAGTCCTTCTTTTCTATTATCCAACAAAAATGAAGAGACACAACCTACAATAGATCTGCTATAATATCCTCTGTTCTCTCTCACAGTCTCCCTATCCGTTTCTTGCTATGAGAATACACATACAATACACAGCCGCAATACAATACCCTCATACAAGCGAGGGGTTGCCTTATAAGGAAAAAAACCCTAAAGTAAACATAACTTATACCTTCAGATCATCCACCTAATGAACAACCCAGATTGACTAGAAATTACTATACTTTTACAAGGAAATTTTACATATGTTTTTAGCTTCGGGGCGCTACCCCCAAAACCCCCTACCAGCGGGGGCTCCATAAAGTCACAGCTGCACCCCCCCTGGACCCCCCAGGTAGCATTTAATTATGGGTGGCATTGCTGCCCCATTAAGGTACAGGGGTCCAACGATGTGATACAAAATAAACAAGATAATCAAGCTCCACGCCCAACAAGACAAAGACCAGGAGACTGCTGCCACAACTATGACAATTGCATTGGAACAAAGGTAGGTCATCTATCCCGACGCAGTTTCATTCATAAACTAGGAATTGAAGGATTGGCATGTTCCCTTGCTGCTAGACCCACCTTAGGGCTAGAGGGATCGCCTCTGTCCACAGAGGGGATTTACCCGAACAAAAATTTGGTGACTCCACTGGGGATCAGTGTGTTTGCATCTCATGTTTTTTGTCTAGTGGTTTGCTTGTCGAGTTAATTTTGGTCATTTCATCATTTTTCTACTTTGTTTGGCCTGTTTGACTATTTTTAGCCATCATGTTCAATCCCAGAGTGTCATATCCGACCTCTTCTCAGTGGTTTTATATTTTTCCCATGGTTTTCTAGCTTGACACTACTTTTTCTTGAACAGTCATGCCGATTGGCGTTTGTTTCTTTTTTCACACGTGCACCAACCCCTGTTTAGTGCAAATTACAGTGAAACAGACGCACTGAATCCTATAGGATTGAATTTTAGCCTCTTTTATGAGCTTTGTCAGTATTTCTTGCCTTTGGGTTGGATTTTTAGCTTGCAATTGGTCCACTAGGATTGTTTTCACTCTATTGTCTCGTTCTTCTCAGTTGTTTGTCCCTCTTCTTATCAGTGGAGTTTGTCGCCCTAGGGTTTCTAGCTGCCTTGTGCTGCTTGTTTGACTCTCTCCTCACTAAGCCTTCTGAGTTGAGTTTGAGTCAGTTTGGTCTTTGTCGTTTCAGTTCATTGACTAATTGTTTCTCACTTTTCTTTCGGTTCTTTGTGTCTTTGGTTTGTTGAATGTTCATCTTGGGTTTCATTTAGCTCTCCATCTTCCACTTTGAGCATAGATTACATTGCTCGCTGAACCAGTTCAAAATCCCTCTCTTCTTGGAGGAGTGCATCTCTGTTTTTTAGTATGTTTGATATTTGAATTGGATTGATCTATTCGTTTTAGATCATTTTATTCGAATTTCTCAAAACTAGTGTCCTTTTTATTTTTAGTGTAATGATGCATTTTGCTTCCCATTCATCTAAAAATACAAAATTTGCATTCTTTCTCTTAAATTGAAAATGGAAAACGTTCTTTTGCATTAGTAGCTTTTAGTGGACTAGGAAAGAGTTTTTCTTTTTCTTCTTTGGTTGTCTTAGACGCATTAGTGAAATTCTTCTTGTGGTTCGATTGATTGCTGCTTTTCTATAGAATACTATCCTTCTCTTAGCTAGCATTCATTGAATGGAAATGATTTTCTTTTGCATGTAGTTGTGCATTAAGAATTCAAGATCACATTCGATAAGGCCTTGAAATTGCAACATTAATTCAAGATCAACTTTAAAATGCATTTAATCAACCTAAGGAAACATTCAAACCTAACGCACACATTTTAGAGGTATAGGCTAGTGACATGTTCTGGCATCATTAAACCTAGTAGTTGTCATTCGCCATCTGGCATTAGACAGCGCTAGCACAGAATTGTGCTCCCCATACCACCACGTATATAAAGGGAGACCCTCATAGGTTGCAATCCTTTATCCATAGGAAGCCGAGTCTTCCGCCCTGTAACCGTGATACACCAAACACAGCATTCGGGGAGATTGCCTGCATGTACATCAAGTCCTTGGTCATTTCTCATTCATTTGATCACCAAGGTGTATATTGCAGTTCATGGAAACTTGGTACACCCTCTTGCTTAGATTCCCTAAATAGTCATTTCGGTCTTTTCATGACTCCCTAAAATTGAAAATATCATCGAGCACTTGTCCTTTCATGCTCGTTCAACCTAAAAGTGACGAGAGTCATCTTTTGCCTGTTTCTCGACTCTTAAAACATGAAACAACAAAGTTTCATTTCAATGTCTTAAAATCAATTGCCTACGATCATACGCTCGTTAAAGATATTTTCTTGGCTTGCTATTGCGTAATTCCTTAGTGTTTGATCTTGAAGCTTCAAATAGGCTATCTCGTTTTCTTCTTGTTTTGAAACAAATTCAAGGTGGCGGAACCACCAGTTTCATCTTCCTCTTCATTGCCTCCTAGTGGCGATCCTTCTCTTGAAGTTTCTTTGGAAGAATCTCAACCCACTAGATCTATTGATTTCTGGCAGTCTATCCTTACGATTATCTTACCTCTCGCTACTCGATATCCTCTTGAAGAGCCATTTGATAGCAATTGGAAACCTTAGGGTGCTTGGTCTGGTTTTGGGAACGAGGAAGAATTCCCTCCTCTTACTTTGGAACCATCATTACTAGCCACTTCTTTACTTTCCACTGCTCGTCGTCTTTTCGACGATCAAATGGCTTCATCTGACATGGATTCTTCAAGTCCTGTTAGCAGTGAAGAGATTTATGGTTCTACAGGGGCATATCAACTCTCCTTAGAGAATTTTCCATATGTCTTGAGTCAACCTTCCTCGTAGCCAGTATCTCTTCCATCCGGTTATCATACTTTGGGTCAGATCATTTCTGGTGTTGCAACAATGTATCGGAACCTGACACGGTCTAGTACACTGAATCCCTCAGGAAGCTCGTATGTTTCCATTTCTGGAGCATCACCTTCGACACCCATCACGTCGACCATAGTTACGTTTGTCCCAGTCTAACCCACTGTCTGTGTGGCTTCATCCGCACCGACTGTTAGTATGACTCATTCATCATCAGTGTCTTCTGTTGTTCATAGATCCATTTCTATCAATCACATGATACCCGTTAGGCCCACCGTGAGTGGATCACAACCTCACGTTTCAGGAACCTAAACTGTTAGTAGTGTGCCTATGGATTCTACTTCTATTCCTAGCAATTTTACATTCAATGAGTATCTGTTGGCCATTCAACAACAAAATTCTGCTCCTCAAGGTTTTCACCAGTTACAAAATTCTGGTAATGCTCTGCATCATTATGATGCATACGGTAACCTCGTATATTTGCCTCCAATTGATCCTAATCAGTTCACCTACCAATAGGGACAACCCTCTAATCCACAATGACAAACCTTACAGGGACAACCTTCGGTCTAGCAAGGACAACCCTCCGGTCCACAGGGAAAAACTTATGGTCCGCAAGGACAACCCTTTCAGAGACAACCTTCAGTCCAACAAGGACAACCCTACGTTACTGCTGGTCAACCTCATGTTCAATAGGGTGCATCTTATGTTCTCGAGGGGGAAATATATCCACAACAAGGACAACCTTTTGTACAATAGCACCAGCCTTACGTTCAGCAAGGCCAAACTTTTGTACAACAAGGACAACCCTATGGTCTTATGCCAGGTTAACCTGGTTTTCAGGGGTGGCCTGGCCCATCCTAACCATCAAGCCAAACTTTTCTCCAAGGGAAACCTGGTGGCTCTCAGCATCTAGGCCAACCTGCTCTGCAGGGACATCCTGTCCAACCACAATATCTGGGTAAACCTGCACCGCAGGGGCAACCCATTCAAACTGAAGGTGCCACTTACATGCCTCAAGGTCAATCTCAGCTGGTAAATAGTGCACACTAAGGTGTTACTTATGTTCCTCAAGGTCAATACCAGATGGTATATAGGTCTCCTCAAGGCACTGCGTATCTTTTGCTAGGTCAAATTTAAGTATTATATAATGCACCTCAAGGCATTGCTTTCATTCTGCAACAAAATCCATATTTTTCTCATACAGGACCTCAATAGTATGCTCAGAAACAATATCCTGGTCCTCAACCCGTGTATGGGCAGAATTTTCAAGCTTATAACCCCGATGGACAAAATCCTCTGGGACAAAACATATGGGGGCATAATTTCTCTCAACCGGGGTGGAATCCTAATACTGGTATTTATCAACGAACTACAGTGCCTTTCAATCCTTAATTAAATTTCCTTGCTAAGTTGGAACTACCCAATATGTCGAAGTTGACGAACAATCCTATCCATCATAATCCGTATTGGCTGCTAGTTCCGACCAAGATTCCTGCTGATTGTCCCAAATTTGAGGGCAAGTCTGGAGAAAACCCCCAAGCGCATGTTATGACATACCATCTTTGGTGTTCCTCTAACTCTTGGGTTGATGATTCCATTCGACTTCGTATTTTCCAACAAACTCTCACTGGTGCCACTGCCAAGTGGTACATTAGACTATCCTACAACGTCTTCCAAGATTTAAACTCTTTAGCCATGGCATTTCTCCTGCACTTTTAGTTACCAGTTCAATATGAAACTAGGACACACCTCTTTAAATCCTTGAAGCAAGATCAAGCTACCCATATCTTTGGTCATATTAATGAATGGAGGCATCGTCGTCGTCTGATCAAGTTTGAGATTCCTGATCAATTTCTAACTGATTGGTTCACTACCTCCTTCATTTCTCCGATTGCTAAGGACATTGCTATGAGGGCATGTGTTACTAAAGAACAAGCCATCGCTCGTGCCCAGTACCTTGATCTCATGTACTTGCAGTCCGACACATTGTATGAACTCTTGCCTAATTCCCCTCGACCTGGAACCTCCAAAGCTTCGACGATGCCATCTATCGATGGTATCATCGGTTTCGTGTCTCAGACTTCTCGGAAGTCTTCTCCAAATCCTATGAAGAAAAAATCTACTCCTTCCAATGATACTGCTTCTTAGCCACCCCTGAATTCTAGTAAAACTATGGAAGTGAATGTCATCCAGTCCAATACGGGGGATAAAACTCCCAAGGGTAAAAATAATGGTAAAGGTAAAGCCAAAGCTAATACCCAAAAATAATATTCTCAGAAATCTCATGTTGATGATGGTTCACAACATAAACCAAAGTACCCTTGTTTGATTTGTGACGAAGAGCACTACACCAAGGATTGTCCCCGACGGGCTGAGGTGAGTCGATTGCTCAAAGGCACCCAAGGCACTCTGGATGTTCTTAAAGAACCATTTCCATCACAGCAGACCCAGTTGGTAGAGCAACCTCAGTCCTTTGCCCTATTTGGCTCTCAGGTTTTCATGATGAATGGTCCTTGATCTGTTTCTATTGCTACTCAATCGAAAGATTATACCAAACCAAGTCAGGTAGCAAGGAAGGAAATCACTAATGGTACTCCTCCCCCACTTGCTTTTGGCCCTCTTAAGATTGAAAGGCCCAGTATTGAGCCCGTTGTACAACCACCTTCCAAAGGTGTACTCTGCAAGTCTTCTTATAACCCTAATGCCTATGCTACTCAGCATTACAGTATTATTGAGGATTTGGCTCAGGCACCATCTGCTATGTCTGCATTAGAAGTACTTCAGATTTGTCTGTCTCAACTGAAGGATTTGTTTTCTGCCATCGGTGGGGCTGATCCCGTTGATTCAAGCCTTATCACTTTCAATTTGGAAAATTTCGTCCCGCGTATCCCTCACCAGCTCACACTGATAATCCAAGTTGGGATTAATGGAAAGAATATCTATCGAGTAGTCATGGATGAGGGTGCGTCTACCTACGTCATGTCATATTCCTACTAGAAAGCCATTGGTTCTCTAGCTCTCAAATTTTCTCCTAACGCTTTAGAAGCCTTTGATGGAAGGGAATCTCACCCTCTTGGTGTTCTTGCTAGTTTACCTATTACGTTAGAAGGGAAAACAGTTAACGTCAAGGTTGAATTCATTTACACCAAGCTCAGTTAAAATATTCTCCTCGGTCGCAGTTGGACTCATGCCATGTTGTGCATTCTGTCCACTCTCTTGCATGTTCTTCAATTTCAGCATGAAGGAAATATCGTCACTTTCGATTAGTTGACCTTTTTCACTTCTTCGTCTTATGAGAGCAATGTTCCATACGTAGATCAAATTCCTACACCTTATGAGAGCATAGGGCTAGGTATTTTCAAATATCCTGCCCTTATGGGCCTTTTTCCTCTTCCTCCACCCAATACTGCTTAGGTTAACATGATATCCAGGTCTTCTGATATGTGGGTCATCCCTTCGCCCGAGCAGATTGATTCGTTTGGTGATTTGATGCCTTTAAGTCCCATCGAGATTGATTATTGTGAACTTATTTTGGCTTCAGATCCTTCGTCCTCTAATCATGCTCCTTTGAGTATGTCTCTTGACACTTATTCTCAATCCCCTTGGCTCGGTGATTTGGACTCGCATGATCCGTTGAAAGATATATTTCCTACCAATGAGGCCATCGTGGAAACTATGTCTCTTGAGGATCCTCCTTGGGACGATATTCATCATTGTTTCTCGTTCATGCCTGGCCTTGAGGCCATGTCTACTTGTCTCGAGAGGTCGCTTCTCAAGTTCCTTCTCATCGCTTCAAATGCCCATCCTAACACATGAAGTCTTTGTAGAAGGTAACTTGGGAAACATTACACAAATGATGCCTATAGACATCTCCATCAAACTAGGGGTTGTAGAGAACATCCATATTGGGGTGACTTGTTCTCCCGATGAGATCGAGGTCTATACCAGTCTCTTCCGTGATTTTTGCGATGTCTTCGCTTAGTCTTACAAAGAAATGCCTAGCATCGATTCGAGTATAGTGGTGCATGAGATTCCTACCTATCCTAGTGCGAAGCCTATTCGCTAGCGTCTTCATTCTATGCACCCTAGAAAGGAAGCCGCTATTAAAGGAGAAGTTGAAAAACTTCTTAGAGATGGTTTTATTTATCTGATTCCCTTGACAGAATGGGTTTCTAATATTGTTCCTGTGGATAAGAAAAAAGGTACTATTCAGGTCTGTGTAGATTACCGTGACATTAATCGTGCTTGCCCTAAGCATAATTATCCCACTCCTTTTATTGATTAGATCATTGATGACTGTGCTGGGAGTGTGATATTTTCCCTTATGGACGGGTTTTCTAGGTACAACCAGATTAATATTCTTTCGATCGATCAACACAAGATTGCCTTTATCTGACGTTGGGGTACTTTCGCCTATAAGAAGCTCTCTTTTGGTCTTTAAAATGTTGGGGTTACATTTAAAAGAGTGATGTCATATGCTTTCGTGATATCAAGCATGTTGTTTAGCCTTACCTAGATGACATTCCCACTCATTTAGCTAATCATAAAGACCACCCTGATCATCTCCTTCAAATATTTCTTCTTTGTCGATGCTATAACATTCAGCTTAATCCACATAAGTGTGTCTTCTACATTGACTTTGGTAGACTCTTAGGGTTTATCATCTTGAAAGACAGAATTCATCTCGATCCCCTCAAAGTTGAAGCTATCGTTAATCTCCCCTCTCCTTCCTCCTTACATTAGCTACAGAGTCTATAAGGGAAAGATAACTTCCTGCGCCGTTTTATACTTAACTATGCTGAAGTGGCCAAAGGATTTATGTGATTAATTAAGCAAGGCGTCCTATTCCTCTGGGATGAGATCACCCAAAAATCCTTCAATGCACTGAAGACATTGTTAATCACTGCTAATCTGTTGTGTCCTCCCAATTATCATCGTGATTACTCCCTCTATTTGGCTTGCCACATTTAGCACGATTGCTGTGGTTATGGTACAAGACGACAATGATGGTGATGAGCACGTCATTTACTATTTGAGTCGCAATATTCTCGATACCGAAACACATTACACACATGTCGAGAAGTTGGCATTGGCTGTTGTTCAATCTATTCAACGTTTTTGTCACTATATTCTGTTGTGCATGGTGACCATGATTTCTGATTGTAACCCTATGACTTACATATTGACTCGTCAATTGCTAGAAGGAAAATACTCGAAGTGGATTTTTATCCTCCAAGATTTCGTTTTGGAGTTCACTACTTCCAAATTGAAGAAGTCATTGGTTTTCGCTGATTTGATTTTCTCTCTCCCTTTTGATTCTGCTCCATCTGGTTCCGAGGAATGCATTCCGGATGACACTTTTTATTATTAGCACCCTCAATCCTTGGTACGGTGATATCATCGTATATCTTCAGACTTCCACCTTCCAATCTGAGTTGATGAAGGATGATCGTTGAAGCATCCGCCATCATTTGCAACCTTATCTCATAGTCATAGATACACTCTACCGCATCAGAGCTTATTCTATTCTCCATCGGTGTTTGACTCTCGAGGAGGCTGAAAAGGTCCTTAATGATTGCCACAGTGGCGCTTGTGGTGGTGACATCTCTGGATATGCTACTGCACAGAAGATTCTTCGTGCTGGCTATTTCTAGCCCACCATCTTTAAAGATTGCATTATTTATGTCCGTAAGTGTCATGATTGCTAGATTTATCAGTGAAAAATGCGCGTGCCACCCACACATATTCATCCTATCATTACCGTTGGTCCCTTTTCGAAGTCGGGCATTGATTTTATGACGTGTAACCCTCACTCGACCAAGGGGCATGCTTCTATTATCATAGCTGTTGAATACTTCACGAAATGGGCTGAAATAATGCCTACACTTACAGCTCACAGTAAGACAGCTGCACACTTTCTATTCAATCATGTAATTACTAGGTTTGGTGCCCCTCAAGCCATTGTTACCAATCATGGTTCTCATTTTCATCATTACAAGGTGGTTGAGTTGACTTCTAAGTTGGGTCTGCGTCACGACAGCTCAATGCCGTACTACCCTCAGGCCAATGGTCAGGTTGAAGTTGTGAAAAATTTCTCGCCACTATGCTTCAACGTATGATTGGGATGCACAAGTAAAACTGGCATCTCATGTTTTTTTCAGCTGTCTGGGCCTACCGAACCTCAGTGAAGGATGTGACCAAATTCACTCCATTCTAGCTTGTCGATTGTCTAGAAGCTACCCTTCCGATTGAATGTGAAATCCCTTATCTCAAAATAGTTGTTGAATTGCTGCCTAATACTTTGCTAGAAGAAAAACATCTTATATATTTAGAGAGGCTTGATGAGACTCGCTGCTTTTCTACTCTTTTCATATAAGCACAGAAAAAGCGGGTCAAAGTTCATTTTGACCAGTTAATTTCCCTTCGTTCCTTTATATAAGGAGACCTCGTCCTCCTGTATGACCAAGCTCATGATAAGCTGGGGGCAGGAAAATTCCAACCCATGTGGCATGGGCCCTACATTGTTAAGTGTGTTTTGTAGAACAGGGCTTATGAGCTTATTGATTACGAAGGTTATCCTCTGGATCAACTTAGAAATGGGTTGTATCTTAAAAAGTACTATGCATGAGTATTTTGTGCATGTTTATTTTGTACATAGGCGTTTTTTCATTTTTGTAAATTTTGGCTTAGTGTGATTTGCAAGTGGTTTTCTTGCTTATTTGGTCATTTCTTATTGTGTAGATGTATATTACTCCTTACGTTGGTTTCGTGGATGGTGCCTCCTGTAGTACCCGGAGCTTGTCTTTTGTAACTTGGGTGATTTACAATCCAGATGGTGAGTTGATAGACCTTCAAGGTATCTGTCTACGACGAACTACAAACAATGTCACTGAATATAGCATTGTCATTGAACTCTTAACTGAGGCCATTTCTCTCGACATTCGTGAATTGACTTTTAACCTAGACTCATAGCTTTTTGTTCTATAGCTTAATGGGCATTATTCTATTAGAAATCCTCAAATCTTAAGGTTGTATTTGTGTGTTCATTTACTGGAAAGAAATTTTGATTACATCACATATCAACATATTCCTAGATGAATGAATGCGTTAACTGATACAGTAGCCAATATTCTATTAGATAGAAATTTGCGTAATTTGTAAAAACATCATCATCACATGATAAAATTCATACAGGAATATATATATATATATATATATATATATATATATATATATATATATATCGAGTGTTTTCATCCGCGTGCATCATAAGTTCAAAAAATATGTATGTTTTAGTTACATCCTGAGACATCATGTCTCTCAAAAAATATGCGGAAATAAAAGCCTAAGTGTCTAGTCAGCGTGATGCTCATGGTAGCATGTCACTGTGCGTACAAGCCGCCTCAATAAGTAGTGAACATGATTCGACACCCCCACAGTATGTCTTTGGTACGCACATGGAACATCACCAAATCTCGCATAGTCAGGGAACCCACTAGATAGTCCCTTCAGGTTACGTACGATTTCCTCCTCCTCGCTTCCCTCACCATGAGGGGCCACATCAAACTCACGAGGAATCCTCCATGTTATTGGAGACATTCCTGCAAGTATTTATGGGCTGACATGTGCAAATACATGGACTGACATCAGAACATACATAATAAAAAAAATCATATTACTCATCAAAATCAAAAAGTGAGTCTTACCCAACACTTCATCTAAATCCTTTCCTACTGGGAGTGGTAGATCTAGATCACCTGTAAAGTCTGTGCCAGAATAAGGCCAGTCCTCCATGATAAATAGTTGTCGTCGGAGCCACTCAAAGAACTCCAGTCTCCAGGACATCTGTTGACCGCCTCCTAATCTTGGCATCAAGCCCACCTAATGGACCATTCGTGGATCCTAGGCTAGTGGTAAAGGAGCTATCACTTCCTGACATTGGAAAATTGGTAATCGTTCCAAGATGAATGGTACCAATATGGACCTGTAGCCGAACTGTTTCAGCTTCCCATTCTTGCATTTTGTCAACTAGCATTTCATATTGATCATTACCACCTCTGCCCAGTTGTAGAGAGTTGGTGCCATGCAATCTACTACAAGAAGTAACTATGTTTTTGTGGCCTCATGCAGAGCCTAAACTCCAACAGCTCACGTGATGGTGTGTAGCACTACTTTTAGTTCCATATTGGGAATGGTTTGGATGTCCACCTTCTCGCTTTTGGATCCTCTCCTTACACCCTGACACACTCTGTGAATGACCATGCTTATGTTTTCCATTGTGGGCCGGGTACCTATAAGGATTGGTACTGCCCCCCTCCGTGACAATCCAGCTATGAAGTAAACATCTGAGACCTCGATCTCTAGCTCCTGATCATGGATTATGAATCTTTCTTGATCAATGTCTCAGACACTGATCAAGTACTGTAATAGCTCCAATTGAGCTAGGAGACATGGTTCCATGAAGAATTTCTTAAGCCCACAGCCCCTAAGAATGTCCATGCATCTTACATTTCCCAAGGCTTTCTAATCTTCTTCACTATGCTCTCTTTTCTTCCATTCAATCACCATTTTTCTCTTCCACACTTGCAAAAACATCAATGGGGTAATGATTAGTCAAATGATTTTATTTTGAAGTGTGTAAAATGGGCTAATCATTTTCAGTTACAAGCTAAAATTCGAGGCCGCGGTTGGCATGCCCTCATTTGGATTCAAGGCGGGTTGGTGCGAGTCCGTGCCCAAAACCCGCACCGACCGCCGCACCCTAATTTACAGAAAATCCCCTCTAGAAATCTAGAAAATGGATTTTAGGCAATGAAATGTATATCAAAATGCAGGCAAGGACATGAACTCTAACCTAGAAAAGATGGATTCACGATTGACCTTCTGGATTGTCCATTATGAGTTCCACAAAATCACAGTGAAAAAGGGTAAACAGTGCTCACAAGAGGCAAAAGTGAAAATTAAATTTGTTTTTACCATTTTTAGCATTTTATAAACTTTTCAGAGCCCTAATTAGTTTTTTGAACATATTTTTCAATTATTTTGCTGTTTTATTTCGAAAAATGGGTTTTACGTGCATCTCTTATGTAGCGACAGATCCTCAATGTGACAATGATGAAGTAACGAGTTGAATTTTATACTTTTTTCGGACTCGGTAAAAACACGAAAAATTCACCCCTGGAGTCATCTTTCAACTCTTTTCTGACTCTCAAAAATTGAAAAGATCGTCGAGACTCTTGTCATTTTGAACTCGTTAAAAGGTTGCAAAACGATATCTACCCAGTATACATTTACCCCTTTTTCGAGCCGAGATAGATTATTTATGAAAAAGGAATACCTTAGCCTATCGCGACTAAGAGGTTCTCTTAGACATAGTTTTATACCTTTTAGAATCTATGAGACTACCTACGAAAAGGGACCTGTTGGAGTTTTCTTTTCTACTTCTTTTCAAACTCTCTAAACATGAAAAGATGATGAGTTATTCCTTTGTCAGACTCGTTAAAACCTAAATTACATCGGAAACTGTCACCATGACGTAACTGAGTTCCTCCTTCCTAGGAATCGTAAAATGTACTAGGATGGATTTGTCCGAAGGATAAACTTACATGACAAGCACATGATATCCCCTTCAAGCTTGTTTCCAAAAATAATTAGGGTACTCGCCAATGATGGTGGGGGGAAATGGAACCAGTTCTCGGTCGTGTCAATGGTATGTCACTCTGGAAAATGACACTCATTTTCATTCGTGTCAGGTTGGGGACATCTCATTTCATCATTTTTGCCTCCATGGGTTTGGGTAATTTGTTTTGACCTCTCATATGCTCTTTTCCACGTCATCATGACCTCAGATCCCGTGATGTCAAATATTGCCAAATTCTGGAGTTGTGTCACCGATATGTTCAAGAGAAGTTTCCTTTTGTAGTTTTCAACCTCTAATCCTCTTTCTGGTCCTGATTCACTATCATCTTATTCCTTTGTCTCATGTCAATGATGTGGGAAACATTATGGCCCTCCTTTGACTAGGTCACTTCCTGTCGAATTCAACTCATTATCCAGGAAGCTGATCTAGAGACTCCCTTCCAGTACCTTGGAGCTTGCATGCCTTAATGGAAATTTCTTCACATTCGAAAACAGGTCCTCATCATTGGCCTTTGATCAGGCGATTCCGCGGGTGTTCGACACTAGATCACTGTTCACATTCTATGGATTGTAACAGTTGTACCTTGAGATCCATTGTCATTATTAGTGGTTTATCTCGTGCCTGTTAATAACTTTCATCATTGGTTGGTAATCAAGTGACTTTCTTGCATGTTCGACTTCAGCTCACTTATTCGCATACTTGAATTTGTACTTGTTTGGGTCGAGATGAAGCGCAATACCCTGGGTTTTTTCTGATAAAATCTAGGCTACGAGATATTTTGGTTTATCTTGACTATATGCATGACTCTTTTGATTGGATGGTTGCGACCATACCTAAGTCTATTTCTTTGATCCTTCTTGCTGGATGGTTGCATCCATACCTCAAATCTCATATTTATATGTACTCTATTATGGGTGGTTGTGCCCATGCCACATATTCAGGTATAAGAGATATCAGTTGTACTTGTAATTGCAGGTCTTGCAATAGCGGTGTTTGGTTTGAACACATTCTCGTAAATAATTTCACTCCTCCCTCTCTCTTGGACCTCATGCTTTAGGGGGGCATCTTTTACACAACATTTTTTCACTGTCCCTATAATCCCCATTCCAAAAATTGGAGGACTATTCAGTGACTTTTGTGTATTTTCATACCTTGAAAAAGGTGTCATTGCATCCCTTGCCATGAGAAGAACATTTCCTCTGTTGACTATTCCTAGAATAGGTTCTCAAAAACATATGATTTTGGATTTGTGCTGGTAGGTAGTTATGGCCTCATGCCCATAGAGAAATTAGCACTGGGCCTCACGCCCATTGGCGCTCTATCTCAGTGGACTACCTGCATTGAGCTATTTTTGGATTTTTTTTTAAAATAGAAGAGAAGTTTCCATTCCCAACCACTTCATGAGCAGAGTCAGCATGGTTTGTTTGACTGAATAATGTCAAAGACCTTCCTTTGGCTTCTTGTTTCATACATTTGAGCAACCTATCAAAGGATAAGGCATCCCTTCCACCTCATGAGGGATCCCAAACCACCTCCTCCTCTCCTATAAATACATCCTTCTCATATAGTTGCAGCTAGCTGAAATGGTTGAATAGATTAACAGTCTTTATTATAGCTAGTGTGAGATAGAGCAAAGAGGAATCCATTTTCAAGAGAGAGTCTAGACCCACTGCTTCGCCAAGTATAATCCCTGATGAATTCTTGACATGCGTTTGACTGGACTCATCAAAGGAGGTTGCAACATCAAGGCTCTTTTGGTTGTAAACGTATTCTCTTTACTTATTAATACACGACCGATTTTTTGTTTCCCATTTTGCATTTGATGTGTTTAAATTTTTTCGACACGTTTAGTTCTCCTTGACCAATTAAATAGTTATGAATGTGAGTATGTTTTCATAGGCTGTTATCGTTCTCTGATCCTTGTGCAGACACCCAAGTATCACCGCTAAAGGACCGTGACGTGTAAAGATGAAGATTAGGAGACTGCTACCATAGCTACGACAACTATGTTCAAACAAAGGTAGGTCATCTATCCCGACTCAGTTTCATTCATAAACTTGGAATCGAAGGATTGGCATGTTCCCTTGCTGCTAGACCCACCCTAGGGCTAGAGGGATCGCCTCTGTCCGCAGAGGGGATTTACCTACACAACAGAGCTCATCCGGAAATTCTGGCAAGAAATCTTCAATAAAAGGTAGTTGAACATCACTTCCTTGATCATCGATCAAAGGAGGCTCATACAAGCATGAGTTTTCAACATTAACAACTAAATACATTTTCATGTAATAAAGAAAATCAAGTTGGAATGCATTATTACCAAATTTTTTTATGATCTTTAAAGGACCATATCGAATGGGTTTGAGTTTTTTACCTTCCCCTTGCATCCTTTCTTTGCTAACATGCAAACATACCTCATCTCCCTCTTGAAACTTGTGATCAACCCGGTGTTTGTCATGCCTCTGTTTGTATTTGCTTTAACTTTTCTCAAGCTATTCTTGAACTTGTTGATGTATCCTCTGAATTTTCTCAATGAAATTTTGAGCCTTATCAGTATCACTATGGCCATAAATTGCAACATCCTTCCCAAAGATGAAGTCTAATGGATATTTTGGCAAATACCCAAAGCATGCTTCAAAAGGTGAGGTTTGTGTTGAAGAGTGCTTTAATTGGTTGTAAGTGTGCTGAATGTAATGCAGTTTTTCATCCCACAAATTAGGATGTTTGATACAATATCCTCTGAATAGATGCACAGCTGTTTTGTTCACCACTTTGATTTTTCCATCTATTTTTGGATGAAAAGCAATACTCTTTTTCAATTTCTTGTCCATCATTCTCCATAGATTTGACCAAAAATTCCCAATAAACCTGGAATCCCTGTCACTAAAAATTGAAGTGGGAAATCCAAAATGAACCCAAACATTTTGAAAATAAATTTTAGCAGTATGTTCAATAGTAATGGTCTTCTTACATGGCATAAGTATACACATTTTACTGAATCTATCCACAACTACAAAAATATAATCATGTTGCTTTTTTGACATAGGTAGACCTTCAAAAAATTCCATGAAGACGCTCTCCCATGGCCTTGATGGTACCGGTAGTGGCGTGTACAATCCAAGCTTCCTATTACTAGGCTTACTTGTTGCACACATACAACAACCTCTTATAAATCGTGACACACTATCTACCATGCAAGGCCAGTAACAATACCTCTGTAGATGCGCCATTGTTTTGATTACCCCAAAGTGTCCAACAATAAGAGAAAAATGAGCTTCTCTCATGACACTTAGCCTCTCTCCTTGTGGATTACATAGCTTTCCCAAATGAAACAACAATTTTTTATGCATGTGATAATCTCTTTCTTCAACTTGATTCCCTTCACTCAAACTATCATACACATCTTTGAAATCAATGTCATGTGTATATTGTTCTATGTAACTCTCATGTACAACAGAATCATTTTTGAGTAAAGTAGAAGCACTAATGATTGGTCTCGAAAGAATATTTGCAACTTTATTGAATATACCCTTTTTGTAACTTATAACCAAGTGAAATTGTTGAAGAAATCCCATCCACCTGTAATGTCTTGATTGGCACAAGTCCTGTAATGGTTGGTGATCAGTGTGTGCAATAGTCTCTTTACCCATCAAGTAGTGTTTCCACTTCTTGAAACTTTGTACCAATGCATATAGTTCTTTGTCATATGTAGGATAATTAGTCACAACACCATTAAAATTTTTTGAATGAAATATGATAGGCTTACCATGCTGCAAAAGGACTACGCCCATGGCATAATCACTAACATCAATTTGTATCTCGAATCGCTATCTCAAATTTGGCAGTGCAAGGAATGGAGTTGAACTGATCTTGTCTTTTAAAGCTTCGAAAGCTTTCTATTGTTTGCCTCTCCATTGGAAGCCTTTCTTCACACTTGTCACTGCATGAATAGGAGCTGCGATGGAAGAAAATTTAGTAATAAATTTCCTCCAATATTGAGCTGCACCTAAGAAATTTCTTACCTCGGTAACTGTTTTGGGCGTGGGCCAATTCACAATGGCCTCCACTTTAGAAGGATCAATCCTTAATTCTCCTCCTCCTACAATATGTCCTAAATAGACCAAATAAGTCTTTCCAAACTCACATTTTAACATCTTAAGAAACAATTTCTCTTTCTTCAAAATATCAAGCACTCTATTTACATGAAAGACATGATCTTCTCTTGTTTTGCTAAAAATCAAAATGTCATCTAAGTACACAATAACAAAGTCATCAAAGAATGGTCACAAAACATTATCCATAACCCACATAAAAGTTGGTGGTGCATTACATAAACCAAAAGGCATAATTAGCCACTCAAAGAGTCATTGTTTGGTTTTGAATGTAGTTTTCCATATATAAATTTTTTGCAATTCTTACTTGATGATATCCACTTCATAAATCTAACTTGGTGAAAAGCTTTGCTTCTTGCAGCTGATCAAGAAAATCATTTATTCTTGGGAGTGGGTAACAATTTTTTACCGTAATTTTGTTCAAAGCTCGAAAATCCACACACATGCACCAAGTCCCATCTTTCTTTCATATCAAGACTATGGGTGAACCGCATGGAGAGGTGTTTGGCCTTATGATACCTTTATCTAACATCTCTTTGATTTGCCTCTTTATTTCAGCATCCTCCATTATCGACTTGCGATACATACCGATGTTTGGAAGAGGACAATCCTACTGCAACTGAATCTCATGTTGAATTTCCATTTTTAGAGGCAATCCTGTTGGCTCCTGAAACATCTCATGATGCCCGTTAACCACATCATATAATTCTGATTTAATATTAGGATCACATCCCTCAAAATATTCATGATTAATATCAGCTTTGGGCTTAATCATAAGAAGAACAAAATTCTTACTTGAATTTACCAACCTCTTTACCTGGGCCATCATTTACCAAAGCTATATTTGTCTTCTTGCAGTGTGCTCTAACAGTAAACTGCTTTCCATCGTTGAATAAATGATACTTGTTCTCATGGCGATAGAAGATCGCTTTCCTACCATACAAGTAAGAACTCCCTAATACAATGCCAGTTATGTCAAGCGGAACCACATCTAATTCAACTATGTCAACAAAGCTTGCAGTGATTGCAAACCTCAATATACATTTCCTTGTAACCTGTAGATTTGCATCCTTACAAATCCAACCCAATGGATATGGTTTTGGATGTGGTATGCTCTCAAGGTTAAGTTTTTTTACCAAATCTTCAAAGATTAAGTTTTCTTGTGACCCACTATCAAACAATGTTTCAATATTGGTATGCTTGGATATGACCCTTACATGAAATATTTCTATTCTTTCTTCTTCATTTGGAGTGTTTATGTGACAGTTTGATGTATTGGTACTGGGTTTAGTTTCAATTTCTTTTCCCTTCATGTTCTTCAATCCCATGGCTGTAATTTTAGTCTCTTCACCTGAATCAGACCCTAAGTCATGTTGAGTTGTAGCAGCAGTTTTATGTTTCCCTTTGTTGTTGGGTTTCTTTGGCCTCAATTCTGGATGTAATTTCCAACAATGAGTTTCATCATGGCCTTCTTTTGAACAATGTTTACAAGTCACTTTTTCTCCCTCTTTCTTAACAGATGCATTCTTTTTGTTTTTACCTTTTGGGGTTTTCTCCTTGGCTTTACCCTTAAAAGGTTTCTTCCTACCCTCTTCAGGAATTTTGTTCCCTCTAGCTTCTAGATGTGTGGCTTGAACACAAACATCATCTAGATTGGTGGGGTTAAAAATGAGAATAGTATGTTTTAGGTAGCTATGTAAGCCTCATATGTACTTTAGCAAGGTGTCTTGGCTTTTCAAATCCACCCCTAATAAATGAGCTCTTCTCCTAAATTCCTGGGTGTATTCTTGCACATTTTTTTCCTTTAACTGCCTAAAGTTCTACCAGTTCATGATGGCTTTTTTCATATGAGATAATGGATAAAACTGTTGTTTAATAGCAGCAATAAAATCTGACCATGATAGAATAATATTACCATGTTTCTTGATTTCCTCTTGTGCCTTGGCTTCCCACCAAACAAGTGCTACATCTTCCATTCTCAAAGAAGCTAATTGAATTTTTATATCATCATCTTGAAGGTTCTGTATTCATAAATAGACCTCCAATTGTCGAATCCAATTATCTAGCTTGTTTGCATTTACTTCACCATTAAACATTGGCAATTCGAACTTAACGTGATGTTTTAATAAAGGATATTTACCAGTGCTCTTGGAATTGTGTGGCTGATGTACTGAAGAAGAGGTAGAAGATGATGAATATGATGATGAGGTTGAAGATGGTGGCTCTCCATTGCCTCCATTTCCTCCATTTCCCTTCTTCGACCTGTCTTCATCATGTTGACCTCCTGAAGATACTTGTCCTTCCTTTTGGAGTTTATATCCTTCTCCTTCCAGTCTCTCAGTCCTTTCTTGATAAATAATTCTAACCATCTTAGTCATGTCAAGAAATTCTTTCCTAAACACTCTTTCTTCTTCCTTGGGGTAAAATTCTTCATGAATTTCTCCTTCCTCATGAGGCATGCTTAATGAAGCTTCTACTTCTTTAGGAGGTGAACTAGGTGGTGGAGATTGTGGCAATGTTGCTCTCCTTTGCTTGGCTCTTTTTGAGACCCTCCTGATTCCACCATTTTGTCTTCTCTCCTTTTGAGCTTGAGCCTTGTAAGCATCTAAAACTGGCAAACAGTTAAACAATTCTTTGCAATAAGAAACACCAAAGAAAAACTCTAGCTCTGATACCATTTGATCTGAAATGACTGTATTAGTTTTGTTGTGCTAAGGGTCTTTCAGTTTTAAAAACATGTGCATAATTGGTTCATTAGTTTGCATAAGGATTAAGGAGTTTTTCCATGAATTATAGATGAACTTTAGTGAGTTATAATCATAAAATAAGCCTAAATAACACTTAAAAGTAATGTAAAACAGAGAAATAAGTCACCACATGAAGTTTAAATAGCAATCATGATGAAGCAGTTCACCTCTCCTGGGCTACATCTGCTGGTCTAGCTCCTAATGGCTTGTCCATCTTTCATTATGCTCAAAATTTTGCTATTACATGTAGTTATAGTGCTCTAATGGCTATTTTCTCTGCACCAATGGCTTCAGAATGCTCCAATTACTCAAGAATGACTTTTCATTCACCCTGAATGGTCCAAAATTGAGCCTCCTACACTTTTGCCCAATATCTCCTAGGAAAACTCCGCTAAATCTGGAGAACTCCAGTTAACTGGAGTTAAATTAGGACTAACCGCCAAATTTTCTGCCCCCCTATCCACTCCACCTATTAAACTGCACATTAAATATTACGGTTATGGTGGTGGCCACATACGCACCCCCAACCATTAAGTGGCTTGACTGGAACATAGTGGAATACAATTACGGAGTTTATTTACATACATATGCGAAGCAACCAACAACGCTCTTTATAACAGAACGAACATAACCTTAAATAGATTTACATACATGTAGAATAGGGTTCTCGAGTCCCAAAACATGCCAACCAATCACAGCACATCGCAATCGCTCACTTGCAATTTTACCACTCTACCAATATCGATAAACCATAACTCTTGCGAAGTGCACTCGTGGGCAATGCCAACACATGGCATTCCCTCGTCGCATCGAAGATTTCAAATCTTACCGCATCACAACCAATTTACCTTGCAAACTCTTAACGATATCCATTAATATTTGTGAAATGCGACATCGTGACTCATTGTCCACCGTTGATATGCGTCTGATCTAACGGTCCTCACCTACTCGCTCTTCTTCGCATAAAAAATTATATGGTTTAGTTGCAAAGTCATCCTAACCGTCGATCTATTTCCTTTCAGATATGTGATATAATCCTGTCCATTGATTCTTTACTCCCCGTCTTTTTGCAACTTGATCTTTGTATCCGTTCGTTTTTCACTTAGAAACTTGTTGATGGATTCTGCCATATTCGTTCAAAACACAATATCTTCCTCATACGACATCAATTTTTTGAACCGTTTGTGACACCGAAATCACAAAGAGGAGATCTACGCAACCATCCTAGTTTCAATCCAATCCTATAACTTTGAATTTTGAACAAAATTTATGAACTCCTGATCAATGAGTCATCATTGAGCACTCTAAACTGCCATTCTACATATCCAATAAATCATATTACCTTAAAGAGATATTCATCAGAAAGGAAGCTAAAAGGAAATAACCTTGGGGGTTTCAAAAGTCATAATGTGAGGAAATTGTGTTTTTTAATTTGTTTCAACTAAATTTCATACGAAATAGGAAAAGGGTCATGGATGGAGACCAATACAATATAACAAGATTGTTGCATCCAATCTCATGGAGGTAGCACCATTCAAAGATACATGTTGGAAATATGATTATACTAAGATGGGAAGGTGAATCACTATAATGGCCAATATTAACCAATTAAAGTGACTCAAAACATATATAATATCAATTCATCAACAACATTAAAATACACCGTATTTTTATGAAAATTATTTTATTATTAATGATTTATAGGCACCAACCTATTGTTACATTGATTTACTAGCACCAACTATAAGAAGGCACCAACCCCTTGAATTGTTTTACTAGAAGCAACCAGAAGGAGACATTAGCCCCCTGATAAATGTAGGCACCAATATGAATTTTTTTACTGGAACCAACCAGAAGGAGGCACGAGTCCCCTAAGCTATGCAAGAACCAACTAGAAATATTTTATTGGCACCAACTAGAAGGTGACATAAGTCCCCTAAAAAATGAAAGCACCAACCTAAAATTCTTGTTAGATACCTTGCTTATATCTTTACCTTTGTTTTATCACAGTTCTTGTATGATTATCCTATTATTCTACCAATCACTTCCCATTTTGTATCTTTCAATTCTACATAGAGTATCAATTTGTTTTCCAGACATTGTATTCCATATATTTCATTTTTGGGCGTCTTTTGTTCTTCATCATTCAAAGCTTCGTTCGACTTCTCTATTCCTTCTCACTTTTCCCACAACATAAACACAAAAATTATACGAACAATGGTTCTGAAAAAACAACTTTAACTTCACATTATTAATCGTACTCATATTGAACACCTTCACACATCTTCCATGACTTATTTTTCATACTTATTTCACATTTCACACGGAAAAACCACCACATGATTGCTTATAACAAAAATACTACAATAATAATCGACCAAAATTCAGACAACTTATAAAATTCTCTAGCTTATTTTTATTGCATTAGCACAACAAAATCTTAGCAGGGTCGGCACACCATGGAGGATGATCCAGAAAACTTGGAATATTATTTTATTTCTCAGCTAGAAATCCAACTTGGAGGACCCTAATAAAAATTATTTTAATGGCTCCTTGGATCCTTAGGGGATTAACTTTAATTTTATGAAACCACAATATATGACCTTGTTTAAGCATATATTCCATTAAATTAGGTCTCATTCCACATGTATGTGACAAGTTACTAGATGCCCAAACCATTTAACTTACCAGATTACATTTTACTCAAGCTCGAGGTGCTTCAACATTATCAAATGTGACCAAGTGTAGGGACCACTTGAAAGGACTATAGTCTTAAAGTATGAGCTTCAAATATCCAATAATTTGGGTCTTCCTTAAGTACACACCTTCTTGAGACCCAGATGAACCAGAGACTAGATACAATTCAATCACTTCTATATGGAACCATGACAACTAGAAAATTGACTAGTCTTTCTCCTCAGTTGAATCTAGATCCGAGTTTCAAGCTCATGCATATGCTACCTACACTCATGGACCATTGGATGCCTAGATTATCTAGTACAATCCCTACTTGGGAAAATTAAAAGACACGGAAAATTTCCACCAAACTAGTCCCTAGCACAAATCCTAAGACTTTAGGAGCTACCACATCGAAAATGTGAGAATAAATTATAACTTTCTAATTTTTTTTTCTTGCCACATCATCCCTGCTATGTCATTAGCATGTCATATTCCAGGTTAGCACATTTCCACGTGTCATTCTCTACTACTGTAATGTGTCCAAGTACTTGTCACATGTCACCTGTCACCTATCCAATTGACCACCTAAAAATGTTAACTTCATTTTCTTCTTGATTCTTATGGAGTAGGAAAAGTGGCATGTATCGTTGGACAGTTCTTAGAACAAACTATTCAACCATACAACTTTCATTCCATTTGTACTAGGGAGCTAGAGAAGAAATGTCTTCAAAGGTATGATATTCAAACTACAATTTTGACAACATGCTATTCATAATGACAACACACATTCAACAATCTGCCATGTTGGTGAACTTTCACATCAATGACACTACAATTGACATCAATGATAACATATGTGCAACAATACACCCAAGAATGGGTCGATGTGCTAATTTTTTCTAAGAAGGGTTGAAATTAATTTTAGATTAGAAATGGTTAATTAAGTGAAGGTAGTGAAAATATATGAAGTTATTATTGACATGAGTTTATAGTTTGGGTAAACTAAATTTTCAAAGAAAATTTAAAGTTTTGAAATATAATATATTACTAATGCTGGTAGGCTTACAAAAAATCAATAACTAATTAAAACTTAGAACAATAACCAAATTAGTTTAAATACTATATCTTTTCAATCTGATCCTAAGATAGTAATCTCTCATGGGTGACAAGGTTGATTCTCACCCAGCTAATCATATCCATTCTCTAGAATTTAATTAAATAATTTATAAATTTATAAAATTAGAGAACCTACTCCCTTAGAAAATGTCAAGATTCTTGGGTCTATCAATATTTGAAAACTTGAAAGTAATGGTCTTGCTAAGCTTGTATAGTGTAAAATTGAGAACAAGTTGCACTAGAATGCTAAAGTAAAACAAATTTTTAAATTAATTTTAAATATTGTGAACCAAGATAAATAATAGCATTTATAATTAAGAGTGAAGGTTGGAAAGTGTTAATTACTTATAATCTTCACACACCTCCCATGTACTTTGCATATGTTGCATGCATAGTCTAAATTTAGGAAACAATTAAGCATGCAAGTAGAAGCTAAAAGTAGTATGGCTATTATTAACATCCTAAGATCATTCAAGAAGATATTTCCATAAGATTTATGTCTATTTATTTTTGTATTCTCAATCAATTTCAATTAAAAAACTGTAATTTTATTTAGTAATATTTTGTATGAGTTTTATCAATTAAGAAATTGAAATTTTTATTTTAAGTGAGTTCTATCAATTTCAATTAATATGAAATTTGTGAAAACTAAAAAAAAAAATAACTGAAAGTGAAAGATATTAATTTTGAAATGTTATCCTGAATATCTCATCACTCACTGAATTGATGTCACTTTCATATGGACTCTCAGGTTTATAAAGGAATATTGCCCGATGACGGACAGATGGTGGCTGTGAAAAGGGCGAAGAAAGTGTCAAACCAAGGTATCGCAGAATTTAAGACGGAATTAGAACTGCTGTCTCGCGTTCATCATAAGAATCTGGTGGGACTCATTGGATTTTGTTTCGGAGAAGGTTACGAGCAAATGCTTGTTTATGAGTACATGCCAAACGGATCGCTTAGAGATAATTTGTCTGGTAATTTTCTGCAAAAGTGTTTTGTCTATTCAATTAACAAAAGTGTTTTGTCTATTCAATTAACAGGCGAAACTCGAAATCGTCTGGATTGGTGGAAGAGGTGTAATATTGCGCTGGGGTCAGCGAGGGGATTGGCATATCTTCACGAGCATGCAGATCCCCCCATAATACACAGAGACGTGAAGTCGACCAACATCTTGTTGGACGACAATATGATTGCCAAAGTAGCTGATTTCGGAATTTCCAAACTTAGTGAAGACACCGGGAGTAGAGCTCACGTATCGACTCAGGTCAAAGGAACTATGGTGAGTTTCAGCACTCTTCCAAATTATTTATACTTGCTTTTCAGCAATAAAGTATTTGAATAGCCATTTCTTATTTTTAATGGTTTTGGAAATATTTTGGAAGCTTTTATTTTGAATGGTTTTGGAAATATTTTGTAATAAGAAGTTTGAGTGTGGTTAATTTTTCTATTTGATTAAATTTAATTTTTTATGTTAATTTTGGATGTTAAAATAATCATAATTTTCTAAGTTAATTTTTTATGTTAATTTTAATTTAATTTTCTATGTTAAAATAATTATAATTGTTTTGGCCAGAAAGCATTTAAGTGTCCAATATGTATGGATAGATTGGTGAAATAGAGACAATCTACCTCTTGTTACCAGGGTTTTTGAGGAAATCCATTGCTTTCTCTTGGATTTCACCTTTCTCTTTTGTGTTACAGTCTCTCTCCCATCAAGCGATAAGATTCCGAACCTGTGGAGGAGTACCAGCACAATAAGAATCGAAGAGGTTTTCCATGACCTCTTTGCTTGATTTTCTTCTTCTCTTACTAGGCCCCATAGTAGACTTAGTTTGTTTATGTTTCCCCTTGTCCTTGGCCTCTTTCTTGGCCGTTTGTCCTTTAACCATATTTGTATGTAAAAGTACCAACCACTGAGACCACTGACAGTGCTGTAGAAAATCCTTAGCCAGTGGTTGAGCAACACCTGTAGATAATTTATAGAGGCTTGTGTATTTCAACAGAAAGTAAATAACTTCTTTATGTAAAGAACAGTGAAAAGGACCCACACTACCAGGCGTTACATCCTGGTACTCAGTAAAGTAATAGACATCCACGTTCTCCCTTCTCAGGGTGGTGGAATTGGAAGCACTATTATGATAGGAATAGGAGTGCATGGCGAGACATCGACACTTAAACTCCAACAGACGAAGAGGAAAATTGAAATACCTCAACACCCTGAGGTTATAGACCCACAAACAATGAGGACAAGATTTCAACCTGGACACCCAGATGCCCCTATAAACCAACCTGCAATCTCTATAATCAGAATTTAAACTATTGAGACTATACTGAAACCTTAGGACACAGAGATTCATCCACAACACCAACAGAGAACCTGTCATATAACAAAAAAATTGATGTAGAGCGGGTAGAAAGACAGAATTGCGAGGAGCACCATTAGTAGGGTAGTCAATTTTAGCCATGCATTGTAACTATAATTATGTGACACTAGGGCCAACTCCTTGTCTTTACATACAATGTTCGGTTACTAGAAGACTGAAGACCAGAGTGGCAGGGAAATTGAAGCGTTGGATTAATAGCAGAGGCCCTTGAGCGAAGAACTGCAGAAACAGTATACAAATGAATTGAACAAAGTGGCTGAAAAGAAAATAAACCTAACTCCCCCTGAGTCAAGGCTATGCAGACATAATAACCATGATTTGAGCAATAACTCTAAACATAATTTGAAAATTGACTGTAGTGGTGAGTTCCATCCAAACCCAAAGAGTTTTTATAGTCTCCTTCGAAAACCTAACCATAAATTGTAGAATTCCAATTGAACAAGAACATAAACATCTCGTCACTGACAATTATTGTGTAACAGAACAGACCAGTGATTAAGCAAACCTCGACATACATATTAAGGAGATATACCATGTACTAGGTGTCTAGATGAGGACGCAGAGCTCTAGCATTATTTCGCACTACACCTCCTTCTTTAGAATTCAGCTGCAAAAATATATCTCCCTTCCTTTCAGCTGCTTTCATAAACCCCTTCACACACCGACATTCTTTCCCAAATTCCTTTAACAGGGTTAGTTGGCCTCCACCATAATCTTCGGTAGTCATTATATCCTGCGTGTGATGGCACTGCACCTCCAAGCGTCTGCCATATTTTATCTTTGAGTGTCTGTGTGGTACATACCACCGCGTGCAACCTCACGTCTCCCTTATCCCACATGGTGCCCTGATAGGAGATCTCGAGAAAACTCAATATCTCTATCAACAGTTTTCTGAAGAGGTTGTAGTTCTGCATCGCGACTCCCTTCTCCCGCGTGGCACCTCGATCGAGGATCCCTAGCACTCTCATTGTATTTATGAACGATTATCTAAAGAGGTTGTAGTTCTGCATCTCAAACCATGTATGTCTGTTTAATATCTAGATGTCGTCCCACATTATTACATCCCCAATTTTCCAGGTAGTCCGCTGCCTCATTCCCTGCTCTGCAGACATGCGATGGAATAAGGTAACCTATGTCCTAGATGTTCAAACTGACTTCATGTATTAGGTGTGCCGTCCTCCAGATTTGACTTATTTTTTCCCATCGGGTCCCCTGTTGCAACTTCTATAAAACCCACATTACCCTAGCCGAGTCCCCTTCAACTATGATTTTGTGGTATCTTTCCCTTACTGCTATTTGCAACCCTTGTTTGACTGCCATTAATTCAGCTTCGTTGTTAGTGTCAAACCCTAGTTCCATCGCGTATATTCTGCAAACTGAGCCCTGCGAATTTCGGCATATACTGCCTTCTCTTGCCTGTCCTGGGCTACCTTTAGAGGCCCCATCATAGTTGAGTTTCAAAAACCTTGTTGAGGCACTTGAAACTTGTCCAGTGGGTTTCGTGTTGGTTGTTTCTTTTTCCACAAGGTTTTAGGTTAAGAATGGAAAGGATGCGAGCCTCAATCTCATTTTTTTTTCTAGTCTTCTTCATCCCTCTTCTCAGCTAGGATGGTGTCTCGAATATTTTCCAAGATCACCTACCAGATTTGTTCTTTCTATCCAATCTCATTCCTAAAATATTCTGTTGTTCTTTTCTTTCCAAATAGCCCATAGAATAAACCCCGTAGATAACCTCCAAGCTCTGTTAAGGACTTCACTGGAATATCCCCCTTTTCTCCAAGTTTCAACAGTCTGCTTGATGCTTGTATTGTCCCTGTCGATTTGTTAGAAGACCATGGAGATGTTCAACCAGAGTGTTTCGGCTAGTTCATAGGTATTCATCAGGTGCTCAATACTTTCGTTATGCTTGCTACACATTATGCATTGTGAGGGGCCATGCATCCCTTTTTTCTGTAACTGGTCCCAAGTAAGGATTTTACTATGACTGACAAGCCAGAGAAATTTTTTTATTTTCGGCCAATGTTTAGCTGCCCAAATTTTTTTCCAAAGAGGTACAATTATACTATGTAGATTATTAGATTTGATATAATAGCCTTCTTGTATTGTGAACATTCCTTTAGTACGATATCTCCATCTCAAAATATCTTCTCCATTTGCTGAAATCAATTTTCTAGTTTTCAGTTCTTTTTCATAATTATTCCATTGATGAGTTTCAGGGGCATTTGGCCAATGTTCCTTACCTTTCCATTTTATCCATCGCACCTCAGTCTCCCCACTCCAGAAATTTTCTATAGACCTTATGTTTGGCATACTGGTAAAATGGAAGATCTCTCCTAAGTCTAGTTGACTGAATAATTTTTCCCATTGCTGCTAGGAGTCTTCCCAAAATAGGGTTGTGTTCCCTCCTCTAATTTCCCAGAAGCTATGCTCTCAAACGAGATCTTTGTTTATCGCTGCTAAATTCCAGCTAAGACGACCCTAAATACGGTTAAGGAGATATTTCCATCCTAAAACCCTAAGGGAAATAAGGTTGAGCGGAATTCCTAAATACCTCATAGGGAGAGAACATAAATTAAAGCCCAAAGTATGAGATAGAAATCTCTGAGAAACTATATCAGTATTAAAAAAATAGACATTGGATTTTTCATTGTTTATGACAGTTCCAGAGGCTTCCATGAAGTCTTTGAGAACATATAAAATGGCCTTAAATTCATTCAAAGTAGATTGACAGAAAAGCATAATGCTGTCCACAAACTGCTGATGGGAAAGGGCTAGATCTGACCCCCAAAGGTTTAGCCCCTTCAACTGACCTCCATTAATCTTACATTTAATGTGACTGCCAAGGCCTTCAGCTGCAATAATAAAAAGAAAAGGTGATAGGGGGTCTCCTTGTCGAAGTTCCAAAGTGACATTGAAAGGATTAGAAGGAATACCATTGCGCAGGATTGAAAAGTTAGGGGAAGAAATGAAAGACAATATCCAGAGAATCCATTTTCTATCAAAGCCAAAGGCTTGGTGCACTTCTTTAAGATAAGACTAGCTTAGACAATCATAAGCTTTCGAGAGATCAAGTTTTATCAACATACCTTTAGCTTTGAGGGTTCAAAGAGAGTGAATATCTTCGTGCGTCGTGACTATAACATCCAAGATTTGTCTGCCTTTCACAGAATCAGTCTGCTCAGGAGAAATAAGGGCCAGGAGGATAGGTTTCAACCGATTAACCATGATAGTCAATAAGATCTTATAAATGACATTACATAAGGAAATAGGCCTGAATCCTACCGGAACATCCGTTTTTTCCTGTTTAGGGATTAAGGAGACAAGGGTGGAGTTTAGGTTCGGATAGACCTTTCGTGAGCGTCGAGACTCCTCAAGTAATTCCCATAGTTATTTTCCCATGAAATCTTGAGCAACTTGGTAGAATTCCACTGTAAATCCATCAGGCCCAGGGGCTTTATTTTTAGGCAGATTTCTAACTACCTCTTCAACCTCTTCAAAAGTAATTTCCCCAGGGAGAGCAGAGTTCTGATCCCTGCTGACAATTGTGGGTATAGTTTCTGATCTATTTTTAGTGATGTGTTCAATAGCTTCTGATCTATTTTGATCAGGTTCAGTGAGTATATCATTGAAATGATTCACTAACATAGTTTCCATCTCATTATCCTGTAGAACTCGATTCCCTACCAAGTCTTTTAAGGAAAATATTTCATTGTGTTGTCTTCTCTGGATCATTGCCTTATGAAAGAAATTTGTATTTTTATCCACTTCTTTGACCGATTCAACACGAGATTTTTGCTTCCATAAGATTTCCACTTGCTTCCTGCATTCTTCTAGTTTACTTAGAATGTTTCCTTCTTGTAGGACCAGATCCTCAGTCCTTCCATTTGAAATCATTTGTTGATGTACTCGCTTCATTTCTCCCTACAGTCTTTCCTTATCCTGTTGAATGTTTCCAAACTCATTTTTATTCCATTTTTTGATCTTTTGCTTTAGATTTTTCAACGAAAGTTGAAAAGAGTGCATCCTGTTTTGGCCCTATATTTGACTTGCTTCCCACCACCCTTTGGATTTTTCCATAAAGTTTGGATCCCTCAGCCAAAAACTTTTGACATTCTTTCATGTCAACTTCCATGCTGATCGTCCAGTGATTTGACACCAAGGTGGGTAGGATAGTTGCTTCATAAAACACTTCTGTACTCACAAGAGCTTTTGAGGCTAGGAATATGTCCAATCTTGAGGCCACCTGATGAGTTTCTCCTCTTCTGTTATTCCAAGTATACTTACCGTTCACAGTAGGGATATCCACAGGGCTTAAGTCCGTGATTAGATCCCTAAATAGTTCCATTTTCGGCTTTGCTCTCCTTGTTCCTCCTTTCTTTTCTGTCAGATTCATAATCATATTAAAATCCCCTCCCAACAACCAATATTTCTAGGTATGCATATTACTAAGTGTTCTTATACTGTTCAGAAATGTCTCTCTCTCTCTTGGAATATGAGGCCCATAGACAGAGGAAATTTTTATTTTTTCCTTCGTTCCAATTTGTCTAAAAAGTCTTGTAAGAATACATGGCAGCCCAATCCAGTGTTCTGCCATAATCTTTGTAGGATTCCATAAGACGACTATTCCCCCAACACTGTTGCGTGAATCTATCGCCATTACTTCATAATGAGGTTTGGATGACTTAAGGATATCTTCTAACTTTTTACTAGAGACTTTCATTTCCTGTATCAACATTACTTGAGGCTTTTCTAATCTTAATCTGTCCGTTAGATATCTCTATTTTCCTTTTCTATTTAGAACTCTTATATTCCAGAAGATCACTTTCACTGATGAACTTTAGGGAGTTGTTGGAATACCATTGTTAACAGTATTATCTTTCCTAAATTAATTAACATTTCACCTACCATTTGGATCAATTCTTGTAGGTTCTTCTGCCCTTTGTTTTTTCCTCCTTTAGGTTGGGTGTTGTGTTCCTCAGAGGGAGTCTTGTCTAAGAAAATTATTTGTTGATGAGATTGGGATGTCAATTATTGCTCAAATGTTTCCTTATACAGCTTCTTCTGATCATCTGGGATGAAGCGAGCATCAAGATTCCTCCATTCTTCCAGGAGTCATTTTAAAACAACTTCCTCTGAACTTAATTCCTCTCTGTTTTGTTCTATTTCCATTGGCTGGCCATACTCTTCTGTTACATTCGATTCCTATGGTGCCTTCAATTTAGCCTTTTTAACTTAATCCTTAAATCAATTTATTTCATAAATAAAATATATCTGTACCACTATGCAAAGATGGATTTCTTATCTTTCAATCAAAAAATTTCATGTTATAATTTAATCTCTAACCAAATATAATATTAAAATAAAATTATTTTTGTTTTTAAATTATTTCTAAATTAAATTACTATTATCTAATTGAAGATTTTATTAATTAAGCATTCTCTACTCTTATAAGTTTTGAAAATTTAGGCTCAAATTTTTGTAGGTTAAATCTTAATCTTTATTGTTTAAAATCAATTTTTGATTGTATCTTTAAATTCAACACCTAAAAAACTTTGAAACACTAAGATGGTAAGAAGTTAACAACTTAAACTTGTGTCCTTGCCCAAAGCAAATTAGACTTAAAACCATACACCGAAAAAACCTCCAACCAACATGTATAATAAATAGATGATTGTTCATAATTTAACTCTAACTAAGAGAAGTGATGACTTTTTTCCAAAGAGTTTTTATAGTCAATTTTATTCAAAATTTTATTAACAATACTGACTTGGGGCAGGGATACCTAGATCCGGAATATTTCATGTCGCATCAGCTGACCCAGAAGAGTGACGTATACAGCTTTGGCGTGGTTTTAATGGAAATCCTTTCATCTCGGCAGCCTCTAGTTGAGCGAGGGAAATATCTGGTTCAAGATGTGAAGACTGCAATGGATAGTGGTGGAATAAATGCAGTTCGACGCCAAATATTCGATCCCTTTCTCAGAGATTCTCCAATTTCTGATACAGTTTTTGAAAGGTTCGTAAGAATATCGCTGCGCTGTGTTGAGGATTCGCCTGTGAAGCGTCCTAAAATGAGCGATGTGGTGAAGGAGGTGGAGTTGATCGTAGAATCTGTGGGAGGACCAGACGACATGATGCCAACAGAGACAGAGGAGCATGAGTCTCCAACACCTTTTCTACAGAAAGCTTACCATCCTTACAATTATCCTGATGAGTCCGTAACTTCTTCCCCTCCCTTTGATTACAGTGGCGGAATCGCTGGGAACCCCTCCATAGAGCCCAAGTGATGTTATAACCATATAGTAAGTCTGTTAAGCAAGCTATGGGACAGGTACTTTCCAGAACCCATTTATTTGGGTGTGTTAATTTGTTTTTTCATGAAACTTCGTGCAGCCATCTTCCAAGTTTGAACAGAACACAGCAAATTTCATATCACTGTGTAATTGGCTCTATTGACTTTTTTGTGTGTTCCAAAACATTCTGAGCAAAATTTATTTCCTGTGAATATTGGAAATGTGTGAATGATTTTAGTTTATCAGCTGGATTGTGAGTTTAGAATAAATGGTTTAAGCTAAATGGAGTGCATCATCTTATCAAATGTTCAAAAATAGGCATATTCAATTTTCAAAGTCTTTGCAGTCTTTTGGAAGGTGCAGTATTGAAAGTTTTCTTTGGTTATGTCAATGGGGATTCTTTGGTAGTGTCAATGTAGGTTATGGTAATAGAGAATGTAAAAATGAGTTGTAAAGTTGAAAGATCATGGTCTATGCTTCTTATACAAAAGTATTTTTATAAATTTGGAAAGTGTAAGATTGTTAATTTTTTTTTGTTTTTAATGTTAAAGTATATTATTAGATATTGAGAAAATGAGATTATTTATTTATAAGGGGTGTAAAAAAATATATATAATGATTGAATAGATTGTTAGGGAAAATGAGGTTAGTTATTAAGCTATTTAGAAAGTGATGTTGTTTATTTAGAATAGGTGTAAGGGTTGAATGAGGTTATTTATTTAGAAGGTTAAAGAAAATATGTTTATTTTTGTGAAAATAAGGTTGTTTATTTAGAAGGGGTGTAAAGGTTGAAGCACATTATTTATTTAAAAGGGGTGTAAAATTGGAAAGAGTATTGTTTTAGTTTTTAAAAGATTTGTTATTCTAAAAAACAAGAACATAAGCTATTATAGCAAAGCCCATCATGTCACTTGAATTTAGGTGGGGAGCAGAGATCAAAATTAAAGTTGTCATTGTCCATCAAAATCCTTTTAGCTTCTCAAATAAGGGTAAAAAAATATTTTCCATGCAAATGGAAATAAATATTAAAAATTAGTTTTCAATATTGAAATGGAAATTATATTGATTTTTTCATTTGAAGGGCAAAGAGAATTTCCATAAAATATGAAAATTATTTTTTATGTAAATGAAAGTAATATATATATATATAAAAAATAAATCAATATTGAAATGGAAATTATATTAGATTTTTTCATTGGAAGGGTAAAGAAAATTTCCATAAAATATGAAAATTTGTTTCCATGCAAATGAAAATTAATATTGAAATGGAAATTCTATTAGATTTTTTCATTGGAAGGGTAAAAAGAATTTCCATAAAATATTGTACTTGTTATTTTTATGAGTTTTTTTTAAATTATTAATCATTTTTCCTTTATAGTAAAAAAGAGTGTTAACTTCTTTCATTATTTTTTAACTTTTATTAATTATTAGTCATTTTTCTTTTAAAATAAAAAAGAATGTTCAAAGTTTTCCTTAGGAAATGAATGTTAATTTTTTAATAATAAAAAAAATGCGTCCATCCTTTTTTCATATGTACCATGCTAAGTCAAGAAAAAAAATTAGAATTTTTATGTAACATGATCCTATATTTATGGAGCTCATGTGTGTGTGTTTTACTTATTGTGTGGAAGAGGCACTCTCTAACCCAATATGGCAGAAAGAAACTATGTACTGTATTTCTAACATTTGACTGGATCAAAATAAAATTAAAATTAAAAATATAAAATTCTCTAACCTAGTATGCTAGAGATGTTGTAATGTCCTGTTTAATATTTTGACTTGGTCAAAATAAAATAAAATAAAATTAAAAAACATAATATTAATAACTATATATATAATTATAATGATAATTAATAATTAAACCATGTTAGATCCATCTTAATCCCAGATCTACCAAGTGCCAAGAGGGATCAAATCTCTTTTCACTTTAAAAGAAGTTTCCATCTCAAGAGATTTGATCCCTTTTGCTAAGTTATGATGAATTTAGGTTGGTTTATTGAAGTTATTGTGTCTAGAATCACCAGGAGATTTTGTAATGTCCTATTATGTTATGTTTTCTTCTCTAAATATTTTGACTCATTAAATAAAAATAAAATTAATAGTTTACCATTGGCTATTTTTACGCTTTAGGTTTTGACAACCCATCGTTTTTACCATGGTAATTCTGATGATAAATCCTATTTAAACCCATGGTTTTTTGCATGGTATTTTTTTTATGATAAATCCTATTTAAAGGCGCTAGGAAATTTATTATGGAATACAACAGTACCAACTTAGATCCCTCTTAAGTTTAGACTGAATTCCTCTCAATGCTTGGTAGATCCAGATGTAAGACGGATCTAAGTTGGTAGTTTAATAATGAGAATGAGTGAATTCTATTATTGTTCATAAAAAAAGACAAGTGATTGCAAATTGAATATATTTTATGATCTATTCTTTTGCTCCTTGAATTTACCAACCACCATCTTTAGTGGCTTCATACTCTTTTAGGACATGTTAAATGATGAACTTAAATTCTCTATATGATTTGATTTATTCATTTTGATTGTGCATGCATGTGATCATTCTTTATAAATTATATTGTGCAATCATGCATTTGGAAAAAAAAAAAAAAATGTTATGTGCATGTTGTTTTGTATAAAATATTTTGAGATATTTTTATCATATTATATTCAATTTAAAAAATAAATAAATTATAATCCTTAACATGTATGTCTAGATTTCTTTGAACTCTAGTTTATGAATTTAAGCTCTAAGATTTCTCCATGCTAAAAATGACATATAGTTAAATTAAATATTAATTAACCCCATAGCCTAATATAAAAAACAAAATCCAATTATTTGTTATCATTCCATCATATATTTAATTAGAAATTTGAACTTGGATTATAATTCTAAATTGGATTATAATTCTATAATGAATTTGGATTCACTAATGGTTTTCTTTATGATTTCCCAATAAAGTTGTTCACTATTTATAAACTTTCATTACAACATTTCAATAAATTTGATACTTCGATTCTATGGTGTTTAATGTCAATTCTCTAGTTATTTATTTATTTTTTCATTAACTAATCCTATCGGCTTTATTATCCCTGTCGTTGGTAGGATATAACATAATCGATATGTGTTGACCTTAGTATTAATCCTTTGTTGATATATATATATATTTATTTATTTATTTATTGCCTAGTTGGTGTAGAGGGATTGAGTCTTATTTCGCAATGATTATTTGCATTGTCTGATGGTTTTGGGGTACTCCTGTTAGAACATGTACAGTGTACAACATGTGCATGCAACATATTACAACATTGATATAATGACTGATTGAAAAGCATATCAACAGTGTGATTCCCAATTAAACTTATTCTTTATCTTTCAATCCTTTTTCCCTTAGTGATGGAACTTCTTTCGTCAGTTCAAAGTTGGCTTGATTCCAAAATTGAGCAGACCCTCGTCACGGTTCCAACGTAGCAGGTCCCAATGGAGAAGTCCTTATCTGCTCGCACCTGACTCCTCCAGAAGCTCACAAGAATTTAGAGGTAAGACTTGTGTGTTGAATGATTTCTTTATGAACTCCTTAATCCAACACTTCTGGTTGTGGTTGCAGGATTCCCAATTAAACTTACTTTCTGTCTTTCAATCTTTTTTCCGTCGGTAATGGAACTTCTCTTGTCAGTTCAATGTTGGCACGATTCCAAAATTGAGCAGGCCCTCCTTGTTTCCTTCTTCATTTAACAAATTAAAAACAACCACTCGAGGTTATCTTATCATGGCCCTTTATAAATTTCCATGATGCGGTCCCAATGGAGCAGTGGCGAGGTCGGGCCTAACTTGAGGTCAGGGTCAGGTCGTGGTCCACCTTTCCTTATCTTCTTGCACACGAATCCTCCAGAAGTCGACTACAAGTCAAAGGTTTGACTTGCCTCTTAAACGATTTCTTAATGAACTCCTGACTCCAACACTTGCAACTACGCCAACTCCACCTGGACACTTTCCATGCCAACTGGACCTAGACCTGACTACTTCAATGGAGTTCTGACTCTTCAAGTCGATTTCCTTGGATTTGGTCCCTCATTCAATACATTCAACATTACGTTAAGGATTTAATTTCCCAGAAATTCGGCTCGCACTCATGTAGTTGATCTTGGGCATGTAAGTGATATTCAGGAATATTTTGAATCTGCAATTGAGTTACCCTCAAGGCTTATGTTTGATGCATGATGCATAGATTTTAAGATGAATCATTTGAATAAATATTATGGATTGTGTTCACGTGGTAATATTTTTCAATTTGTAATATAGCTACACTTAAGAATCAAGTTTGATGTATACATTTTGTAAGTCCAATTTCTAAAATAGTCGAAAGTCTACAATGAAATTACACTAAATGATGACTACATAATAACTTAAATTAGCACAACCACACTATATTTACTAATGTGGTTGATATACGCCGATAGGTGTATATAAAATAGATTTACAACCACATTTACCAATATGGTTGATAATATCCACTACACATCACATTAATTTATATATTAATAAATAAATATTATATATAATAATTTTATTATATTAACTTGAAATATATATATTAAATATTAATAAGAATATTAATATATTAAATATATTAATTATGAATAAAATCACAAAAATATTTTATATATATTAATAATTATAAATAATATATATTAAAAATATTTATTAATATATTAATAATATTAACTATATACATACTATAAATTAACTTGAAATATATATAATATATATTAATAATATTTATTAAAATAAAAATAATATTAATAATATATAATATTTTAATATTTATTAATATATTAATATCATAGATGGTTATATTATTAATAAACCAAAAGAACTAATAATATATTAATAATATATATTATATCATAATATATATTATATCATAGTTGGTTATATTATTAACAATAAATATTAATAATATTATAATATTACTAATAATCATTATTAATAAATATTTGAATATTTATTTATAATATATATTAATATATTAATAATATTAAACTCAAGAGAGTAATAAACCATATGAAACAATATTTAAAAACAAAAAACCTAAGAGATTAATAAACCCTAACAATTAATATTTTAAAGTGACTATATTAATAAACCCAAGGGATAATTATTAATACAAACCCAATGTCATCATAAACCAAAGGTTTAAATATTATAAACCATAGGAATTGGTGAACCCAAGGGATAAATATTATAAACATAAGGGATCAATATTAAAAACACAAGAGATTAATAAACCATAAGAATTGATATTTTAAACTAAAAAACATAATAAATTAATAATCCATAAGAATCAGTATTTTAAACATAAGATATTAATAAACCAACGAGATTATTAACATTATAAACCAAAAGAACTAATAGACCCAAGGGTTTAATATTATAAAGCAAAGGAATCAGCGAACCCAAGGGATAAATATCATAAACCTAACGGATGAATATTATAAACAATAGAGATTAATAAACCCTAAGAATTAATATTTTAAACTGAAAAATCTAAGAAATTAACAAACCTTGAGAATTAGTATTTTAAACTCAAGAGAGTATTAAACCCAATGTGTGATTAACATTATAAACCAAAAGAACTAATAAACTGAAGGGTTTAATATTATAAACCATAGGAATCGGTGAACCCAAGGGATAAATATTAAAAACCTAAGGGATCAATAAGGCTAAGGGAAATATTAAAAACAATAGAGATTAATAAAACCCAAGGGTTTAATATTATAAACCAAAGGAATTGGTGAACCCAAGGGAAAACCATTACCTAACAAATTATAAACCAAAGGAATTGGTGAACCCAAGGTAATTGATTTAAACATTGAGACAATTGTTGTCACAATACGACGTTGGACCAACTATGACCATGGTTGGCCATGGATGATTTTCATATTGGGACAATATTTGTCAGAATGTGACATTTGATCATGTATGACCTTAATTAATTATTCATATTATAAACCAAAAGAACTAATAAACCCAAGGGTTTAATATTATAAACCAAAGGAATTGGTGAACCCAAGGGAAAACCATTACCCAACAAATTATAAACCAAAGAAATTGGTGAACCCAAGGGAATTGATTTAAACATTGAGACAATTGTTGTCATAATGTGACGTTGGAACAACTATGACCATGGTTGGCCATGGGTGATTTTCATATTGAGATAATATTTCTCAGAATGTGACATTTGATCATGGATGACATTGATCGATTATTCATATTATAAACCAAAAGAACTAATAAACCCAAGGGTTTAATATTATAAACCAAAGGAATTGGTGAACCCAAGGGAATTGATTTAAACATTGAGACAATTGTTGTCACAATGCGACATTGGACCAAATATGACCATGGTTGGCCATGGGTGATTTTCATATTGAGATAATATTTGTCAAAATGTGACATTTGATCATGGATGACATTGATCGATTATTCATATTATAAACAAAAGGAACTAATAAACCCAAGGGTTTAATATTATAAACCAAAGGAATTGGTGAACCCAAGGGAAAAACATTACCCAACAAATTATAAACCAAAGAAATTGGTGAACCCAAGGGACTTGATTTAAACATTGAGACGCATTGTTGTCACAATGCGACGTTGGACCAACTATGACCATGGTTAGCCATGGGTGATTTTCATATTGAGACAATATTTGTCAGAATGTCACATTTGATCATGGATGACATTGATTGATTATTCATATTATAAACCAAAAGAACTAATAAACCCAAGGGTTTAATATTATAAACCAAAGGAATTGGTGAACCCAAAGGAATTGATTTAAACATTGAGACAATTGTTGTCACAATGCGACGTTGCACCAACTATGAACATGGTTGGCCATGGGTGATTTTCATACTGAGACAATATTTTTTAGAATGTGACATTTGATCATCGATGACATTGATCGATTATTCATATTATAAACCAAACGAACTAATAAACCCAAGGGTTTAATATTATAAACCAAAGGAATTGGTGAACCCAAGGGAAAACCATTACCCAACAACTTATAAACCAAAGGAATTGGTGAACCCAAGGGAATTGATTTAAATATTGAGACAATTGTTGTCACAATGCGACGTTGGACCAACTATTACCATGGTTGTCCATGGGTGATTTTCATATTGAGACAATGTTTGTCAGAATGTGAGATTTGATCATGGATGACATTGATCGATTATTCATATTGTAAACCAAAAGAACTAATAAACCCAAGGGTTTAATATTATAAACCAAAGGAATTGGTGAACCCAAGGGAAAACCATTACCCAACAAATTATAAACCAAAGGAATTAGTGAACCCAAGGGAATTGATTTAAACATTGAGACAATTGTTGTCACAATGTGACGTTGGACCAACTATGACCATGGTTGGCCATGGGTATTTTCATATTGAGACAATGTTTGTCAGAATGTGACATTTGATCATGGATGACATTGATCGATTATTCATATTACAAACCAAAAGAACTAATAAACCCAAGGGTTTAATATTATAAACCAAAGGAATTGGTGAACCCAATGGAATTGATTTAAAGATTGAGACAATTGTTGTCACAATGTGACGTTGGACCAACTATGACCATGGTTGGCCATGGGTGATTTTCATATTGAGACAATATTTGTCAGAATGTGACATTTGATCATGGATGACATTGATCGATTATTCATATTATAAACCAAAAGAACTAATAAACCCAATGGTTTAATATTATAAACCAAAGGAATTGGTGAACCCAAGGGAATTGATTTAAAAATTGAGACGATTGTTGTCACAATGCGACGTTGGACCAACTATGACCATGGTTGGCCATGGGTGATTTTCATATTGAGACAATATTTGTCGGAATGTGAAATTTGATAATGGATGACATTGATCGATTATTCATATTATAAACCAAAAGAACTAATAAACCCAAGGGTTTAATATTATAAACCAAAGGAATTGGTGAACCCAAGGGAATTGATTTAAACATTGAGACAATTGTTGTCACAATGCGACGTTGGACCAACTATGATCATGGTTGGCCATGGGTGATTTTCATATTGAGACAATATTTGTCAGAATGTGACATTTGTTCATGGATGACATTGATCGATTATTCATATTATAAACCAAAAGAACTAATAAACCCAAGGGTTTAATATTATAAACCAAAGGAATTGGTGAACCCAAGGGAATTGATTTAAACATTGAGACAATTGTTGTCACAATGCGACGCTGGACCAACTATGACCATGGTTGGCCATGGGTGATTTTCATATTGAGACAATATTTGTCAGAATGTGACATTTGATCATGGATGACATTGATCGATTATTCATATTATAAACCAAAAGAACTAATAAACCCAAGGGTTTAATATTATAAACCAAAGGAATTGGTGAACCCAAGAGAAAACCATTACCCAACAAATTATAAACCAAAGGAATTGGTGAACCCAAGGGAATTGATTTAAACATTGAGACAATTGTTGACAGAATGCGACGTTGGACCAACTATGACCATGGTTGGCCATGGGTGATTTTCATATTGAGATAATGTTTGTCAGAATGTGACATTTGATCATGGATAACATTGATCGATTATTCATATTATAAACCAAAAGAACTAATAAACCCAAGGGTTTAATATTATAAACCAAAGGAATTGGTGAACCCAAGGGAATTGATTTAATAATTGAGACAATTGTTCTTACAATGTGACGTTGGACCAACTATGACCATGGTTGGCCATGGGTGATTTTCATATTGAGACAATATTTGTCAGAATGTGAAATTTGATCATGGATGACATTGATCGATTATTCATATTATAAACCAAAATAAATAATAAACCCAAGGGTTTAATATTATAAACCAAAGGAATTGGTGAACCCAAGGGAATTGATTTAAACATTGAGACAATTGTTGTCACAATGTGATGTTGGACCAACTATGACCATGGTTGGCCATGGGTGATTTTCATACTAAGACAATATTTGTCAGAATGTGACATTTGATAATGGATGACATTGATCGATTATTCATTTTATAAACTAAAAGAACTAATAAACCCAAGGGTTTAATATTATAAACCAAAGGAATTGGTGAACCTAAGGGAAAACCGTTACCCAACAAATTATAAACCAAAGGAATTGGTGAACCCAAGGGAATTTATTTAAACATTGAGACAATTGTTGTCACACTGCGACATTGGACCAACTATGACCATGGTTGGCCATGGGTGATTTTCATATTGAGACAATGTTTTTCAGAATGTGAAATTTGATAATGGATGACATTGATCGATTATTCATATTATAAACCAAAAGAACTAATAAACCCAAGGGTTTAATATTATAAACCAAAGGAATTGGTGAACCCAAGGGAATTGATTTAAACATTGAGACAATTTGGTCACAATGCGAAGTACGTTGGACCAACTATGAACATGGTTGGCTGTGGGTGTTTCATATTGAGACAATATTTGTCAAAATGTGACATTTGACCTACAGATGACATTGATCGATTATTCATATTATAAACCAAAAGAACTAATAAACCCAAGAGTTTAATATTATAAACCAAAGGAATTGGTGAACCCAAGGGAATTGATTTAAATATTGAGACAATTGTTGTCACAATGCGACGTTGGACCAACTATGACCGTGGTTGGCCATGGGTGATTTTTATATTGAGACAATGTTTTTCAGTTGAGATTTAAACATGGATGACATTGATCGATTATTTATATTATAAACCAAAGAACTAATAAACACAAGGGCTTAATATTATAAACCAAAGGAATTGGTGAACCCAAGGGAAAACCATTACCCAACAAATTATAAACCAAAGGAATTGGTGAACCCAAGGGAATTGATTTAAACATTGAGACAATTGTTGACAGAATGCGACGTTGGAATTATAAATGAAAGGAATTGGTGAACCTAAGCGAAAACTATTACCCATCAAATTAGTATTAGAAATAAAAATTATTAATAAACTTAAGTGATTAATAAAGTCGAAGGATCAATAAAATTAATAAAAAAATATATAAAAACCAAAGAAATTAATAAAAAGTAATAATTAAAATGAAAAGAACTAATAAACCCAAGGGTTTAATACTATAAACCAAAGGAATTGGCGAACCAAAAGGAAAAATATTAAAAACATAAGAGATCAACAAAGCCAAGGGATACCTATAAAAAACAAAAAAAAATAGTAAAATCACAATATTATTAATATTATAAACCGAGGGGAATAAACATGGTTTACCATGCTTGATTTAAACATTGAGACAATTGTTGTCACAATGCGACGTTGGACCAACTATGACCATGGTTGGCCATGAGTGATTTTCATATTGAGACAATATTTGTCAGAATGTGACATTTGGTCATGGATGACATTGATCGATTATTCATATTATAAACTAAAGAAGTAATAAACCCAAGGATTTAATATTATAAACCAAAGGAATTGGTAAACCCAAGAGAAAACTATTACCCAACAAATTAGTATTAGAAATAAAAATTATTAATAAACTTAAGTGATTAATAAAGTCGGTCGAAGGATCAATAAAATTAATAAAAAAAATATAAGACCAAAGAAATTAATAAACAGTAATAATTAACCTAATGTATTGTTCATATTATAAACCAAAAGAAGTAATAACCCAAGGGTTTAATATTAGAAAACAAAGGAATTGGTGAACCTAATTCCTTTGTTTTCTTATTATAAACCAGCCCAAGGGAAAAATCTTAAAAACATAAGAGATCAACAAAGCCAAAGGATGCCTATAAAAAACAAAAAAAAATAGTAAAGTCACATGACTATTAATATTATAAACCGAGGGAAATAAACATGGTTTACCATGCTTGATTTAAACATTGAGACAATTGTTGTCACAATGTGACGTTGGACCAATTATGACCATGGTTGGCCATGGGTGATTTTCATATTGAGACAATATTTGTCAGAATGTGACAATATAAATATAAATATATTTATATATTGTATTTATATTTATGTTGATGTGATTAATACGAGCTTCACAGTATTGTATTTATAAAATTAATCTCTTGGGTTTATTAAGGTCTATAATTCTAGGTTTTGTAATACTAATTTTGTGTCTAACTTAGATTTATAATCTTGGATCTATAATATTAATCCCTTGGGTTTATTTCCCTACGTTTAATATTAATCCCTTGGGTATATTTTAGGTAGGGTTTATAACATTTTGAAATGTTGTGTTTTTAATATTGTTGGTTATAATATTGGAATTAATATTGAGTTTTATAATTTTAGGGTGTATAATATTATTATTGATATTAATCTCTTAGGTTTATTAATATGTTTGGTTTATTAATCTCTTAGGTTTATTAATCTTTTGAGTTTAATCATCCCTTGGGGTTATCTCAGACTTATAATCTTAAGGTTTATAATTGTAGGGTTTATAATATTTTTTTTTGGTAAATTTGTCTATTTCTATTAGAGAAGCCTATGGTTACCATGATGGATTACAAAGAGTAGAGGCGAGGATACATGAGATGAAGAACATTCAACCTGTGTCTCATTGAGTAGGGAAGAGAGAAGCAAAAGATACAAGAAGAAAAGCAAGCAAGCCACAACACAAACACTGGAATTTACTTACCCGAGGATGAGTTTCTTCCTCATTAGAAAATTTATGCTTACAATATAAATCTTAGGGTTTAATATTAATAGTATTAGACATTTTTATAATACTATTAATATACTATAGTATTTATATATGACTCAATATTATTAATATTGTGATTATAATATAAATATATATAAAATATATTGATAATTATTTTAATATGTTAATAAATGGATATTAATCATTAAAATAATATTGAGACACAAATAAGTATTATTAGTAATAACTTTATCCTATTATATTATTATATTTTGTTAATTTTGTTATATATATATATATATATATATATATATATATAGTCAATCTTTGATGGCCACGTTAACAATATACATCTAATCATTATTAGTGATTAATCAATATTCGTCACATAACATATTGTTAGAGTGAATAAAAGTTTAAATTTATTTTTATTAATAATTATATTGTTACTTATTACAAAATAAATATTAGTATTCCTATTTATCAATATTAATGTTAATATTTTTTTTTAACAATATTAATATTCTTAATAATATTAGTATTACAATGTAGATATTATTATGTTAATAATACTAAATATCAAAAAATTAAAAATTTATTAAGATTGTTAATATTACAAATATTATTTTTTAAACATTAGTAATATTGTTTTTAATGGTATTATTAGTAATATTGCTTTAAATATTAATTCAATTATTATTTTAATAATAATAATAATATAAAATTTAATATTATTTTTAAATATAATAAAAAATTTATTATAAAGTCAACATTCTACGAATATAAACATTAGACTTAAAATTTTAATCTTAGCTCTATAACTTGTTGTTTTGAATATATGTCATTATTCTGTGATTCAACTTTTAGCAAAACAAAAATATGATAATAAAATCTAATCCTATATATGTTCGCTCATATAATTAAAATTTTGCACAATATAAAATTCAATCATTTTATACATTTTTAATTAAAAAATATTATTTTATTTACAAATTATTATTTTATATTTTAAACTTATTACATTTAAATTAAAATATACTAAATGTATTGAAAGTTTTAACTTATGTCAACTTTAATTCATATCTTTACCAAGTTTGCTATGTATCTTTGACAATAAATAATAGCATGTCTTTACGCTTCCTACGTATCTTTGCCATAAATAATAGCATGATTGAAAAATAATTCCTACACCCAAAGTTGGATTTGTGAAAACATAAGAAAACAGAAAACTTTGAAAGAAATCATTGGTTGTATAATAAAATAAAATACAATTTTTTGTTTTAACATATCAACAAATGACGAGTGAAGCAAAATATTTTCAAAGAAATAAAATTCAATATAAAAATATCAATATACTTAAATAAATAACGAATGACAGCCAAGACTTTTTCATTTTACTCTCTGGAGTTTAACAATTTACTTAAAATCATATCGAGCCTGCTAGATTTAGAAAACGGCCCGAAGCCCAAGGAAACAAAGGGAAAGAATGAAAAAACAACATAGTATTCTCCCTTCACTTATAGAGTTCTGCAAATGTTTGCAACAACTTTATTAATTCACAACATTGTTGAAAATTGACACACATTTATGCTTCTAGTGCACACAGAGATCCAGAAGAATCAATCTCTCTGAAACAATACTTGAGCCAAATATGAACAATGCATGCACGCGTATTATTTTCTCACTAATCTGGGTTGCCGATGAGCTTCACGACCCCAATTATTATATAATATGTATATATAATAAGTGTTCTTTTCTTTCAGTCTGCGTTTTTTGTATCTCACCTATTTACAAATCAATAGATTAAAAATTAAATCAACTATAACCTGGACACTGGACATGATCACTACTATATTTTTATTACATCTGAGTCAACCACGGCTACGAGTTTGTGATGAGAATTTCAGAAATCAATCTGTGGAATATCAAAACCCATGAAAATTAGTAATGACTAACTAAACCTGTAGCACTGAAAGTTGTACTAAATTTGATCCAGAACTGCAGCACTGCGGTGGAAGTCGGGATCATACAATGTAGTACTGAGCATCGTGGCCGCTGTCCTATCACCAAGTACGGGGTATTCAGTGTTCTGAAGCTGCTGCCATGATATTGGAAAAATGGCGGAATTTAGGGCACTATGGTTATGGTTATTAATGTTGTCACTAGATACTAGATCTTGAGACTTGGAGTCTGTTGTAATATATATTGGAAATGTCTCATTTTTAGAATCCCCTGTCTCGGCATTCACCTCACTGAGAGGCCTGTGCGTGTTAGGATCTATGCCTTGTTGCCTCAGCTTATTTTTAATGCATGAGTTCCAAAGGTTCTTGATCTCGTTATCAGTTCTTCCGGGCAGGTGTGTTGCTATTTGAGACTACCTGTGTGGCAAGAAATTTGTTTTTCAATATTATAATTGCACCCAACATTAATCCACAACTATAATGAACTCTGCCATTACTTTGGTTTTTGACATTACCTGTTCCCAAGGACTGCATGCAGTTCAACAATGAGATTTTCTTCTTGCGGAGAGAATGTGCCTCGCTTCAGATCTGGTCTCAAGTAGTTGATCCATCGAAGCCTGCAACTCTTCTCGCAACGCTGGAGGCCTGCGAGAAGCACAAGTACAAAATGGAAATTATTTATTTATGCGATTGATTTTTTTATTTTTCTTGCCATCAAAGTGAATGAGCAAACATTACCAGCTTTCTTTCACACTGCACTCCAGCATCCATGACCGTATTTGGTAATATGGCGCACCAGCTTCTCATCCTCTTCCGGAGACCACAAACCCTTCCTGAGTTTCTGTTTGTAGCAGCATGAGTGGTGCCCCATTACTCTTCGTACCTCCCACTGATTCACACATAAAAAATTCCATGTCAGTTCAACTACCAGTAATGGCTCCGTGGAACCAATTAATCAACGATCTCCAAATCATATTCACTGCGAATTCCAACATTATAGAAAAATGGTTTAAATTCAATCAAAGTCTAGAATTAGGCAGATCAAGATCCGTTTTCCAGAGCATTTCTAGGGCATCAATATTTGATTTTAGTGACTGGCATACACCAATTATTCCCTGCTAATTAATTGTCCTATAATTTGTATCTATGGGTTGATTGACCATGAATCAAAATGAAGCGTTAAATATTCTTACAGTCTCCCACAATTGGCGCTGTCGTTGCCACGTCATTGAACTTTAACGGCGCATCCTATAAGTCGATGTCTCTTCCATCAGCCACTGGAAATGATGGGACCGGTAGTTATAAGTCCGCACCTTGTCGGCGTTTCCAGATGGCTATGACAATGTCGACTTCACGTGACTGTTAAATTCCCCGCATCCGTTATGATCCCCACATGTCTACGAGGAGACAAACACAACTTGTAATCAGCAACGTGCCCATCAATGTGGTTATGGGAGATCCCCACACGTCTACGAGGAGACAACCACAGTTTGTAATCAGCAACATGCCCATCAACGTGGTGGTTATGGGATGGGAGGATTTCTTAATTTGATAGGTGGCGGTCAACAAATGGCATAGTAAATTTTTAATCATGTTTTGTAAAAAATTAATTTAAGTATGGTTTAAGCATGTGATTTAGATATGCAAGGAAGTTAGTTGTTTGAATTTCGTCCATTGATTTACTGGCGACGACCAGAATATACTAGCATCTTTCAATCTAGACCATCAGATCAAAAAGATTAATTAGCATAATCACAAAAGATGCTATTTCCAATAGGGGGATACGCCTATCGGCATAATTATTAATATATAATAATTTGAAATATATAAATATAAATATAAATATATATATATATATATATATATATCTCTCTCTCTCTATATATATATATATACATACATACATATATATATATATATATATATATATATATTATTAATTATTTTTCAATTTATATTATTATTTTTAATTTTTATATTTCTATTAGGCTACATGGCAGCAATTGGTGCTCTATCGTCATGGATAGGCCAAGTGGTAGTCACCTAAAAGGCCAGTCGGATTCAACTCTATCTGTCAGCGTGACCTGTTTTTTTATTCCGGACCCAACCCACAACATCCAACTTAGTCAGGGTCAGCCTGCTTCTGTAGTACAACAACCTGTTGGATTCGTGGGCAGTCTCAACCCCGACTACCCATCCTCCAATTTTGATGCACTCTGACTCCATCTGATTCAGGTCAGGAAAAGGCCTGTCGATGTTACACCTGGCTATTGGACCTTCTGACCCACAACACTCTCTTTGTCTGTTGGTCTCGGAAAATATGCTTTCGACCACATCACTGCTTCCTACTGCAAAGAATTATATATATATATATATATATATGTGTGTGTGTGTGTGTGTGTGTGTGTGTGTGTGTGTGTGTAGATATACATATACATATATGTACATATATATATGTATATATATATATATATATATATATATATATATATATATATATATATATATATATATATATATATATAATTTGTATTATTATCAATTATTTTTTAATATTTGTATTGATTTAAAAAAATAAAATAATTATTTTATAAGCTAATTTGTAATTTTGTCATAAATAATTAAATTTCCAAAACACTTAATTAACATAGATAATATTTTTTTGGGTTATCATTGTAACAACACCCCCTACCTTCACATGCCCTTTCATCCTTCACATGGAAACGACTCAGTGGCCTAGATGGTAGTAGTCGGGGCTCTTCCACCATGTATAGGCCAGGTGGAAGTTAACTCAAAGGTCAGTTGGACTCGTCCCTATCCATCAACGCACTCAATTTTGCTATTTCTGGGACCGACCCAAGGCCTCTCACCTAGTTGAGGTTGGTCCCCTTCCTTTGTAAATCAACCTGTTGGACTTGGGGGCAGTACTCACCCCGAATACCTATCTTTTGACTGGGATGCACTTTGACTCTGTGAAATTCAAGTTGGGTGAAGCCCTGTTGATGTTACACCCATTTATCCGACCTTACGGCCCCTGATGATCTCCTCCTATGCTCATCTCGGGAAATCTACCTTTGGCCACGTCACTCCTCCTTCCATCACATGGTGTTAGGACGATTCCTAAGCGTCCAATCCAGGGTTTCCACGACTAGGTCATCATTACGCTCAATGGATAAGGGTTATCCAATTAGAGCTATAACGTTTGATTCCCACTTAGCTTCATCTTGATGACCCTCTCTACAAGATATTACCATGGTTTGATTAAGGAGGTCTTTGCAACTTATGAGTAGCTCGATCGATATTGGATCTGGTGGATTTTATCATTTCTTTCTCCCTTCTTGTGCACTCTACCCATCCAACATCGATTTAGCTATGGCTTGGCTGCAATGGTTTTTCAATTGGCTGGACCTGCATCAACATCCTTCCAAAGTCACAACAACTCACTAAAACGTCCACTAGTGATATCGCTCTTGAGCTTACGATAAGGCTATTCTTTCTTATCCCACCAGGTTCTCAGAGTACAGAAAAGGACACATGAAAATTGGCATTCATCACGCATATGGGGAAATTCTCTCGATGGTTCAAATATCAAGTTAGCCCTATGGACATGGGTGCACTGGGTGAATTCTTGGCATGTAAACATTTGTTTCTTGGGGATAAGGTATTCTAGGCATGTTTGCGCAAGAAATATTTCAGTTTCCCCCAGCTAAGAACTTCATGGTTGCTGAAGGGCCTCTGGCTCTCTTGCCCCTAACAGGGATGTGTTATGCATCATTCATGGGAGGGATTCCTTCATCTAGAATCCCATATGTACTATTAGTCGTTCAAGCGATACGCTAACCCATCACTTAGTGTTGATGTATTACTCAGGGTAAGCCTTTTGGCCTCAGGAAGTTAAATAAAAATGTAATGCAAATCAATTCCTCCCATGAGGTTATCCCCTGCTAAAGATAGTACGTTCAACTGCAGGCTACAAAATCCCTCATGTGAAGTTACAACCTAAAAGCTAAGAGATAATAATATCATCAACATTCCTAATAGGTGATCACATTCTGTAACATGAGATTGTGGCCTTCATGAGTGATCTGAATGGGAATTATTAGTTATGCTATGTTAAGATCATGTTCAGAATATAAATATTTGTGACTAAGGTTTGTCCTTCAAATGGCAAGTAGAAGTAGGTGGTTTTTTGTGTTTTTGTTAATTTATTTCCATGAATTATTTTACATGAAATCAAACATAAAATGGAAGCATGTAATCAACAGTCTTACACCAGCCATTGTTTAAGAGTTCACCCCTCCTGGGTTACATCTCCTTGGATCAGATCTAATGGCATGATCCCTTCTCATTATGCTCAATGATTTGTAAATAGGAGTACAACAAATGTTGAACAAAGGAATGATTAGTTTCTCCTACAAAGAAACATACTGCTGCAAGAAAATCATGCCATGAGCATGCTAACCTTCAGTCAAGAATGTAAACTATCAAAAACATAGTAATCAACATCAAAATCCTAAATTCCAACTTCAAAGAGCTACAATTGCACCACAAAACACCTTTTAGTACATGAGAAAATCTCTCATTCAAATACATAAAGAGGAAAGAAGAATGAGAAGTTACAACTTTGATGCATTTTTTGTTTCAAAAAGAATATGAATAATACACAACCCCTGCAACATCATCTTCATCATCAAACTTCTCCATAAGTTGTTTCAACACCATGGTTGATCATGGCACCCTTAGACTTCAACCTGCAAAAATCCTATCTAAAGTGCTATATCGATCCCGAGACATATTCTATTAAGTCCAGAATAGTCAAAAATGGTACCTTAGCCTCTTTTTTCATCCAACTTGATAGAAAACTGAAGAAGCTACGACCTCTCCTAGTTTTCCCATTATTCACTCCACAAATTGCACAAAATCTGGTTCGGTCCTAAAATCTGCCCGAAATTTGGCAATCTGTCCTACAATTTCACAGACCGATGGTGCAAATTGTGGGATGGTTAATTTTGTTAATAACGCCCACAATAAGAATTAGGTGTTAATTAATATGGGATTAGAAATTAATGGCATAGTTATGGTATGGTGCCTCCTGCGTTCCACCCTCGGTTCAGGGTAAGGTCATATGTCAGTTTGTTTTGGGGGCTCACCCCCTCTCACCCCAATGGCATCGACGACAAAGTTAAAATAGATGTGGATTTGTATAAGGTTAAGAAACAATGCATAGAGGAGTTGGTATGTGTGCAAGTTTGTTTAGCAGAGGTCTTGTGTTCGACCCCCACTCGATCCCTCAGGTCCATAACCCAAAATTTTAACATCTCATGAGGGGGAAATGCAACGACCTCATGCTGAGCCACGTGCCTCCCCCTCATTGGTCTCCCACCAACCAGTAAAATAATGCCAAAACACACCACTACGCAAAAAAACACTATTACCGATGAAATAGGTAACTGCACTGGTACCTACTTTTTGAGGTAGCAAGAAAAACACCCAATTTTGAAAAGTGGTGATGCAGAATCATAAAAAACAATTTGGAGCATGTTTTTGGCACTTTAAGTTTTTTTTTTATTTTTTATGTGATGTTTTTTATGTCGATTTTGAATAGTGGTGGTGTATCATCACCAACATTTTTTTATAGGATTGATTTTGACACTATAGATTTTCTAATGTCTTCTTCTTCTATGAGATGTTTATTTTTAAGTGCATTTATGTACTTGTGTTTTAAAAATAAGAAAATATTTTTTTTTAAAATAAAAATTTGTAATGATATCTTCAATTTTTCACATAGATAAAAAATGGAAAAAGGGTCAATATTCTAAAGTTTATATTTTCTACATGTTTATGTATTGTTAATTATTTTTTCAATGCACGTCAAATAATTTTCGCTAAAAAACCAATATTTTGAACCATATGACAAAAAAATACAAATTTTCAATATAAATAGAATGCAAAAAATACACTTTTAGAGACCTTTTGTTCAAAAAAACATGTTAAATAAACTAATTTTTTGGGAGAATCTTAACAAAAAAAAAACCTAAGAAAATAACATTTTTATTGAATTTTATGTCAAAACATAATAGTAATCACATGTTTTTTGCAAAAAAAAAGGTTTTTCTCATAAAATATCAAAGTCTAAACATTACAAGTAAAATTGATTAATAGATCTCAAAAATGAGTTTTGTTTGCAAGCATAACTTAAACATCATCAACAATATCAACTAATACATGTTCAACATCATCTATAACATCATTGATGGCTTCTTCCACAACATTTTCTTCTTCATTTTGGTCATTTTCATCTTCTAATGGATCTTTCATGTCTGCAAATCTTCCAAAGTGTCCCTTTCCAATCATTCCATATAATGGTGGTTGAGGTTCCTTTGATTTTTTTGCCACACATGATTCATTAAAATATCCTTTCCTCAAACCAACTTCTTGCTTTGCATCTGGAAGGAATTCAAGAGCGTTAATTCTTTGTTGAAGAAATTTGCATTGCACTGGGTCTTTCTCAATGGCAATGCAATTTCTTTCTTTTAGTAGGCAACATGCTAATGTTGCACCTAATCATCAAGCACAAAAGAAATAAGTAAGAAAATTAGTATGAAGACATAAAAAGTAAAAAATAAAATATTTAAATTTAAATTTGTATAATAAAAATTACCTGAACCTGAGAATAAATCCAAAACCCATTCTCCTTCATTTGAATATAGATCTATAAGATAGTTAATCAATGCTTGCAGTTTTTTATAAATGTTAACTATATCTCCTTTTGCATCTTTATCCTCATATGTTAGTTTTCTTACAACTGCATCATGAACCAATACTTGACTATGATTGTTCCCATCTACTCGATTCATAATAATACGCTTATAGCTATCCTCTTTTGTCCAACATTCAACATGGATGAACTCACAATCATTTATAATAGGCTGATCTTCAGAAGAAACAATATTTGACTTATTCCTGTAACATAACATAGTAAAATTTCAATTAAATCTTACATGAATAAAAAAATTTAGGAGATATCAAACATACAATTACCATGTAAGTTGCATCCTTAAGTTTGCTTTACCCTTGAATCTTGTTAATAACATTGGAAACTATGTGTCTGAATGAAATGTCACAAATCGCCAAAGTGGTGATGTTGTCACTTCTTGAAAACCTGTAACCACTTTACTAAAAGCTTGATAAGTATATGGTTCTCTATCATAATCAATGTTTGGGAAATTGAAACCATGAGGAATATCTACAATAACTAGGGCATATTCCCATTTAGGTATTAGTGATGCAATGCCTTCACAGTCACGTTGTATTATTTGATATTGGATACTATCGAGCCCATTCCAAATGTAATGATTAAGAGGATTATCAAGTTCAACATTCATAAGACGCTTCTTTCTCATGTTTTCCAACTTAATTTTTTCAATAAATCTTTTGAAAGTATCTAGTACTCCATTTCCATCCTTCTTCGACACCTTTAATGACATATATATATATATATATAAGTAATAAAATAAAAATAGTTTAAATATGAATAAAATGAATGTATAGATCAACATACCTTATTGAATGCAATATAAAAATCTTTAAGTGTTGTTGTAGAACTTGCTTCTGGGTAGTGGCGCACAACATCATCCCAACTGTCTTCATTCAACATTTTAACCATGTGTTCTTGTATTTTCATAAAACAATTGTGACTGAATAAATAAATTTAAAACTGTTAATATAGTGACATGTATAACAAATTCTACCAACATCATTATGTTTTATTTAAAAGAAAATAATAATGAAAGGAAAATAAGAAATAATTCAAGAAACTTACTTTTGAAATTTTGCACACATTTCTTCCATTGATAATTCACCTGACTTCAAATGAGCTAGTACTGATTTGACTAGTTTCTCATCCTTCACACCTTGCATTGTTCTCTAAGGTGTGATAGTCATATCCTCTGGAAGCTGCTTCATTTCAGGACCTGTCTTACTTTTGGTACATATTATGGGTTTATTCTTTTTCACCTTCTGATTTTTTATGGAAATATTCTCCCACCGCTCAAAAATCTCATCAATCAAATCCCATATCTCCCTAGTTCTAAATGCCAACTGAAAAATGTTATCCATGCTTCTGAATAAACTTGTATTCATTTTTTCCTTCTTTTTCTTTGATTTTTTCATCAATTTGATAACCTGTTTCCATTAAACATTCCTTCTGAAATGTTAGACTAACTTGTGTCTTATCCCCACCACATTTTTCTATGAATTCATTGTGAATAAATCTAACCCTTTGTATGAAAGTCATTTTCATTCTGTACTCATTATCTGCATTATGATCCCATGCCAATAACTTTGATTCTATTTCTATTAAGCTAGCGTAAATGATGCATTTCACTCTTTGAAAAAGATATTTATTGGGATATTCCTCAATCAATTGTCTTTTAGCCTCTATTGAATGGTTCCCTCCAATTACATAATATTTATAATCAAAACATTTTGTCTTGTCAAATGCTTGTTTGTTGGGAACCTAACATGGATCGACAAGAACCACATAATCCACCACATGTGCATATGGATTGAACCTGAACAATGTTTTCAGATTATGTACATGTAGGTGATGGGCCTTTCTAATTTGATATTGAGATTGTCCTTCATCTGGCCTATAAAATTGGCTGACATTAAGCTCAAATGTTTGGCCACCAAGAATTAATTTATTCTTCCTCAACTCATATCGAATAACATTTTGTTTTGTTTTAATAATGCCATCCTCTAACTCAGCTCCTGGTGTTATGATTTCTCTGCTTTCGTTAGAGATTTCCTTTTGTTCTTCACTGCTGCTCACGACCTTTACAGGTTCACCAATATTCTATTTCCTAGTCTTATTGGTTAACATATCAGTTCTTTTATAAACAAGCTCTTCATCATCAGGTAAAACAGAGACATCTTGGCGATTTTTATTTTTGGTGTTTGATTTGTTTTCTCCTTTTTCACAACAATTCTAATCTCCTCCTCACTAATTCTATCATAATTTTCAGTTTCATGTTCGACATCTTCAAAAGAAACATATTTAATTTTACTAGATTGACCCATCTTAGTGACTCTTGGTTGATCCCCTCTTTGTACTATTGCAATGTCACGAGCTATTAATCTTTGCTTCAATCTCCTTTCCTCTGCTTTGTCTGTGTGGAAAGTGTTGATCACATGCATAACATTTGGCTCCAAATAATAAAGACCTTCAAACATGTTTGAAAGACTTGGAACAAAATCCTCTGAAACAAAATAAAACATGTCAATTATCAATAATTTATAAAAAATTGAATCATCCTTACAATAATGCATAGCGAAAATAAAAATAAGCATACTTACAATGTTATTTGCAATGTTGCTTGAGATTTCTTCAGAAAACTTTGTAGATCTTTCATCTGTGTCATACTTGACCTTTGATAAACGATATCTAACCTTCTCACGTTTATTAGCCTTCCTTGCAAGAACATATATAGTGTTTGTATTCGAGACCATACATATGTCTCGTACTCTGCCCATCACATCATATGGCTCATTTAAGTCAATCATACCACAAACCAGATAGATATGTATATCAACCTCCGTTTCATTGTCTTCAAGATACCATGAGAAATCAATTTTATCTATTTCCTTGGCGTTCTTCCAATCAGAAATAAGCTTTAAAGAACCTGGCGCCCCACTTGCTTGACTTTTATTAGTGTGTGCAACAATGTCCTTACTGCATCCAACAGTGTCCATAGTGCGTCCAGCTGCAACTTTAGATTTGGGAGTTGTATCCATAGTGCATTGAGCTGCAACTTTAGATTTGGGAGTTGCTACCTTAGGTGCAGAAACATTCACAGAAATCTTTTTTGATGCCATTTTCCTGATAAAAAGAAATATCTATATTAGTTAACGAGAAAATAATGTCGATAAAATAAATTTAAAAAACAAAATTTATTTGTAAAACTAAATAAATTGAAATTAAACCAATAAAATTAATTATAGAAAACTTTCAGTTAAAAAAAAAATATTATAAATTATATTTAGATATATGTATATATATCTATATAATATGTTTTGAATACATTTTATAAAAAAATAAAAAATTGTTTTAAATTGTATAAAACAATTTTAAAAAAATAAACATTATTTTCAAACTTAAGTTTTTGTTTAATATTTAAAAAAACAAAAGAAAATATTTATTATTTATTACAAATGTTAAAATTAAATTTTATTTTTTTTAGCCAAATATTTTATTAAAAAAACAAAATAATGTTAATTTTTTGTTTTAATTTTAATTGTTTTTTTTATTAAATTTACACTTAATAAATAATATTATAAAATTTTAAATATATGGAATAAAATTAAAGCATATATGTTAAAATTAAAATTTTAATAAAAAACTTATAATTTTTTATTATATTTTAAAATTTTATTTTACAATATTAAAGTTATTAAAGTTTAAAAATTTTGATTATAAAATAAATTTTAAATTTTAACCTTTATATCATATTAATATATAATTATATACTTAAGAAACAAAATAAATACTAAAATATAAAAAATTATAATTATATTAAAAATTTTAAAAATTTATATTAAATATTTAATACAAAACACTTACATTTAAAACAAAATTAAAAAACAAATTTAATTTTATTTAAGTTTTATTTTATGCTCAAATTAAAAAATAATTAAAATAAAAATTTATTTTTTTTTAACATTTTTTCTATATTTAAATTTTAAAAAATAAAATAAAATATTTTTTCGTGCCCACCAGGGGTCGAAGGTCGGTCGGGCGGCGCCCACAGGCGGCTGCCCAGCCAGCCTTCGGTCCTCGGCTGGGCGGAGGCCAAAGGCTAGCTGGGCAGCCGCCCGACTGACCTCAGGCCCCCCGGCTGGGTGGAGGCCGATTCCCCGGGCGCCGCCCGGCCGACCTCAAGCCCCCGGCTAGGCGGAGGCCAATTCCCGTAATTAGCCTCTGTCCAGCCGGGGGCTTGAGGCCAGCCGGGCAGCTGCCCAGCCGGCCTCTAGCCCCCAGCTGGGCGTAGGTCGGCCGGGCAGCCGCACAGGTGCAAAATAATTTTTTTTTTTTAAACTAAACTATTAAAAAACAAAATTTTAAAAAAATATATAAAAATACAATACAATACAATAAAATTTAAAAAAAAAACTATATAACAATACAATAAATATAAATTTTAAATTTTATAATTATAACTTAAAAAATAAAAAAAATATTAAACAAAAAAAAATAAAAAGTTTGTTTTAAAACATAAAGTAAGTAATAAATTAAAAATTTTATTTATTATTTTTATTTAAAAAAAAACAATTATAATAAAAAAAACCATTGTTTTTTAATATAAAATATAATACTCTACCCTATAAAAGTAAAAAAAAAAAAAATAATATTAATATATATATATATATATATATATATATATATATATATATATATATATATAAACAAAATCAAATTTTAATTATAAATTACAATTAAAAATCAAAAAATTATCAAATAAAAAATAAAAAGAAAATTTAAATAATGAAACCACCAATATATATATATATATATATATATATATATATATATATATATATATATATAACTATTGTTTTTGTGTGGATGGTCATTTTACGGATTTTTCTGTCTAGATGAACCTATAAACCCTAAAAAAGAAAAAAAATTCTAAATTTTTGTCCTAAAAACCCTAAAAAAATTAGTTTTTTTTACATTTTCTTCACTAAAAAAATATAAAAAAATTATGGTTTTCGAACCTAAAAACCTTTAAAAAAAAAAATTTGAACACAAAAACTATAGAAAAACATATTTTCAACAAAATCGTCTTTAAATGGACAGAATAGAAGGAAAACTAACCTTTGAAATGCAAAAAACCGCTGTGACCAATGCCAACACAACGCCTCCACAAAATTACCAATAGCAACACAAAGCCCCCAATGCCAATGCAATGCCTCCACGAAGTTACCAATGCCAATGCAATATCTCCACAAAGTTACCAATAGCAACACAATGCCTCTAATGCCAATGCAATGCCTCCACGAAATTACTAATGCCAATGCAACACCTCCAGAAAATTTCTCTAACAAATACCAGAAAACTTGATGTGATGTGATGAATAGAAACAATAATTCTTATTATATAGCGAATATTGTGTGATTGATTTATTGTTTAACAAATGTGGGATTAAAATTTAAAATATTTACATGTAGTTTATTATAGTTAAAATATTTAATATTTACGTATAGTTATTATAGTTAATATTTTATTTAATATTGACATGTAAAAATTTAAAATACTTACATTTAGTTAATTATAGTTTATATTATAGATAAAATAGTTAATATTTGCATGTAGTTATCATAGTTAATATTTTAGTTAATATTTACATGTACTCAATGTTTAAAATCATGGGATTAAATTTTAAAATTTAAAATATTTACCTGTAGTTAATTATAGTTAATATCATAGTTCAAATAATTAATATTTGCATGTTGTTATTATTGTTAATATTTACGTGTAGTCAATCTTAAATCATTCAAATAAGAAAATTATTTTAGTATTGAAGGCATGCATGAAAGGAATATTTTGTGGATATTTTGAATAGAAAGTATAGTGAAATATTTCAAGACCAATCGTTTATTAAGAAATTTTGAAATATATTTTAGATGAATATAATGTAGGTTTAAAATTTAAAATTTAAAATATTTACATGTAGTAATTATAATTAAAATAGTTAATATTTGCATGTAGGTATTATAGTAATAATTTTTTTTTCCTGAATAAGACTAATTCTATTAAGAGTAGAAACATATAGTACAATCAAGCTTGCATGCAAGCGAAGCAGAAAAGCAAAGGAGCCGGAGGTGATGGGCTATCAACCTTGCTCCCAAAAGAAAACCAAGGAAAGAGTAGAAAGAAAGACATGGAACTGCAGAGAAGATGGAAATGGACAGAGAGATCTACCCAGTGTGGGTGGAAACTGCTATGCAACATTTTTTCCCTTTTTTCTTGCTTACATTGACCCAGTCCGTGGAATTTGGCTGAGCCATGACTAGTTGTAGACAATTCGGTCCTGGGGGCGGAATATCCTTATCTGAGTCAGAGGACGAAGACACGTGAGAGCGTTTCTGAGAGATCAGCGGGGCAGAGGGGTCCGCAGGACTAGCTGAGGGGGCGTCCAGCAGAGCCCCATCATTCAACCCATCTGCTACTATTTCCTCCTCATCCGAGCTAGAGGATTCTGAATCATCCAAGGGGGGGGGGGGGGAGGAACACAGGGATTCCAGCTCTTGGATTTGGGTTTGCGCATGAAGTTCTTCTTTTTGTCGGGGTTCTGGGTACAAGCATTTTGGAGGTGCCCCGTTTGATGACAATGGCGGAAACGGAAGGCTGTATTTTCATAATCCAAAGTTTGAGTCCAGTGGAAATCCCCAATCTTGAGGTTGATCTGATCCGGCAGTCCTTTGCTGATATCTATTTCCGCACAAATTCTGTCGTAGGTGTAGAGACCATTCTCCCTTCTCGAGGTATCTGTAGCGAGGAAGCGCCCTAAGGTGTCTCCAATGGCTATGAAAACAGAAATATGCCATAGATGCACCGGAAGGTTCGGGAGCCTGACCCAAATGGGAAGTTTGGTGATGACCGCAGTAGAAGGGTCGAAGTCTGGAAACCAAGGGGAGAGGAAAAGCCCTGCCGTGCCCCAGAACCAAAGGGCCTCCCGTTAAGGCTTTCTGGTAATCTTCATTTAATTCAAAAGCTACAATGAAGAAGCCTTTCGAGCATAAATAAATCTTTCTTTTTTTAGTCCAGTTAGTATGGATCCATTGGTGTAAATCTGCAGTGCGAGGCCATAGACCATTAAATCTGCATATGATTGCGGATTCTACAAAATACTGATGAAGTTGTTCAAACCCAGGATCAAAGAATTCTATAGAAGGAATTTCCTCTAATTTGTCCACCAAAAATGGCTTGGGAGCCATATTTGGTTGAGCTGCTTTCGAAGAAGACTGAGGATGGGGGATCTGTGAATGGACAGCATCTTTGTAGGAGAAGGAGGGCGCTGAAGACGACTGTCCAACAACGCCTCCTCTCAAATGAAAGGTTAAAACAATAGAATAATTTCTTTTAATGCTGTAAATAGATAAGGGAAGGAGGTCCTTAAGTTTTTTACCTTGGAATAGAAGTCTCTGAAGGATCGAAGGTATCCCAACCCTTTGTTCCAGGTTTAACTTAAGGTTCTGCACCAAGTCCGACGAACTGATCCATTGCAGAATGGTACTACCTGAAATAAATGAAATCTGGATCTGAAAAGGGGCAGAGTAATCTTTAGATTCCTTCTTATTAGAACAGATCTGAGAAGAGAAGGAGTTAGATCGCATTAAACCCAACTTCGCCTGGCCCTGCCGAGGTTCGAAGGAGGAAGCAAGAAATCTTTCGCCATACAGAATCCCTTCTGCAGACCCATCTAGCCGAACCGAGGGTCGCCGCTGCCAAAGGGTGCTAATGAAGTTAGAGGCAAAGCATTTGATGAATCTTGTAGAATCTGCCCTTTGAAGAAATCCAAAAAGACCTTGGTGTAAAGAAAAGCTTCTGTAATCCAAGGAGGCCACCGCCCTCACCAAAGGATAGGCGCAGTGCTTTTTCTCAGCAATGAAGTCTGCATCGACTCTGTACACAGCAGATTGAGTGCCCTTTGAGTGAATAACAACAAACAAAAATGACGCGTTCAGGTCAGTCAGAGGTAGCACTAGGCAAGGGGCCGCAACGAGCGCATCCTCAGACGACTTCACAGCGGCAACAGCGTCAAGGCAGAGACCAGGATCTGAAGCCCGAGCAGCTGCATCGGCGAGGGCGGAAACATAGAAAAACGCAACCCTAATGCCGGCCATTCTTTCCTCTCCTCCGGTTCGGTAGCACATATAGGTATTATAGTAATATTATAGTTAATACTTGCATGTAAAATATGCCAAATCATTAAAATAACAACATTATTTTAGTTTGGAAGGCATGCATGATAGAAATATTTTGTGGATATTTTGAATATAAATATCAGTAAAATATTTCAACACAAACAGTTTATTAAAAAAAATTCAAATACATTTTCTGACTAATATTTTGTACGAAATATTTGAAATGAAAATTTTGGAGGGAAAGTTTTTCGTGAAATTTTTTAAGTATGAAAATTTGAGGTACCATTGAAAATTTGGGAACTTGAGTATTCCCATGATTTTACTTTTTAAGCTATATATTGTAAGTGAGAGAGGCATTTGTATCATTCAACCTATTCTTGTTGAAAGACATGGTTTCTTCTGATAGCGAAGTTTTTCTTTGTACAACATCAACATCTTCGTCACAGAACAATTCTATTTAGAGTGATGAATATAACAAGAGTTCATTCACCATGAATAGAGAGTCAAAAAATCGACTTGGTCGTAATCCTAAGGATGATGAGAACAAAATTGATGAGGTGCAACAAAAAGATTTTTTTGTAAATCGCGAGTCAGTTATTCCAGTTACTCTTAATCCTAAGGATTATGAAAGCAATAGTGATGAAGGGCATGATGAAGAATTTCTAGAGTCAAGATTTTCACTTCGTCCTAATCCTAAGGATTATGAGGGCACCATTGATGAAGGGGGAGATGGAGAATATCCACTTCAGCTTAATCCTAAGGATTATGCAAGAACCATGGATGAAGAATTTGCAGAGTCAAAATATCCACTTCGTCTTAATACTAAGGATTATGCCAGCACCACTGATGAAGAGGGGAATGAAGAATTTGCAACGTCGAAATATCCATTCTGTCCTAATCTTAAGGATTATGCCAGCAACACTGATGAAGATGGGGATGTAAAGATTCTAGAGTCAAAATATCCACTTCGTCCTAATCGTAAGGATTATTCTAGCACCACTGATGAAGAGGGGAATGATAAAGTTCCAGAGTCAAAACATCCACTTTGTCTCAATCCTAAGGATTATGCCAGCACCACTGATGAAGAGGGAAATGAAAAATTTACAGCGTCAAAATATCCACTCCGTCCTAATCCTAAGGATTATGTGAGCACCATTGATGAAGAGGGGGATGAAAAAATTTCAGAGTCAAAATATCCACTTCGTCCTAATCCTAAGGATTATGCAAGCACCACGGATGAAGAGGGGAATGAAGAATTTGCAGAGTCAAAATATGCACTTCGTCCTAATCCTAAGGATTATGCCAGCACCACTGATGAAGAGGGGAATGAAGAATTTGCAGCATCAAAATATCCACTTTGTCCTAATCCTAAGGATTATGCCAGCACCACTGATGAAGAAAGGGATGAATTTACAAAACCAAAATTTTCACTTCATCCTAATCGTAACGATTATAATTTCACCACTGATGAAGGGGGGGATGAATAATTTCCAATAAATATAGATTCAAGGCATTCACTTATTCCTAATCCCAAGGATTATGAGAGCACTAGTGAGGAAGGGGAGGGGCAGGATGAAGAAATTCTAGTGAATACAAATTCTGTTGTGTAACCAGCTCCCAAGAGAGAAGAAAAGAGATATTCACGCCTTAGAAATGAGCCACTTCGAGGGGGCAACCTCCAATACATTACATGAATGAACAATTCTTGGATGATTCAATTTACAAAACCTCCTTTCTATATATAGGAGTCCATGGGGCCATAATGTAATCCCAGTGGGCCACAATGTAATCCTAGCCGACCTAACAATAATAATTTAGGGGCACAATAATAACAGAATGGGGGTTACAAGGGTACAATAATAACAATAAAGGGTTACACTAACAACAATAAGGTACTATACTAGTAATATAGGGACCTAACATGCCCCTCTCCTTCAAAAAAGCGTTGTCCTCAACGCTTGAGTAGCTCTGGGTGCTTCTGTATAAATTTTTCATCCTCCCATGTAGAATCTTCAGTGGGTAAGTTCTTCCACTTTATGAGATACTCTGAAATTGATCGATTCCGTAATTTTCGAGTTCTTGTTTCTGTGACCGCTTCAGGTTCCAATATCGTTTTTCCTTCCTCATCAAGTTCTGGCAATATTGTTTGAACTGGAAGATTTTCACCTATAACCTTCTTTAAGCATGAAACATGGAAAACTGGATGTACTCGCGAAGAAGCATGAAGCTCCAATTTGTATGCCATAGTACCAATATTTTGCAACACCTTGTAAGGACCATAGTACTTTGGCGATAATTTATTATCCTTCTTAGCTTGCTTGAGGGATATTTGTTTGTATGGTTGTAGCCGTAAAAATACCCAGTCTCCTACATCAAAACTTCTCTCGCCGCGATGTTGATCTGCCTGTTGTTTCATTTGATTTTGTGCCAAACTCAGGTTGTACTTTAAGAGTTGGAGAACTTCTTGTTGATGCTCGATGTGATATTCCACTGCTTGAACCTTTGAATTTTCTCTTAAATATGATGTGATGGATGGTGGATGATATCCATAAAGTGCCATAAATGGGGTCATTTTTGCTGCAGTATTGAAGGAAGTGTTATACCACCATTCAGCGAGAGGTAACCACTTGACCCATTGTGTTTGTTTATCAGATACAAAACAACGAAGATATCCTTCCAAACATTTATTTACTATCCCAGTTTGACCATCAGATTGAGGATGATAAGATGAGCTATGAGCTAATTTAGTACCCAAACAAGAAAATAACTCTGTCCAAAAATTTCCCGTAAAAATGGGATCTCTGTCGCTCACAATAACCCTTGGGCTTCCATGAAGCTTTTGAATTCTGTCCACAAATGTAGTAGCAACTGTACTTGCTTTAAATGGATGAGATAATGCACAAAAGTGTGCATACTTGGTAAGTCTATCAACTACCACCATGATGACATTCTTTCCTTCAGACTTAGGTAAACCTGTGATAAAATCCATTGAAATCTCCTCCCAACGCCGACTTGGAATGGATAAAGGTTGTAGAAGTCCCGGGGTCTTAATTGTCTCCACTTTATTCTGCTGGCAAACCAAACATTCCGCCACAAACTTTTGAATATCAGATTTAAGGCCATCCCAAAAAAATTCTTTCTTCACCCTGTGGTAAGTTTTTTAAAATCTCGAGTGTCCTCCTAAAGGAGAAGTGTGCAATTCCAGAAGAATCTTTTGTTTTAGATGGGAATTCTTACAAAGATATAAGCGATCTTTGTACCATAAGGAATCATTTTTCCAACTAAATGTATCGGATGTACTAGGATCTTGCTGCAACTTTTGAATGAGTGTCCATACATCTTTGTCCTTCTTCCATTCATCTCTTGCTTCGGTTATCCAATCTGGTTGGATAATAGAAATGGCACAAAGAAATGCTTCCTCCTCTTCATTCTTTCTTGAGAGTGCATCCGCAACAACATTAAGCTTTCCTTTTTTGTAGATTATTTCAAAGTCATAACCCAACATCTTTGTGACCCATTTTTGCTGCTCTTATGAAGATAGTCTTTGTTCCAAAAAGTGTTTAAGACTATCATGATCAGTTTTTACCTTGAAGTGTCTTCCCATTAGGTAATTTCTCCATTTCTTTAGTGCATGCAGTATTGCTAACATTTCCTTCTCATAAATAGGTTTCTGTAAATACTTTCCTTTGATTGGACGACTTTCAAAAGCAATGGGTCTTCCTTCCTGCATTAAAACTTCACCAATTCCATTTCCTGAGGCATCACATTCCACAATAAAGGTTTTTGTGAAGTCTGGCGTAGCTAAGACCGGTGCTAAGCACATTGCCTCTTTAAGATGTTCAAAGGCCTTAGTTGCTTCAGGAGTCCATGAAAATGCATCTTTCTTCAATAATGTTGTTAGAGGTGCTGCTATTCTCCCATAATTCTTAACAAACTTGCGATAATACCCTGTTAATCCAAGAAATCCTCGCAACTGCTTTATGGTTGTGGGGACTTTCCATTCCTTAATGGATTTAATTTTGTTAGGGTCTACCTTAACACCCTCGTGAGATACAATATGACCCAGATATTCCACCTCTTGTACTCCAAAGAAACATTTGGATGCTTTTGTATATAATTGTTTCTCCTGCAATAGTTTGAGCACCCTGTCAACATGTTCAACATGATCCTTCCAAGACCTGCTGTAGATTAGTATATCATCAAAAAATACTAGCACAATTTTCTAAGGAAGGGTTTGAAAATGGAATTCATCAACCCTTGAAATGTAGAAGGTGCATTGGTAAGGCTAAAAGGCATGACCAAAAATTCATAATGACCCTCATGAGTTTGAAATGTTGTTTTTGGAATATCTTCAGTCTTCATTCTAATTTGATGATATCCCGAACGAAGATCCAACTTGGTAAAATAAATTGCTCCATGTAATTCATCCAATAATTCATCAATCACAGGAATGGGAAATTTGTCTTTAATGGTGAGCTTATTGAGCTCCCTATAATCCGGACACATTCACCATGATCCATCCTTTTTGTGTACCAATACTACAGGAGCAGAGAAAGAACTTTGACTAGGTTGAATTATACCCGCCTCTAACATTTCTGCAATCATACGTTCAATTTCGCTCTTTTGGAAGTAAGGATATCTATAAGGCCGTATGTTTGGAGGAACACTTCCTGGAATCAAATGAATAGCATGATCATGATCACGAATAGGTGGGAGTCCTTTGGGAGTTTCAAACACCTTGGAATGATTGTCCAAGACTTGTTGGAGATCTGCAGCAATAGATGATTTTGATGTTGGAACTTCTAGTGAGCATAATTGTGCAATTACGCCTCGTTGTTCTTTCTTTAGAAGCTTTGTCATGCCATTAGAGCTTATTATCCTTCCTGGCTTCCCTTCAATACCCCGTAGTTCGACTTCCTTTCCTTCCGAAAAGAATTTCAAGAAAAGTTCTTGAAAATTAAAAGCTACCGTCCCCAAAGATTGTAACCATTGTACTCCTAGTACAACATCAGCACCTCCCATAGGAATGGAAAGCATTGGACTAGTCAACACATATTCCCCCATGGTTAGCTTGATGTTATGGCATTTTCCAGAGAAATTTATAGTTCC
>JAXQQM020064591.1:0-58002 GCA_034641835.2 Pinus albicaulis
GTAACAAACCTGAATTTGGCACAAAATCGAATGAAACAACAGGCAAATCAACATCGCAGCGAGAGAAGTTTTGATGTTGGAGACTGGGTATTTTTACGGCTGCAACCATACAAAAAAATGTCCCTCAAGCAAGCTAATAAGGATAATAAATTATCGCCAAAGTACTATGGTCCTTAAAAGGTGTTGCAAATATTGGTACTATGGCATACAAATTGGAGCTTCCCGCTTCTTCACAAGGGAATCCAATTTTCCATGTTTCATGCTTAAAGAAGGTTATATGTGAAAGTATTCCAGTTCAAACAATATTTCCAGAACTTGATGAGGAAGGAAAAATCATATTGGAACCTGAAGCGGTCACAGAAACAAGAACTCGATAGCTACGAAATCGATCAATTTCAAAGTATCTCATCAAGTGGAAGAACTTACCCACTGAAGATTCTACATGGGAGGATGAGAATTTTATACAGAAGCAACCAGAGCTACGCAAGCGTTGAGGACAACCCTTTTTTGAAGGAGAGGGGACTGTTAGGTCCCTATATTACTAGTGTAGTCCCTTATTATTGTTAGTGTAACCCCCTTATTATTACTATTGTACCCCTGTAACCCCCATATTGTTATTAGTGTGTCCTTAAATTATTATTGTTAAGTCGGCTAGGATTACATTGTGGCCCCATGGAATCCTATATATAGAAAGGAGGTTTTGTAATTTGAATCGTCCAAGAATTTTTCATTCATGTAATGTATTGGAGGTTTCCCCCTCGAAGTGGCTTATTTCTAAGGAATTGATATATCTTTTCTTCTGTTTTTGGAGCTGGTTTCACAACAAAGGAGGAAGGAGTAGGTAAATTCACTGGTTAATATGAGGTATTAGGCTCTTTAAAACACAGTAAAAAACAAACTGAAAAACAAAATCCAATGACTAAAAATGACAACTGCGGTTATTCTGAGTCTTACACTGGCAAAAAACAAACTGAAAACAAAATGCAATGAAAAATTCAATGGAATTTGGATGGTTTCAGGAGGCAATGTAGTCTCTAAGGAGAGACAATGAATTGCAACACAGGTATGAAAGGGAGACAATGTTATGCAAAGCACTGTGTCCTGTCCAATAGTGCGTTGGGCACAATGTATAAGGAAAAATACAACTATTTAAAACACTTCTATTGCAAATTTGGATTTCAAAAAGCCTAATATTTCTAAGTAAATGCTACTGGGTGAATAAACAGAGAAAATTAGGGGCAAATACGCTAAGGATGAAGGGTAAACTCCCCACCGGAGTCACCAATTTGTTATGCGGAATTATGGATTATGGATAAAACATTCTTCCATGCTCATCTAGAATAACAGGTTAAAGACTTTGAAACTACTTTTCTAATAGTAAATAGACACACTGAATAGATCAAAGAACTTACTTGGAGTCCAAGCGCTTCCTATTCTCCTTTTGTCACTTTTGCTGTAGCTTCAAATCTGAGCTAAGTTGCCAAAATATTCTTTGCAAAGATGAACATTAAACAACAAAGGATAACAATAATACAAATGTCTATTCAAGTTATTCAGTTAAATCAATAAAACATGAACCATATGCATCAAATAAGAATTCATAATATGAAAGACATGAGCTTATATAGATACATATGTGGGAAAGTAAGCAGCAATATATATTAATGGATAGAAGGGGAGGTTACAACCCAGTGATTTATTTAGTGTCACCATCTCTAGCAGCATCCCAGCCTCATCACAATGCACATCTCTCCAGCAGCATGTCACTCAAATCAATTCCTTAATTGAAATTCCACCATCATGTCTCTACTCAAATTCTTCCTTATCAAACACTAGGATTTGTGCTCAATTTATAGACGAGTTGAAGGTAGTTTTAAAATCAATGATTTTCTAATAATAGGCAAGAAATGTTCCCAGTCTCATAGGTATCAAATGGACACATGGATTCGAATTTTGACACGTGTGAACTCTTCTATAAGGCACTAGCCAAGTGGAGATTCTCGAACAATGAGAATTTCGCTCCCAATGTGACCAACGCACCCTTGAGTGTCGGGAAGTGCTTTGCAGAGCACCCTTGAGTGGGGTTACTTGTATATGAAACACAATTAGTCCCTTTAGAGGTAGTGTTGGTGATCTCTCACATGATATATTATAAAATTCAAATCTTGGAAACCTTTGCAGATGAAAGTCATGGATGATTTGTCTTGTTCTTTGTCTTAGGGCATGTAACAACTGAAATGATTAGGGGATGATAGAACCTGTTCATTGGTTCTGGAGATGATGTCCAGTTAATTAGGTCATTGGGAATGGTGCCTAAATTGACCTATAACACATGGGACACCCGCCAGTGACAAACTCTGAATATTTAAGAAGGATCCAAGAATGGCTGGAACAACAAAGCATCACCAGACTTGAAGAAATTTCTTCTTGGGATGAGAAGGGGCATTGGTACTCTCAGATCCTTCCCAAAGCCCCAGATCATCTGCTAAATCAATAGAATATGCTTAAATAAGAGTTGGCTGACTATGCCCCAATCCGCAAGTAGGCCTCATAATCTTGGGGCTGGGGAAACATAGGATACTACACTGTTGCAATCGGAATCCAGTATCTCCAACCCCAGCGAGTGTCGAATTAGCCTGCCATTTTCTCGAAACAGGTCTGAGATCCTTTTTGCATCCCTAAAATTAATTTCGTTTTTTGGGTTTTAATGCATAAAAAGACTTTAACAGGTGAAAACCTTACAAAAAGAGGCATCCTCGGACCCCATAGATGCACCCTTTGTAGGAATGATCTTGAAACAATGGACCATTTTTTTGTAAACTACCCCTTCGCAAAATAAGTGTGGAATCTCATCCTCCATGGCCTCAGTGTCTCTGCCCTGATTCAGACCTCTATGGTAGAGCTATTCTCTAATTGGAAGGGGTGGTATCCCCATGCTATCCCCAACAAGTCTCCATGGCTCTGAGTTTGGAAAAACATCCCCAAATACATTTGTTGGAAATTATGGATTGCTAGGAATGAACAGGTATTCAATAACACCTTTTGGAACCCCTCAATGGTGGCAGCAAAAGCTAAATATCTCCTCCTTGAGACAACTTATCAACACTCTCACAAACCTGCAATCACACTTCTTCCAGAAGAAAAGAACTGGTTGGGTATTGTTATCACTCCAATAATTTCCCAGGGTTATTTAGATTTTAGTTCAAGAAATATTAGAGGTAACCATAAACCTACTTTTAAGCTTAGGATCTAGCCGTCCTAATGCTTAGAGAGGGCTCTCTCTATATGATTTAACTTTGTTGTTTTTAGTTAATGTTAGGCTAGTAATGTGAGATTGATTGATTTTGGTTTTGATTTGGTTTGGTGGTGGGATTACTGATTTAGATGGATAGATGCAGGTTTTTTTTCCATTGGGCTAATGGAGTCAATTTATCCAGTAACAGGGCAGGATCAAGGTCTAAAGGAAGTGCTCACAGGGCAAGATAGCTGAGTTGATTCAAATCTTTAGGCTGGATGGAGAAATGGTTTCAATCGAGATGGGAGAGCAATTAAGGATTCTCAGATCCGGATAATGAAGGAATAGGATAGAGGTCAATCGAAACTAGGGAGAAATTAAGAATTCCCTAATCTAGATATCATAAGAAAACACATAAATGAAATAAAATTTCAAGATAGAGTGTTTTTAGACAAGTTTTGAAATAAAATTCCTGTTATACATTTAGATTCAAAAAAACATGCAAGTATGTGAAAAACTTCAGAAAATAAAAAAGAACAGTTGAAAGTACTTCAATGAAGTGGCTCAACACATGAATATTGTAATATAATGCCTTTGTTTCTCAATCCATTCTGCTGACTTGGAAATGGTACAAAGAACTCTCAGGTTTCATATCAATGCAACTATAGAAATGTTTGGCAATCCAAAATCCACCCTCAATACTTCGAATTATGAAGTATTTATACAAAAATATTACAAAATATCCTAAAGTGACTTAGGAATTATTCAAGGAAAAAGAAATATATTCATGCAAGAAGATAGAGACATCTATCTAACTAATGCAATTTGTCCCTCTTTTATTTGGATTTGTTGTTTGCATGTTGATATTTTGCTACTTTCTCTCACTGATTGTTGCTCAATGATGGCTGCTTTTAACTTTGCTTTGTAATCTTTGTTTTTTATCTGCTGGTTTACTAGATGAAGACACTTCAACACTATGCTGCTTTTGAATGATTTGAGTGTTAGATGTTGAAGGCTAGTGAGTTTTCTCTGAAACTATTGGAGGTGCATTGTCTTTTACCACTGTATCTGTATCTATGATCTCAATAGTTTCAACTTGTTCATTTATAAGATTTTATTTGGGCTTCTTCCTGTACATTAGTTTGAATTTTGTTTCATTGGTGGTTTGAGCTAAGTATGATCCTTCTTCTCTGACTCTTTTGAAGTTCCTATCTTGTAGGACTGGAGTTTAAAAAATAGAACAGGTCTCTACTAGTTTCTCCAGCTCTTTCAAAGTATTCTCCAATCATTTAGACTGATTGGAGTATTTCTCTATCTCTGGCTTGGACTCATGGAAAAAAGGAGTTAACTTAAATTTAATTCTTAACTTTTTGATAAATCCTAAAGGATCATAAATCCATTTGAAGCTTTGACTGAACCTGAAGACACTTTTCTGCCGTTCACTAGCAGTCCTGTTATTGTAGATGAAGTGACCAATCTGGTTTTTGATTTTAAATTATGTTTTCTTCTTGGCTGACAAGAAATTCACTTCATCAGAGTTAAGGACTTTCCTAATATATTCAAGTGCAAATAAACTCATTAGGAGGTATTTGGGCAGTTTATACGGAGTGAGTTGAGATGCATATGCCCTAATCTCAGTGTGGTTTTGGTAAAGATACCAATCTCATGTCTTACTGTGTTCTGATAACTGCAAGACCTTTTTTTATCTCATCACTAACTCTTGGTCGAATGTTGTTGTTGTTAGAAAGTTATATATTACAGAGAAATGAAACACATAAAATATGTGGAAAATACAAGCACACAAAACACATAAAACGAGAGAGACACAGATATACGTGGTTCACCCAGTTTGGGCTACATCCACCTCGAACAACCATTCCTTCCTTTCTATTATCCAGAAAAATGAATATACACAACCTACAACAGATCTGCTGTAATATCCTTTGTTCTCTATCACAGTCTCCCTATCAGTTTCCCGCTCTGAGAATACACATACAATACACAACCGAAATAAAATACCCTCATAAAAGTGAGGAGTTACCTTCTAGGGAAAAAAACCCTAAACTAAGCATAACTTCTACTGTCAGGTCATCCGCCTAATGAACGGCCCAGATTGACTAGAAATTACTATACTTTTACAAGGAAATTTTACATCTTTTTTTAGCTTCAGGGGCATTGCCCCCGAAAACACCCTACTAGGGGGGGCTCCATAAAGTCGCAGCCACCCCCCCGGACCTCCCAGGCAGCGTTTAATTATGGGTGGCATTTCCGCCCCATTAAGGTACTGGGGTCCAACACTATGATACCAAATAAACAAGATAATCAGGCTCCACACCCAACAATCTCCCACTTGGAGACTGATTGTAGAAACTCTACCACTGCTTCATTTGCTGGAAAATGACTCCTCCTTGGACCTGGCTATTTCTCATCTTCATCATCATCCTTGAAGACCAATTGAAACTGAGCATAATCTCAATTTCTCCCTAGTTACAACTTTTGTTAGCATATCTGCAGGATTCTGGCCAGTGTGTATCTTTTCCAGCTTCAACTATCCATCTTCTAATACTGACCATATGAAATGATACTTGAGCTGTATGTGTTTAGTCCTGGAATGAAATGCTGAGTTATTTTCAATATGAATGGCACTAAACAACCATTCCTTCCTTTCTATTATCCTAAGTTTGGGCTACATCCACCTCGAACAACCATTCCTTCCTTTCTATTATCCAGCAAAATGAATATACACAACCTACAGCAGATCCGCTGTAATATCCTCTATTCTCTGTCACAGTCTCCCTATCAGTTTTTCGCTCTGAGAATACACATACAATACACAACCGCAATAAAATACCCTCATAAAAGTGAGGGGTTACCGTCTAGGGAAAAAAACCCTAAACTAAACATAACTTCTACTGTCAGGTCATCCGCCTAATGAACGACCCAGATTGACTAGAAATTACTATACTTTTACAAGGAAATTTTACATCTGTTTTTAGCTTCAGGGGCATTGCCCCCGAAAGCCCCCCGCCAGGGGGGGGCTCCATAAAGTCGCAGCCACCTCCCCCCCGGACCTCCCAGGTAGCATTTAATTATGGGTGGCATTGCCGCCCCATTAAGGTACAGGGGTCCAACGCTATGATACAAAATAAACAAGATAATCAGGCTCCACACCCAACAATCTCCCACTTGGAGTCTGGTTGTAGAAACTCTACCGCTGCTTCATTTGCTGGACAATGACTCCTCCTTGTACCTGGCTATTTCTCATCTTCATCATCATTCTTGAAGACCAATTGAAACTAAGCATAATCTCAGTTTCTCCCTAGTTACAACTTTTGTTAGCATATCTGCAGGATTCTGGCCAGTGTGTATCTTTTCCAGCTTCAACTATCCATCTTCTAATACTGACCGTATGAAATGATACTTGAGCTGTATGTGTTTAGTCTTGGAATGAAATGCTGAGTTATTTGCAAGATGAATGACAATTTGGCTATCACTGTATAACGCGCCCATATCATGCTTCTTACCCAATTCATCCATAAACCTTTATAACCAAATCATTTCTTTACTAGCCTCTGTAGTAGCAACATATTCTACTTCTATTGTTGAAAGTGCAACAACACTTTGGATTTTTGAAACCCAACTAACAACTGTTCCACCGACAGTAAATACATATCTTGTAGTGCTCCTCCTGTTATCTTTGCCACCTGCCATATCTGCATCAACATATCCTTGTAGAGAAATGTTTGAACCACCAAAGCATAATGCTTGATTTGTGGTACCTCTCAAATATATGAGAATCCATTTCAATGCCATCCAATGTTATTTTCCTAGATTGTTCATGTACCTACTTACAAATCCCACTGCATCTGAAATATCAGGCCTTGTGCAAACCATTCCATACATTAAGCTTCCAACTACTGATACATATGGAACTTTAGACATATAGTCCATTTCTTCTTGGGTCTTGGGGCACATCTTCTTACTAAGTTTGAAATGGCTAGAGAAAGGTGTACTAACTGGTTTTGTATTCTGCATATTAAATATTTTTAACACCTTTTGTATGTACTCATTCTGAGACAGTGTTAATTTGCAATTTTTCATGTCTCTAGTTATTCTCATACCAAGGATTTGTTTTGTAGCTCCCAAATCCTTCATTGCAAATGAATTTACCAATTTTCTTTTGAGCACATTTATTTCCTGCATGTTAGACCCTACAACAAGCATGTCATATACATACAATAACAGTATAATATACCTGCTATCATTTTTCTTTTTCAGATAAACACAATGATCAGAGTGACATATAGTATAACCTTGTTCTGATATGAACCTGTCAAATTTGAGATACCACTGTCTTGGAGCCTGTTTTAAGCCATGCAAGCTCTTCTTTAACCTGCACACTAATTTTTCTTTCCCTTTGACCTCATATCCTTTTGGTTCCTCCATATAGATCTATTCCTCCAAATCTCCATGGAGAAATGTTGTCTTTACATCTAACTATTCAAGATGTAAATATTCCATTGCTACAAGAATTAAAATAGTTCTGATTGATGTCGTCTTAACAAAAGGAGAAAATATTTCATCGAAATCAATACCTTTCTTTTGTGTAAACCCATTCACTACAAGTCTAGCTTTGTACCTCTGTTTTCCTCCATCGTCTTCCTTCAGCCTGTAAACCCATTTATTCTACAATGTTGTTTTACCTATAAGCAACCTGAATAAGTCCCAAGTATGGTTATGTATTAAGGAGTCCATCTCTTCTTCCATGGCTAGCTCCCACTTCTTCTTGCTTTCAACCTGCATTTCTTCTTCATAACATTTGGGTTCACCAGAATCAGTCAACAATAAATAATATCATGAAGGAGAGTATCGTTCAGGGTGTCTACTTATCCTGGTAGATCTTTTGACACCACTTTCAGGTGTTTGAGGTGCTTGTTGCTATTATGGTGGTTGTTGTTGTTGTTGTGGCTGTTGATTATCATTATTTTTAGGCACCTTTACTTTTTCTGTGATCTCATCAAGAAATTTGTATTCTTTGTTTTCATTTTCCTGTTTCTTTTCCTGCAACTGATTCTTATACAAAACCTTTTCATTGAATATTACATCTATGTTCCTAATGATTTTGTGATTTTCATAATCATATAAGCGATAACCAAAATCATTAACACCATATCCAATAAAGGTACATTTCTTTGATTTTACCTCAAGAATTTTTTCCTCATTTTTGTTAATAGTCTCATGCCTCAGTAATAACCAAAAGGCTTATATGAGTGTATTACCTTTTTACCTATCCATGCTTCCTAGAATACCACCATCCAAGGAACTTGAAGGCTCTTTTTTACTAGATAAATAGCGCATCTACAAGATCCGCCCAAAATTGTAAAGTCAATCCCCGGGAGGCAATCTCCATGCACCCTAGTACACTCCACATTGGTCATAGATCCTTGCGACACACCATTTTCTCGTGGTGTTCTTGGAACTATCTTCTTCCAGAATTCCATGCTCCGAACAATACCTATCTCAAACATTTTCCAGCAGCATTTACCCCATTTACCTCATCATGTCCATTTTTGAGACACTTCAACTTCTTTCCTGTCTCAATCTCAACCGAGGCTTTCCATTTCTTGAAAGTATAAAATACATCAGATTTATTCTGAATACAATAAATACAAGTTTTTCTAGTTGCATCATCAATAAAAGTAACATAATAACGAGAGCCACGAAGAGATGATACCTGAGCAGGTCCCCATACATCTGTGTGCACAAGCTCTAATTTTTCACTCTTCTTTTCTTTCCCAGCTCTAAGAAATATGAATCTCTTCTGTTTTCCATAAATACAATTCTCATAGAAATCCAAATCAACATTCTTCAAACCTGGCAACAAATTTCTTGAGTGAAGAATCTTCATCCCCTTCTCACTCATGTGTTCGAGCCTATGATGCCATAATGTTACATCTGCTCCTTTGGAGGTTAAAGCATTAACAGAGTTAGAAATACCATTGCATAAATACAATGTACCAACCTTTTTTGCCTTTTGCTATTACCAGGGCTCCTTTGGTGACCTTCCAAGTTTTATCTGTGAAAGTTGTCACACAACCTTCACCGCCTAACTGCCTTGTTGAAATCAGATTTTCTTCAGATCTAGAACATGCCTTACCTCCTTTAATATCCATTGGTTTCCATTCTATTGTTTTACAAGAACCTTACCCATTCCAATAATTTTATAGGGTTTATCATCACCCAAAAGGACTTGTCCAAAATCTCCTTGGACATAGTCATTAAAATATTTCTTATCAAGTGTGGCAAGGAATGAGGCCCCTGAATCTACTACCCAAGAATCAGTAATATTTTCAAAAGAAAGAATCAAAAAATATTGTAACACATCACCTGTCACATTTTATTCATGATTGTTTTCTTGTTGTGCGTCTCCTTTTTTTCCCTTCCGAGATCTGTAGTCTTTCTTCAGGTGTCCTTTCTTTCCGCATTTCCAGCACACTGTCCCTGATCTAGACTTGGATTTTCATTTCCTTGATTTACTGCGATATCCAGAGCTCTTTCCTCTTTCCATTCTTCTTCTCTTAGACTTTTCACTCAAAGCATTACCCGATGTCTCACTGGAGCTTTTCCATCGCATTTCCTCACTAAGGATAGCACCAACAACATCATAAAAATTCAAAGTATTAGATCCAGAGACAAAGTTAATAATGGCCATAACTAAACCATTCCAGCTTTCTAGCAATGAGCACAAAAATAAAAGAGCCCTAACTTCATCATCAAATTTTACCCCTACAGAACTTAAATGACTGGTAACTGTATTAAAATCATTTAAATGGTATGTAACAGATCCACCTTCCAAAATCTTCACACTAAATAAACGTTTCATAAGAAATACCTTGTTTGAGGTAAAGAGTTTTTCATATAATTTCGCCAACACCTTAATCAAAACCTCTGTTGTTGTTTCCTTTGATATATTAAAGGCTATCGACGCTGTGAGGCACAAACGTATTGTTCTGAGTACCTTTCTATCGAGAATCTCCCATTCTGTGTCTTTCATAGCCGTCAGTTTCTTTGTTTTTCTGCTAAATGGTAGGTACAGATATTTTTTATACAAATAATCTTCCATCTACATCTTCCATAGTGGGAAGTTTTGGACGTTAAATTTCTCGACCCTAAACTTACCATCTTCTGCCATTGCTCCCACTCAAACCAGGAACCCTTCTTTCCTGCGAGTTTATTAGCCAAACAAACCTTTGGATCTGATACCAGTTGTTAGGAAATTATATATTACAGAGAAATGCAACACATAAAATTTGCGGAAAATAAAAGCACACAAAACACATAAAACTAGAGAGACACAAATATACATGGTTCACCAAGTTTGGGCTATGTCCACCCCGAACAACCAGTCCTTCCTTTCTATTATCCAGCAAAATAAATAGACACAACCTACAACAGATCCGCTGTAATATCCTCTGTTCTCTCTCACAATCCCCCTATCAATTTCTCACTCTGAGAATACACATATAATACACAGCCGCAATACAATACCCTCATTAAAGCGAGAATTTTCCTTCTAGGGAAAAAAGCCCTAAACTAAACATAACTTCTACCATCAGATCATCTGCCTAATGAAAGACCCAGATTGACTAGAAATTACTATACTTTTACAAGGAAATTTTACATCTGTTTTTAGCTTCAGGGGCACTGCCCCTGAAACCCCCTGCCAGGGGGGGGGCTCCATAAAGTCGCAGCCGCCCCCCCTGGACCTCCCAGGCAGCGTTTACTTATGGGCAGCGTTGCTGCCCCCTTAAGGTACAGGGGTCCAACGTTGTGATACAAAATAAACAAGATAATCAGGCTCCACACCCAACTGTTGTTCCACATGTTGATAATTGGATAGATGAATGAGTCAATGAAGTCTTTGTATGTGAACTATGTGGAATCTTTCCTAATTAATGAAGTCCAAAATATTACTGACTGAGGATTACCTTCAACATCTAGTTTTTGAAGGTTGATTTCAAATCTTTTAGATTGAAAGTATAGGAACATATGGAACAAAATATATGAATACTTGAACACTCCATCCTATGGTAATTTAACCAGCTATTCATGGATTGTATTAGAGAGATGCAGGGGATTGACTGTTAAAATACCTTGGGAAGCCAATATTTGATTGATTTTATCAATTAATTACTCTTTGTGATCAATAAATAAGCTCAGGCCCTTAGAACTACCGTGAAGAGATGAATTGGGTGTGCAAAAAGGGGTTTGGAGGCAACAATAGAAATGTGGTTTACAAAGCTTTAATTGATTAAAGGATTACTTTCTTTGCTTAAGAACAGGCCTTTGCACTAAGGAATACTTGGAATGGGTAATTTATGTTTGCAGAGGAGGTTTTGGAGGAAATGGACGCTTTTCTGGTCTTTATATTGCTTCAAATCATAGTCTACAACGACTTCAGTAGCGAAAGGATTGAATTCTGTTGTGAAATGGCTTAACAACATGTTGGCAAAGATTCTTTTGCTTTGGAATAGGTCGGCAGAGATATTTCTTCGCACGAATCAAAACATAATGGTGAAAAGGTTTGAAAGGGCGTCTTTATGTTTTAACCAATAGTGGTTAAACTTTAAGGGTGTGAGGTTAAATTTCAAATTGCAGGGTGGTTTTCATTGCAACGGGAAGGAATACCATTTGGTGGTTTTTGTATTGGAAAAAGATGGTAAATGGTTTTTGGCATGAGGATGCGATGGAATGAAAGGCTAACACATAGCATGGAGCGGGGCTTTCAAAACCGCTTATTTCGCAAGCTCTTGGTGGTGTTAAAGTTTTGACAATCGAGGATGCAAAATAAGGTATTGGCCATTGGATCTAACGAATCGTGATAAGACGGATGGGAAAATGGGAGGGATCTGTTGTGGATTTGATAGGTGGTGGAGCCTACGATAATGTTATGCAATGGGATATGTAAAGGATTTAATATGTAATGGGTTTAAAAATATACAGTAAGCGGGGTTAAATAAGTGGGACTTGGGAATTAACATAAACCATAGGTTATATTAATGTACATAGGTTAATATAGTATAGGATTCAGGATATATATATATATATATATATAGTGGGATTTTATATATAATCAATGGGGTTAGGGAAAAGTGGGACCCGGGTTTATTACAATGTGGGGTTAGCATGGTCTATAAGTGGGTAGGGGCTTTACAATAAGCGAGAGTTAATATATATAGGGTTTAACAAAGTATAGGAATATGTTTTAACTATATTTATTAAATTGGGGTTAAATGAAATATGATGTGGGAGTTGAATATGTGCAGGAATGAGTTATGTTTATGGGATATAAAATACATTAAGGATGTATTAGAATAAGATCGGGGTGGGATTTTTCATATTGGTCCAACATTATTTAAAACTTAGGATAAGTGGGTTTTTTGGGTGTTTTTGAATGAAAAGGGGAGTTAGTAAAAGCTTTTATTTTTTCAAATGAAAATGTATTTTAATCTAAGGAAAAGGGGTTTTTTGGAAGGAAAAATGAATATAGTAAGGCGAAACATTGGGCTTATGGAGTTAACAATTTCAGTGATTCAGTAGTAAGTTCACTTGACATGGAAGTTGTGGCAAATAAGATTTTTTAGCAAAGGTAAGCAAATATGAAACAAGAAATAACACAGTCAATTCATCTATAAAGGAAATCAGAGAATTACATAAATGGATTCTGAGTATTAAAGATGAAAACCATTGAAAATGGTAGACATAGAAGATATATATAAGATAAGCACTAAAAAATCAATCAGAATCTCAGGTTGGTCAAGAAACAAGTCTCTGTATTACTGAAAACAATCAATTTACATAAAGTTGTAGTCTTGCCAAAAATTTCCAACCCTTGACAAATTCTAATATCCGCCCTTTAATAGACCCGTTACATGATGATATGATCTTCCCCTTGGCTAGATTCATCAAAATTTCCCTAATGACACCTTGCATAACAATAAAACATCTACTTTAATGAGAAAATGACAGCTATTCTACTTGATAGTCCTTTTCCTAATAGGACTCACACTGTTCATTATTACATTAACAACCTTATCTCCTAAAAACAGTTACATATTTGATAAATATTCTTTCACATGTTCGAATAGGTTGTAATGGAATTCATCACTACATGTCATCTTAATTAGCCTCCTCCAAATCTAGAAACAAACCCTATTTTTAAGGAAACTGGTCTTTATCTTCAATGCATGGTTTGGCTGATGAGTTGTCTTCACCTCTTAGTCTTCAAGTCTTGGATAGTAACTAAAATAGTCTTTTGACCCTTTGACATTATCTACCTGTCCATAAATGCACAAAAACCTGCTCATAAAGCATCAAAACAGCACGCTACAAAAGTATGACAGTTTCGTAGCGTTACAAAAATGCCTTTTGCCATCAAATTTTTTTATTCTTTCCTTCTGCACTGTATTCCTCATGTATTGACACCTCTACCATATAATTTTCATCCTTTATAAGCTTCTTAAAATTTTTCAAAATTCAAAAATAAAGCTACAACAGTTTCATAGCATTTTCTTGGTCTTCAAGCCTAGGAACGCTACGAAACTGTTGAAAACAGTGAAAATTCCATATTTCTGTGTAGCTTCAAAGATATACTTTCCAGGTGTAAAAAATTAGTTTATAACATGCCAATGACCTTTAAAATCATAAACCAGCTTAAACTATGAGTCATGAGGTGTTTCTTCCTCATTGATGATGAGTTGAGCAATTGGTTCCTCAACTAGTATCCTTTTAAGGTCCTTTTTATCCAAGTCCTCATGGATTAGTTCAAGCTATTCCTAGAGGTATTTAACATAATCCTTCAACTTTCTATTTGTAGATTTCAATTGCAAGTTCATTTTCCTGACATCTTTCACCTCTTTCCTCAATGGCATGGTCCATTTGATTAACTGCTATGTATTATCTAGGGTCTTGGAAACACTGTCAACCTGCTCTTCCCAAATATCTTTCATCTTTTCAAGCTGAACCTTCTGGACATTGTGTTTTCTTGCTTCTTTCTTAATAAAAACAATCTCATGGTTGGACAACTTCAACTACTCTTCAAGGAGTTCAAACTCTATTTTTTCCATTACTTTCTCATTTCCTTTCTTTGACTTACTAACTGAATCTTTCTCTACAGGTGATGAAAGATCAATGATGTCTTATGGTGGCTTGACAGTATCAGTAGCTGGATGAACTTCTTTTCTACTCTCCAAAAGTTTTCTAGCATGCATTGTCATGGGATTTCTTGCGTGGAACATAAAACCTGCATCTTCTGCTTCAAATTCTAGTTTCTTTGCAGATTTGGCTTTCTTAGTTTCTGTCCACCTTCCTCTATATCCCCGGCCTAGACTATAGGAGTCTCTTCTATGTCAATGGCATGTAGTATGTCTTCTAGATTTCCTTTAGCTACTACTCTGTCTTCTAAAGTTACTGTTTTTTCTTCTAAAGCCACTTTTGACTCCTTGTCATCCTTTTTCTTCCTTGTTTATTCACAACTTGTTTTTGTTTTGTAGGTTTGATTAACTTTTGTTTTGCAGATGGAATAATGGGTGTATCAAAACTATGCAATTGCTTTGTTTCCATCATGACTAGTTCACTTGGTTATACTCTTGCTGTTTCACTTGGTTCTACCACCATTAGTTCACTTTGTTCTGCCACTAAGGGTGATGGGATACTCCTAGGTTTAGGAGTTCTTGTAGGAGTAAGAGTATCCAACTCAAAACCACTAACAAACAAAAATGAAGACCAATCTCTACCTAGTCTTTGGAGCTCATCTAAAACACGTATTTCAATTAAACCATGATGAAACAATGAAGTCACACTTCCTTTAGATTTTGCTTGGACCTTATCTGCCATTTTTGATAAACTTCTATGTAAATAGAAAGGCAGATCAAGAGATATCTTACCAGTAAAGTGTAGGAGAAGCTTGAAATGGTAAGAGTAGACTTTATGTTATCTCCCTTCACAAGTAAAATATTTATGGATGATGAGAAACAACTTTGAGTAGTTATCCTTCATGCAGCTCCTTGGAATGGCATTGGTAAGGTCCATTTCACTGTTTTCTAGCTTGATAAACTCTTTGCACTGCTCCATGTTGAATTTGAACCCTTTGAACCACTTCTCTTGTCCCCTTGGAATCCTTGTTGCTACTACAATGACCTATGGTGTACTGGACAGATTTAGCATCCCCACTTTAGTAGTTTTTCCACTAAATTTTAAAGAAAATTATTTGGAAACATGTACATGGAAACCTTGTAATCTTTCACAAAACTGTAAACATCCTGTCCTTCTGAAGACTTCTACAACTATTGGGTCTTCATTGATCGGATTCATATCTTAGATAGTGGCCACCCTTATTTGTCTTTCTTTTTTCAGCCTTGGTTTCTTTAATTCCTTCTCAACCTCGCTTGATAGTTCTCAGTTTCGCTTGATAGTTTTTAGCCTCGCTTGATAGTGATATCTGCCTCCTTTGAAAATACTAGCCACAGTCTCGGCTTCAATAAAATGCTCTCCAGAGCTCAAAATCACGCAAAGAAGGAATGAAGAATGAGAAATGACTTAATTTGGTAAGATTTTGAAGTTTGATGCCCACTCATAACATAATTATGACTCATACATGCCTAAAATGGTGATGATGACTTCAACCCTGACCATATACCTTGATATTTGCCCTAACTGACTCGAATGGTATCTAATTTACCCTTTCCAAATTATTTTCTGACACCTAACAACTAACTTGACATGACAGACAGGAAACCACACTTTCATAGCATGTTTAGTTCAAATCTGGGTGTTTTTGCTATGAAAGTATCAACGCTTTCGTAGCGAAAAGTGGAATTTCTCAGTGTATTTTGCTACGAAACTGTGGTTTCTTGGCTAAAACGACCATTTCGGTACTAAAATCTTGGGAATTGAAAACTTTCAGAAACTCATGAGTGATGTGACATGAGGGGATTTGAAAATGAGTGGGCTTATACCTTAGGGTAAGATTAATAAGAAAAATTTAAAATTTTCCTTGACTAAGTAATGAAAAATGAATCCTACAATCCTACCTTTGACACATGAACCTATATGAATTTGTCAAATGACACTTCATTTTTTAAGTGATAACAAGATGAATGAGTTAATGAAGTATTTGTATTTGAACTCTGTGGAATATTTCCTAATTAATGAATTCCAAAAGATTACTGACGAAGGATTACCTTCAAGGTCCAGTTTTTGAAGCTTGATTGCAATCTTCTAGATTGAAAGTATAGGAACATATGGAACAAAAAAAATTAATACCTGAACACTCCCTCCTCCAGTAATTTAACTATTTTTTCATGGATTGTATCAGAAATATACTGGGAAAAAATGAATGTAGAAGCAAGAGGCTGACCAGGGGAGAACATAGATAGAAAACCTAGAATGGAAGCATCTACATGCTCATCAGAAAAATAACCAAAAATATAAGACAACATTGTGATGATATGTCTAATTCTCTCAGAGAATATAGCAGCTGGATAAAAAGGGTTAGTCTTGGGAGTTTCTATTGATGAGGGAATGAATGTTTGGAATATCTGGAACCTCTTTGGAAAATCAAGATTGAGATAAAATTCTGTGAGGGCCACAATAGACAGTGGGGTTTCATCAAGCCTAGGTTGAATTTGCAGCATCTGAATTATTGATTCAGCTGTGATGGTGAATAAAATCTCTTTACCAAGGGTCACTAAGGCTCTTTTATTAGGCAAATAACTGGTTTGACAGAGTTTGATAACCTCTGGACACTGGAAGGTATGTGGGACAATATACTTGGGAAAATTTGACTCCCAAAGGAAAACATCATCTACTTGGTCAATTGACTTATTATGGCTCCAGCAGTGGAGCTCAAGGAGGTTAAAATCAGTGACAGGGTCACTAATTTTAAAGTCTCTATCTACATGGGGGGTATGTTCCACATCAAAAACAAGAGGTTGCAGGGGATTGACTGTTACAATACCTTGGGAAGCCATTATTTGTTTGATTTTATCAGTTAATTACTCTCTGTGATAAATAAATAAGCTCAGGCCCTTAGAAATACTATGAACAGATGAATTGGGTCTCCAGAAAGGGGTTTGGAGGCAACAATAGCCTTTCTGTGGTTTGAAAAGCTTCAATTGATTAAAGGATTATTGTCTTTACTTAAGAACAGACCTTTGCAATGAGTGTTATAGCATCATTTATCACCAACTTATACTTGATGATTTATGCATTGGCCTTGGGCAACCCTTCCCTTCAGACTTGGACATATTTCTCAGAAAACAATATCTTAAAACCCATATGCGACTCTGCCCAGACTTTTCTGCGTATATATGCAAGTCCATACATACAGAATTGCATATGCCATTTTAAACATTAAAAGTATATATTTTCCCTATTTTTGAGGCAAGGTTTACGATTGTTCCAGTAACTTAACCACCCCGGCACGTGGCCTAACTATTCCCAACTGTAAAAACTAATTTGATGGAGTATAAAAGCCCCTCAATGGAATGGCCTACAAGAGGAAGATAGAGAGAAATATAGATATTATACGCTGTTGGAGCCCTATCCAAGTTTGATATATTCCTGTGCCTCCTGCACTTCCCAGATAGTTTTAGGAAACCCTTGTTTCCTTGAGATGCTCACCACCCTATGTGACATTTATTGTGCATTATTCTCGGAAGAAATATTGAGAGGCTAGGGCTAGATGGATCTAGAGGACAATATGCTCGAAGGTTGTGGTAGATTTCAGGTGATCCCTCCACGTTTATTTACTTTACATGTCATTAATAATATAAGAGCCATCTTGTTCCTGATGTTTACGTGCCAATAATATTTTATACATGTGTAATGATAATAAATTGAACATTTAATATTGTTTTTATGATGTTATGCATAATTTCCACTAACATCTAGAACATATATATGTTATACAACTAGGATTTTGTGTTCATTCTTTGTTGATTTACAGATTAAAGAGCACAAAGTGTTGCAGGGGGTTTGCACCCCGCTAGATCTACTTCAACCGAGGGATATCCGAGTAAGGTCTGCAACCTGTAGATTCTAGTTATTTGCATAGAAGTTGGTTTAGTGAGTGCTTCTTGTAATGATATGTCCTTGATCTATGAAGGTTCATCAACCGAAGACCTTTAGGGTAACATTTCTCGAAACAGAAATGGTGACTCCACTGGGGATCACATTCTTGTGATTTCCCGTTTGGGTTGTTTTATCTGTCTTGTAGGTTCCTGACAGGTTTTATCAATTTTTATAGTCTAGTAAGTCTTTTTTCAATCACACAGAAGACTTAGTCCCTTGATCAGGCTTGAATTTTTATTTTTTCCTTATCTTTATTTTCATACGTAGCTTTTTCTTTGCACAATCATGTATACCTCCTGCGTTTTCCAAAGAGACTCGCATATACATGAGTTTCCTTGGTTAAAGTCACGTATGCATGCTAGTTGCACACTGTAAAACTGCATATGGTTGGAAAAATTTGAAAATTTCAGTTTTCACCCTCTGTAGTCTTTTCTATCTGTGTTGAACCATTCTTGTGGTGGCTTTAAGGTCTCTGGACTGTGTTTAGGGTAATTTTATATTCATTTTTCTCTTATTTTTGTGAAAACCTAGCCACTTGGTGAATTGCCTTGTATTGTGTGTTTGCAATTGCGGCTAAAGCACCAAGAGCCTTTCCTGAAGTTCTTGGCTGTTCTGACCTATCAAAACAGTGAGCCTCTACTTGTTTTCTCTTCTTGGCCCTATGCATTGCTTCACTTATGGTTTTTTCTTTCTTGGTCTATTTCGATTTTCTTGATTTCTTGGACTTGTCTTGTTGTGAATCTTGAAGAATCTCTTTTTGGTTTTTTGAGAATTTGTTCGTTGCAAGATGTGCTGAATCAATTGATTGAGTTTCTTGGTTCTTTTTTCTCATTTAAGTCCTGCTGCGAAAGTAGCATAGTTGGCTTGATCACTCTTGAAGCCCTTGTTGAGACTACTTTGGCTTGATTCCGATTCTTGGGTAGTTTGTGTTTGTCTTTTTGAAATCTCTTTTCTTCCATTATAAGTGGAAAACCCAAAAAAATTTTTTGTTTTCCATAGCTTTTGCTTTCAGTTTGTTTTTAGGTTTCATTATATCTTTTGAGGCTTTTTGAATGATTTCTAGTCTCTGGTTCTTGGCTTGGTTGTGAAGGAAGTCTTCTTTTTCTTTCACTCTTTTGTATCAAGTGCATTTTTGGTGTTCTTATGCATAGGAGTTTTGTTTGGAATTGGCCTTGTTTTCTGTCAAAAAGTGATCGAACCATTGTCTTGCTAGGGACTTTTTTTTGCTTCTTTAGAATTAGCATCTTAGGAATTGAATATCATTGGTAGGTTGCATTAAGTGCATTTGAGAATTTTAGCCTTTTTCGTAACTTTTTGAATCATGTGAAGTGTGAGTGTCTGAAAATAAAAAACAAATTTTTTTGCTTATTAGTTTTGTAGAACCCATGTAGAGATCACTTTTCATCGAAATGAAATTGTTGCATTTGCATGTAACTAGGTTTTCATTGATTTATTTTGTGTCATAAAACACCATTAGTTTCACTTCCGTGTGCCCTTGAATTAAGTAACATCCAATTTAAAACAAGCGATATAATTAAAAGCAACTAGAAGTTTTTGTGTTATTGTCATTAATCATACACCAACTAGCTAGGTTGTAGGGCCTTGGATTAAGTGAGTGGAGAATTAACTCTCCAAGGCCGTTCAAATTGTTAAAAATAGAAAGTTTATTAATGAGTGAAATCCAACACCATTAATTGGACCAGGAAAGCTCTCCTCCAGAGAGTCAAGCGCGAGGGATAGTGTAGGCAGAGAAGAGAGATACCTCCTCTCTTATTTGCTAAATCTTGACCTAAGACCGTTCCGCCCGACTGCTGATACGGATTGGTGCCCTTAATTTCCTATCCTAGGGACCACATATGTGACTGTGGGGGGGAATACCCATGGTACCTGGGACAGATGTTGCATCACTTCCATAAGTACTTCTGGAGGGTGCCCTTGCGAAGCTTGGGGACTTGCGCCAGCAAAGGCTGTTGTTAGTAGGTCAGCGTAACTATTTATGTTACCTTCGCTAGTAGGCTTGGGGCGTAATTACCCTAGACTATTTTCGGAAGGTCCTATTATTTCGCTGTCTTGTATTTTGGTGTCCGGTCCTCATCACCTGGAGCATAAATACTTGAGAGTTGCTTGCCTGGATGTATCTTCTGAAATTTTTAGAGTGTGCTCTTTGCTCCTAGATTTCTTAGCTTCATATATTTTTTGAGCCTAAATTTAATCTCTTAAAGTGGCTGACCGATCGCCTCGTCGATCGAGGATGTTTTGTGGGTTGTCTCCCGCGAGTGCCAAGCCTTCTTCAAGAAGGCGTAGGAGTAATTTGGAGGGTAATTTTCACCCAGTGGTTTCGAACACAGCGAAGAGAGATCCTCTGTTGGGGCTTGAAGTTTCTATGGGTGGTTCTGGTGTCGGTATCAGTATAGAGAGGAGTGCTCCACTCATCTCTAGAGTTTTACTTCCAGCAGAAGAAGTAGAAATAGAGGAAGTCCCTCAGCCTGCTGAGTCTCTTCCATCTCCTTTTCCTGCTAGTTATCCTTACATTATTCAGTACATCAGACCCGAGTCTCAAAGACCGAAGAGTCCTTATCCGTCATATTCCTTTCTTTCGATGGCCATGACTGGGAACAAAGTTTCAGTTGTGAACACTAAAAGTGTTCAGACTCCTCTTTCAGTTGAAGGAGGGGGCACTATTGCTATATCTACGATCACTTATAATGCTGTTGTGTTTGGCTCTGGAAACACCCAAGCACATGCTTCTCAATCTGGTCCCTTTTCTTATGGAATGCTCACTAGTGGAATTCCTTCTTTCTCCTTTTCTGCTACTTCAGATGTCTCCACACCTATTCCTTCTATGGCTAGTGGGTCAGCTTCATTTCAAGGGTTCCCCTTTGGAAGTGGGCACATCCCTCATTCAAACCCTTCCTTAGGATCTTTACCCTTTACCTCTCAGACTCAAGGTTTCAATCCTTTTTCGGGAGGTCAAAGTTCTAATGTCTTTACAAGATCGAACCCTATTTTTACAACGTTAGGAGCAGGGAATAAATTTCTTGTTAGTCAGCAAGGGAATGTTCCTTTCCCTTCATCGAGTACTTCTCAGGCTTTTTCTCCGTTTGAAAATTCTTGGAACCCTTACCAAGGGTTTCCTCTTCATTCACTACCTCGGTTGGAGGGAATGATCCTGTGTATAGTAACTCTATGTTGGGGGGGGGGGTGGGGGGGTCCTTCTCCAAATGTTGGGTCGCAAGGATTTTCTTATGGCCCAAAATTCTCTACGAACAATATCTGGAAACCTGGTGCCTCAACAAATCCAGGTTATTATTTTCAGAATGTGGGGAATCCTTCCTATGGAGGATGGAATTCACAGGCTCCTCCTCGCATACCATTTCTGGCAATGTTAAACTTGCCAAATATGTCAAAATTGACTAAAGATCCTATTCGGTATAGTCCCCACCAAGCTCCCCTCAGACATTCCAAAGTTGGAAGGGAAAACTGGTGAGGATCCGACAAATCATATCACCACTTTCCATTTATGGTGCTCCTCAAACTCCCTGATCAATGACTCGATTAAGTTGAGATTATTTCAAATAACCTTAACTGGAAATGTTTCCAAATGGTATATTGAGTTAACTAGGGGTAGTTTTGCTACTTTTGGAGAGTTTTCTACCATGTTCTTAAATCATTTTCAGTTACCTGTTTGTTATGACACTGGGGCTGACCCCCTGGCCAATTTTCAGCAGGACAAGGCAACTCACATTTTTTACCATATTCAGGAATGGCGAAGAACGAAGAGGCTCATTAAAGCCCAAACTACCAATGAATTCCTTCTTGAGTGGTTTTTGAAATATTTACAGCCAGAAATTTCTATGGATGTATCCCTTTCAGGGGTATTTTCTAAAGATCAGGCTATTTTTAGGGCTCAACAATTAGAACTAATTTATTCTCAGTTTGGAGTCCTTAATAAAAATTTTCCAGATGCTCCTCACTCCAAATTAGACTTAGCCAAAAATAAACCTGGTCCTCATGGTGATGGGCTTATCGGTTCGATTGATAGCAGTGCGACTAACCTGCTAAGTCAATTGCAGTAGTTGTCTATAAAATCTGCTTCTTCTGGTCAGGATGTGCCTTCAGTGTCAACTCCTTCCCAGTCCTTGAAAATTAATGCTATCCAAACTTCCAATCCCAAAGGAAATCAAAAAATTATGGGAAGAAGAAGGGATGAAATAATAAGAAAGAGGACAAGGATGGGAAGGGGAATGCAAACAAATCCAACGATCATGTTGGAGAGGATAAAAAGGATAATAAAAAGAAGGTGAAATTTCCATGAAAATTGTGCACTAAGGATCATCTTACACACCTTTTCCCTAAAATTCAAGATGTGCAGTGCTTGTTAGCTCAACAGTTTTTCTAGTTCCCAGGCTGTCCTAACAAACCCTTTTCCCCAAGGGCAGCAATTAGTTTTTGGCACGAATCAAAATACTAGAGCTTCCTCGAGGGGCTGCGAGGAACGGGAAAATACATCAAACATATACATGATGAGTGCTCCCACATATATCTATACAAGGTCTCATGACTATGGCGAAGCTGATTCTTCAAAAGCCAAGGGTGCTTTTGATAGTACTAAGCCACTTCATATTACCAGTCCTACTGTTAAGTCTATACCTCGAATGCCAAAAGGGTCTTCAAAATGTTTGACAATCAATCCTAATGCCAAGGTTGCCCAGAACTATTCGATTATAGAAGATCTGGCTCCAAGTCCTTGTGCCATGTTCATGTTAGAGGTGCTCCAGTCTTTTCCAGCTCAGCAGAGTGCTTTGCTCACTGTTATTGGGGCTGTTGATCCAAATAATTCTCTTATGATCACATTTGATATGTTGAATTTTAAAAAGAGACTTCCTCATCATATGACTTTCCATCTCAGATCGACTTACCGAAAATTCAATATCTTTCAAACAGTCGTAGATGAGGGGGCTTCCACGTGTGTAATGTCTCTTGCATGCTGGAAGGGTATTGGATCTCCCACAATTGTTCCTTCAACCACTCTTATGACTGCGTTTGATGGTCATTTTCACAGGCTGCATGTTATTGTTCCAGCTTTTCCCATCTGTGTTGGGGGAAAGATTGTTAATATTGAAGTTGAGATAGTTGATGCAAGCTTAGACTATAACCTTCTATTGGGGAAAAACTGTATCCATGATATGGATGCCATAGCATCCTCATTATTTAGTATCGTTTGTTTCCCCCACGAAGGGAGAATTGTCATATTTGACCAACTGGATTGTTCTCCTATAGATCCGAATGCATCTTCTGACTCAACCATTCTTTTGGTGAGGGATACCAAGCCACCTGTTGAGAATATGGGGGTTGGAATGTACACTTCCTTGATGGGTACTTTTGATCTTCCGCCTCCTTCGATTCATATCAATGCTATTTCATCCTCTAGGGCTCCTATTTGAAGAGATTTCTTCAGAACTAATTATTTTTCGGACCCCTGGACCTTACCTTCTCCTACCTCCACATTAGCAGAAGGTCAAGTGGGTGGAATGGAATTTCCTATGTCTACAGCTGAGATTCCTTATAGCTCTATTGTTGACTCTGTGGATTCCATTCTAGTTTCTCTTTCACGGGAGGAATTGGATGGAGATGCGGCTCCGACTTGGACTCTTAGTTCATCTTTGGCTCAGGATTGCCTTGATACCACTCTTCCATCTGAATAGGCCATCCTTGAAGCAATGAATGGTGTAGAGAGACCATGAGATGATTTGCATCATTGGTCTTACTTTCTCCCAGACTTGTGCGAAGTTGAATCAAGTTTTATGAGCCCTCAGTCTTCTCGTCCTGTTCACCCAGTCCTGAACCCTTTGGCACCAGCATAGGTTTTTACTGAAGGGAACATGGCTGTGACTTCTCCTACTATCTCGGTGAACATATCCAGATATCCAAACATTATAGAGAATGTCTTCATCGGAGCTGAATGTTCCCCTGAAGAGATTCAAATTTACACCGATCTCTTTCGAGAGTTTAGGGATTTGTTTGCCTGGTCTTATGAGGAAATGCCTGGTATAGATCCACCTATTGTCTAGCATGAGATCAAGGTGTACGAAAATGCTAATCCTATCAGGAAAAAGCTTCATTTGGTCAACCCTAAGAAGGCCACAATTATCAAAGCTGAGGTGAAGAAGCTGCTAAAGGCAGGGTTTATTTACCCAGTTCCTTTGACTGAATGGGTTTCAAATCCAGTTCCTGTGGACAAGAAACAAGGAACAATTTGAGTTTGCATCAACTTCAGAGACCTAAATAAAGCATTCCCTAAAGATAACTACCCCACACTGTTTATAGATCAGATTATCGATGAGTTTGTGGGGAATGAGATTTTCTCCTTCATGGATGGTTTCTTTGGATATAATCAAATTACTATTAGTCCTAAAGATCAGCATAGACTACATTTATTTGTCCTTGGGGTACCTTTGCTTACAATAAAATTCCTTTTGGCCTAAAATATGCTAGAGCTAATTTCCAGTGAGCTATGTCTTACACCTTCCATGACATCAAACATATTATAGAGGCATATTTGGATGATTTAGCTACTCGTTCTCGCAAGAGAATTGATCATCCTTCTCACCTCCGTCAAGTTTTTGAACGATGTCGACATTATAAAATCCAGTTGAACCTGAACAAAGTGCATTTTCACTGTCACATCCGGTCGATTGTTGGGATTCATAGTGTCTACGGAAGGGATTCAAGTAGATCCCTTCAAGGTTGAGGCAATACTTCAGTTGCCTCCCTCATCTTCAATTTGTCAACTTCAAATTTTTCAATGCTAGAAAATACAATAGAAATAATAAATAATTTACCTAGAGGAATAAACATAAAGAGCTAGTAACAAATTATAAACATAAACACAAATTTTTATCCAGGAAAACCCCAAATCTGGGGCAAAAACCAACCAATAAATTTCATTAAGCATTGACCAAAACCCTGGCTAATCCAGCCAAGTGAGCCTTCACCGCTCACCTCAATGGTCACTCTTACAATGAAGACTTCCTAGCCTTTTATAGGCCCCATTACATGCAATACCATGGGCTAAAAACCATGGGTGCACAATACCATGTGCCCCAAAACAACTACTATTTACCCTAGTCAACATTGACTCTATCCCGAGTCAAGTTTACCTAAAAATTTTTGTTAGAAAATTATATATTACAGAGTAATGCAACACATAAAATATGCGGAAAACACAAGCACACAAAACACATAAAACCAGAGAGGCACATATATATGTGGTTCACCCAATTTGGGCTACGTCCACCCTGAACAGCAAATCCTTCCTTTCTATTATCCAACAAAATGAAGAGACACAACCTACAGCAGATCCGTTGTAATATCCTATGTTCTCTCTCATAGTCTCCCTATTTGTTTCTCACTCTGAGAATACACATACAATACAAAACATAATACAATACCCTCATACAAGCGAGGGCTTGCCTTCTAAGGCAGAAAACCCTAAACTAAACATAACTTCTACCATTAGATCATCCACTTAATGAACGGCCTAGATTGACTAGAAATTACTATACTTTTACAAGGAAAATTTACATCTATTTTTAGCTTCAGGGGCGCTGCCCCCGAAACCCCTTGCCAGGGGGGGGCTCCATAAATTTGTAGCCACCCCCCTGGATCCCCTAGGCAGCGTTGCTAACCCATTAAGGTACAGGGGTCCAACGCTGTGATACAAAATAAACAAGATAATTAGGCTCCACACCCAACATGCAAGGAAAAGCTAATTTTCTACGGAGATTCATTGTAAATTATGCTGAAATTACGAAAGGATTTATGAGATTATTAAAGAAAGGAGTTCCATTTTTTTGGGATGATTTTTCTCAACGCTCATTCAATGCTTTGGAAAAAGCATTGACCTCTGTTCCTTTATTGATTCCACCCGATTATAGCAGGGATTTCCTCTTATATCTCGCGGCAGCAGAATCTATCATTGGTATGGTTTTGGTTTAGGAGGATGATGCTCTTTACAAGCATGTTATATACTACCTTAGTCGAGGCTTGGTAGAACCTGAACTCCAATATTCTTCGATAGAGAAGCTTGCTTTAGCAGTTTTTCATGCTGTTAAGTGGCTCAGACATTACATTCTTCTACACAAAACTTATGTTTTGGTAGTAGTCAATCCATTTCAGTTTGTTCTCAGTAGACAAGTGATTGGTGGCAAATACAATCGATGGATTGTGATTTTGCAGGAATTTGATCTTAATTTTATGTCTGCCAAGTCCAAGAAATCATTAGTTTTTATGGAATTGATTTCTTAGTTGCCCCGTGGAGAAGAGATTGTTTATGATGAATCATTTCCTGATGAAAAACTTTTTCTTATTTCTTCATAGGATCCTTGGTATGGGGATCTCATAGTTTATCTCTAGACTACGAAGTTTCCCTCGACTTTTTTGAAAGATGAGCATAGAAAGTTACATCACTTAGCCAAAAGTTATTTGATTATTGGTGACACTTTATATTGTCACGGGGTCGATTCAATCCTTAGGCGCTGCATAACTCTAGAAGAAGCTGAGATTTTGCTGAATGATTGCCACAGTGGAGCTTGTGGTGGTCATTTATCTAGGCTTGCTACAGCCCAAAAAATCTTGCATGCAGGATATTTTTGGCCTTTGATCTTCGAAGATTGTATGGAATTGGTCAAAAGGTGTCATCTGTGTCAGGTTTATACTTGGAAATGAGTGCTCATCCAGCTCCGCTCTTTCCTGTCATTACTGTCGACCCTTTACAAAGTGGGGTATTGATTTTAATACTTGTAACACACCCTCAGCTAAAGGTCACGAGTACATTATCGCAGTTGTAGACTACTTTACGAAGTGGGTTGAGGCTATGTCTACTTTTGGGAATGACGTTGAGGCAACAGCTCTTTTCCTCTTCAATCAAGTCATTTCTCGCTTTGGTATTCCCAAAGAGATTGTCACTGATCATGGCAGTCACTTTTAGAACATCATGATGGCTGAATTGGCTCTGAAATTAGGTTTCTGCTGGGAGAATTCATCTCCTTATTATCCTCAAGCCAATAGGCAAGTTGAAGGCGTGAACAAATCCTTGAAGAAAATTCTTCAACAAATGATTGATAAAGCCAGATCTAATTGGCATATTATGATGTATCCTGAACTTTGGGCATACTGGATGTCAGTCAAAACTACAACTTGTTTTACTCCGTTTCAACTAGCTTATGCGTTGGAATCTATATTTCCTATTGAGTGTGAAATTCCCTCTCTTAATTTAGCTGTCGAGCTTCTTCCTAACACTTCTAGTCTTGAAGAATGCCTCCTTCATCTAGAACATATTGATGAGTAGCGTCGAGATGCAGCTACGATGAATGAGACACATAAGAAATGGGTAAAGGTTCATTATGATGAAGCGGTCAAACCTAGGGTCTTCTCTGAAGGTGACCTTGTCTTGGTTTATGCCCAAGAGGAGGATGCCTTGGAGGCAGGTAAGTTCAAATCCATGTGGTATGGCCCCATCATTTTTTAAAAAGTCCTAAAGAAAGGAGCTTATGCCTTGATTTATTTTGACGGGAATGAGTTGGCAGAGCCCAAAAATGGGCTCTATTTGAAAAATTAATATGCCTAGGCTTTGGCCTAGCATCTTGCTTTGTTGTATATATTTTTTTTTTGTACATATCTAGGTTTTCAATTTTTTGGTGTGATTTTGATGAATTTGATCTGCTTTGGCAAGCGTTATTGGATGACATGAGTAAATTTGGTTTCGTCGATGGTGCTAGTAGACATACCAGGAACTTAGCTTCCGTGGCTTGGGTACTCCATTATCCATCCGGTCAGTTGTTAGTGTCAAGAGGTGTTTGCATTGGTCCTGCTTCGAAAAATGTAGTAGAATACACTGCAGTGATTAATCTACTCTCATAAGAAATATCCTTGGATGTTGATTCGTTAGTAGTTTTCTTGGATTCGCAGTTAGTGGTTTCGTAGTTGAACAACACACATCGGGTCCGAGACCCATTTTTACATCAGTTTTTTTTAGGGTGCATTTGTTACAAAGATCATTTCAATTTATAACATTCATTCATATTCCTCGCGCTGACAACTGGATGGCAGACTTATTGGCTAATCAAGAAATTGATTGGCATATTAATCATTCAATAATTTAAACAATATATCAAATACATCATACATTTTCATACATTTGAGTCATCACATCATATAAATCATTGTGTGTGTGTGTGTGTGTGTATATATATATATATATATATATATAGTCAGAGTGTTCAAAAATATACAAAATCTCGACCATCATGTCCTACAAAATTAGGGCTTATGCCTGATCATGTCTATCATCAAAAAATATTACAGTCATCCGAACATATATATAAATCTACTCCTGAGGTCTCTGCCCAACATTTGTGTTCCTATAGAACACAATGGTAGTCACTACACGACGGAATAACCACACCCAGTCTCGTGGTACTCCTATCACCTGTCTCTGGATAGCCTCTGGTAGGTCCTTTATAACAGCCATAGGCACCTGGCGAGTCAAACTCTCCAAGTTCCTTTGTACTGCATGGAGTGTTCTGCCAGGGTCTTCAGCATCTGCCTCATCTCCACAGTGCTTGTGCCTTGGGTACCCCTCAGGTCTGACTGGTCCCATGTTTGCATCATGATCATCATAATTTAATAAGTCATTTATTCCAATCAAAAACATTTTTTCATTGTCATATTTTGAAAAAATCATAAAAAATCACATAATCTAAATATAAAAAATGCAATCTTACCGATTGCGCCCCATGCTTCACTGGGTGGTAGGACTAGATCTGGATCAGCACGAAAGTCCATCCTAGCATAGGGATAATCTTCCACTGCGATGACTTGTTCCTCCCACCATTGGAAGAAATCATCATCCCAAGTGGTCTGGGGAACTTCACTTCCCCCTAATCTCTTCATTAGATCTGCCCATCGGGCTATTCTTGGATCTCTCAGGCTACTGATAGTTGAGATGACTTTGGGCCGAAGCCCTGGGACCCTCTCAAAGAAGAATGTCAACAAGATTGTACCATATCCAAAGTGTTTGGTCTTTTCTTTCTGAATTGAAGTCAGTTGTTTCTTCATATTGCTCAGCAAGACTATGCACCAATTAAAGAGATGAATCAGGCATTCTATTGCTATGCTCATTTATGTCCATGAAGCCTGATGTAGAGAGGCAGATCCTGCTACTCTAACAATGGTAAAGAGAAGGATATTCATGTATAAATCCTTCAAATCTTTTATAGGAATATGATTTCCTACCTTTTGTGCATCCTCTACGGAGTAGACTTGGACATAATCCTCTAAGGTAAGCCCTCCAACAGGCTTTCCGTGTAAGTCTACTGGGTCTCCTCTTCAAGAGAGTCCAGTGATGAAGTATATATATTCCACTTCTATGCATAGTGACATCTGATCAATTATAAAGCAGTCTTCTTCTAGTTCCCAATGATTAACCAACATTTGAAGCAATCATACATTGCTTTCATATTAAGCATTTTGAAAAATTTGAGAAAACCACAATTTCAGATAATATCTAGTGAAGTTTGGTCTTCCATCACTTCGTTATCAATTGCACTATGTTCATGCTCTCTCCAGCTGATAGACATCCTGAGAAAAATCATTAAATCGTTGATTAGAATCAAGTTTTAAATTTTCGCTCTGTGCATATGCAACCTCTTTTGTACACAGTCGCATATGATACGCAGGTCTGTCCACATGAATTCGCATATGCATAGAGGGTTTCTTCAAAAAATCTCTTTTCTACGGTCAAATTTCAAAATTTTTACCTTAAACAGGAACAAGATTAATGAAAAGGATGAGTTTAGAGCTTACTTGTCTGATTTGGTGTGATTTGATAGCTGATTGCTCCGGTTTTGAGAAAAGGAATTTTTGCCCCAAAAGTTCCTTCTCCACTTGTGCAATGTGAAAATGATCCAAATGTGAGTCAAATGGTGTATTTATGCCTAGAATTTGAATTTTTTTTGCAAATTTTCCTTATGCTTATTTTTCGAATTTGACTAAGGTTGTATAACTGTTTGGCTTGTAAGTGTTGGGCAAGGTATTTTTTCAGGTACATGTTGTTGAACTCGAGATTTTTCTAGTTTTGCTTCGGATCCATGATCGTTGACTTGTCATGGTAGGTATCTCATTTCGAACTAGCATATAGGTTAGGGAATTTACTTTCTGTTGCATTTTTTATACTAGCCTCCATTCTGATCACTTACCATAGGGTCAATCCCATCATGTCATGAGTACTTAACCCATTTCACTCCCTTCTTTTTTAATCATGACGTGGTGGTAGAGCCTTCTTTTACATGGGCTTCCTAGTTAGTTCCTCTCTAGCATTTGTCACCCATGCTGAAATTCTTGTAGGCTTGAGAGTCCTCTTTAGTCTCGCCATGTCTTATGCGTTGAAGCTTCATTCTTCTTCTTCTTCTTCGCTATCATTTTTTCTCTCCATTACCCTAGAGGCTCCCTTATGTTGTCAAATTGTATTACTGCATTGCATATTGACTACTTGTTTATCTTGGCCTTTAGTTGGCTTCATATGGACTCATGTTTAAGACATATTTTGACCATGTATTTCTGTACAAGTTAACCATGCAATCACTTAGCTTCTGCAACTTGACACCTTTACCCATGGATGGAACATTCGTCTAAGTGTCACTTACTAGTTTTCACTGCCTTCTTTCCTGGATTGTCCTATCCCGGTAACTAAGAACAACCGTCACGACACTCTTTATTTATCAATTGTCTTATAGCATTATTTTATTCTTTTCGGGCTTTGAATATGAAAAGACAAAAAAATTAAATATTTCGAAAAAAAGCGCCAGACAAGATATTTCTTCTGTTGATGGTAGCTATAGTGTAATGATTTTATTGGCTTATGAAAAAGCACAAAAAAGCTGTTAACTGCTCATTTGGGATGGTTTTAGTTTTTGACTTAGGAGAAGCCATAACCTTGTTTCAAGAGTCAGTACTCCCCTGGTTGGTTATCTCTTCCAATCATATGGGGGGTTTGTTTATGCCTCCTGCATGAAAAACTTATACAAAGTTAACATTTGTTTCCATAGTCAAACATGAGTCATGATTTTTTTCAAGGGAAGTTAACCTAAGTCGGCCTTTCTGCGGTGTCTCTTGAATCATTTTTCAGTTGGACTTCTCGGTCTTGTCAGTATCTTATTCTATCACATCAGATATTTGGTCATTTTCTTGTGCTGGTTTGAGAAGGTCTCCACTGACTTCTTGCCGACAGGTTTGCGTCTTATCGACTATGACATATTACTACGGAAGTAAACACAGACACTACTACATTTGGCGGAAATTACGACACTTGGTTCCGACGCTTTTGACCAAATGTCAGAAATTTCCCCAAATTTTTTCCATCCCGCCCGAAACCGTCGCTATACCGACGTTTATAGAAAAGTGTCGCAATACCGACACTTAGAAAAGTGTCACAATTGCGACGTTTGGAGGAAGACGTCGCAATTGCAACATATTAGCGTCGCTATTGAACAAGTACCCTCAACGTACAAGTGTGACACAATGTCTAAGTGTTGCAATTGGTGTGACTTATCCTAATAGTGATATTTTCTGTATTAGTGTCTTAAACTTTATAGCTACATAAAAATACGAAACTTATAACACGCGCTACATAAAAATAATTTGTATATGTTAAAGCAGGTGCATCTCAAAGAGGTGATCGTGGAAAGTTCCAATAACTCTCTCTCTGGGCATTGGATTGAGTCTTTGCTTTTAAAAGTGTTCGCAAGTAAACGGAGTGGTTTCTTGGCCTATCAATTTCAGCGACAAAGAAGGATGAAACGGTGACACGTGGCAAAGTCTACAACATGGATTAAAAGCCTGAAACCGATCAGAGTGAGTCATTGGGGGAATTGGACACAACTTTGTCTTGGTGAATCCAAATTAGATCAGACTTGTGGCATTTGAAAGAAGTTTCAGAGGGCTACTTCAGTACTGAATTTAAGATATTGAATATTTTCAATTACAGAGATAATTCAATTTCAATATCGAGCTCCTCAAAGCAAGTAAAAGGTGTGTATTGTTTTTCCCGAATTGCATAAATCTTGTTTGAAAAATCAGTTTGAAGTGATTCCAAGGGCCTATTGAGCATATATTTTAGTATTTCATTCTGAAATGCCTCCTAAAAATAATTCAACACCCATTAAGCCCTCAGAAATCTATACTATGACGCATGAAGAGCAAGAATTGCAGGATGAGATATCAAAATTACGGTACCAAGTGCAACAAGTTTCGATCTTACGAAGAGAAATCGAAGATGAAATAGATGGTTTAAAAGCAGAAATGGAGGCTAAGTTGGATGGTTTGAAGGATCAAATAATAGCTAATATGGATGATAAATTAGTGGAAGATCACAGCGAGCATCAACAACAAGTTCTCCAACTCTCAAAGGATAACCCAACCTTGGTGCAGAATCTAATGAAACAACAGGAAGATCAACATCACATCGAAAGAAGTTATGAAGCAGTCATAGAAACAAGAACTCAACAAGTACGATCAATTTCAGAGTATCTCAACAAGTGGAAGAAATTTCCTATAGAATATTCCACATGGGAGGATGAGAATTTTATACAGAAGCATCAAGAAATAATCAAGCGTTGAGGAAAACACTTGTTTGAAGGAGAGGGGCATGTTAAGTCCCTATATTAATAGTGTAGTCCCTTATTATGTTAGTGTAGCCCCACTTATTATTATTTTTGTACCCCTGTAACCCCCATATTGTTATTATTGTGCCCTTACATTATTATTGTTAGGTCGGCTAGGATTACATTGTGGCCCCACTAGGATTATATTGTGGCCCCATGGACTCCTATATATAGAAGGAGGTTTTGTTCATTTATGTAATGTATTGGAGGTTTCCCCCTCGAAGTGGCTTATTTATAAGGCATTGATATCTATTTTCTTCTATTTTTGGAGCTGGTTACACAACAGTCGCAATAGCTACATTAACGTCTAATATCACGCAGGCATTTGCCCTCCACTCTTGTAGAACAAAATTTACCCTCCATTCTCCCTCAGCTCTTGCAGAACAAAATTTTCCCTCAGCGTTCGCCCTCAGCTCTTTCAGAACAACATTCGCCCTCAGCTCTTGCAAAATGGTAAGTTCTTACTGCAGGCCCTTCCTCCTATAGTAGGGTTGAATCTATTTGGGTTTTTTTGGTCAATTCCATTGGATTGTGTTAGGCTGTAGGGTTCTCTCTAGATGTCAAGAGGCAAGATTCAATACCCTCTATTATCTTCATCACCCAATACAAGATTTAAATTTTTCCCAAAGAAACGCTTATTAATTTTGCAGCCATTATTTCTCCCTACTTTAAAAACCCTACATTTAAATGAAAACAAGCATTGCATTTCAACTACAAAAATCTATTAATGTTCAAATGTACATGTGTGCTACATTAACGTTTGATATCATGCGCGCGTTCGCCCTCCACTCTTGCAGAACAGCATTCGCCCTCAGCTCTTGCAGAACAGCATTTGCCCTCAACATTCGCCCTGAGCTCTTGTAGAACAACATTCGCCCTTAGCTCTTGCAGCACAACATTCACCCTGCATTCGCCCTCAGCTCTTGCAGAATATCATTCACCGTACATTCGCCCTCATCTCTTGCAGAACAACATTCATCCTCAGATCTTGCAGAACAACATTCGCCCTCAGAGCTTGCAAAATGGTAAGTTCTTACTGCAAGCCCTTCCTCCTATAGTAGGGTTGACTCTATTTGGTTTTTTTTTGTCAATTCCATTGGATTATGTTAGGCTGTAGGGTTCTCTCTAGATGTCAAGAATCAAGATTCAATACCCTCTATTATCTTCATCACCGAATACAAGATTTAAATTTTTCCCAAAGAAACGCTTATTAATTTGGTAGCCATTATTTCTCCCTGCTTTAAAAACCCTACATTTAAATGAAAACAAGCATTGCATTTCAACTACAAAAATATAATAGTGTTCAAATGTATATGTGTGCATCACTTGTGTAGGGTATTCCTTTTCCACTTTCACATTATCCAAGAATGTGTGCAGTATAGTTCATATTTTTGGTGATTTAGATTATCTTGAAAAAGCAAAGGTAAATTATTTCCCATGGAAAAATAAGGTTTTCCCTTTTTACTACTGGAAATGGTACAAAAAAGTTCCATTTCTACCTGAAACTCCAATGAAACAGGAACCAAATAAAGGCCATGTCCTCAATGAACATCATTTGGCTTTGAAAATGGCCATTGAACCATGTTGTTTCTTATATTACATCACGATAGTTTCTTAGGTCATTTCTTTTTTCTTGAGATGAAAAACAACCAAAGAAATTGTGAAGATCCTTTCAAGAAATAAATGACCATTTCTCAATCATATCTCAACTATTTTTTATTTTATTCAGTGGTTGCTTTCTTTGAGAGAAATTTGACACTTTTATAAGGAATATAACATAAAAACACAAAATGGGAAGGAATTGATGAGGTAGATGACCTTTAGTTGTTGTCAATTAAGAATTGATAATACACGATGCATGTTCTATACTACAAACTAGATTCCTTCATGGAGTTAGGAGACAGAGTATTGAATCAAAGTTGTAGTTTCTAACTTCTTGTATTGGTTCATCAATCTTGAAATTCAGACATTGCATGTCCTCATTGCTTCATGTTTGAATAATTTGCATCATATCGTACAATAGGAAATTAGGAATTATGATTATTATTACTTTATGGATATGTTAAGTTACTTTTAAGTTTGCATGGTTTAGTGTGAAATTATTCTTGTGTGCCCCTAGGCCCAGGTGAAGGAATGCTAAGGACTAAGAACCCTAGTTTTTAAATGGTATTGTTTCTTATACCCAAAAACCCCTCAACATCACTTCTTATTAGTTCTTAACAATAGTGTTGTAAACAATTTGAGAATAGATATAGTAAAATATCGCACTTCTCAAGATAAAGTCGTAAAGCTGAAGTGTGATACCATGTGTAATTCAATAGCCCCATTGTCTCCTCACCAACCTCTTTTCACTTCGGGCTAGCTCTCCTCCAACTCAAGGGGGGTTCTCCCTAGTAGATGTTAGGGATCTAATGGCCCAACCAAACCAAGTCAAGAGCCCCCTAACTCTATATGTTTACTACTATCAATCAAAATATTGAACAATAGGGTCAGACATGCATCCTGAAGATAAAATTGCCAGGGTATTTTTGGGTAATTTCAAAGGGAAAGTCCCCAAACACATATAATCAAGGAATTATAACGTGATTTCAAACACTAAATATCAACAAAATCGTTTAAAGGCTATTGAAAGGAAAAAGGTGATGGAAGATAGAAAGTGCCTTAATTAAATTCTCTAAGGATTTTTCAATAGTTGCTCCAAAAGCTTCACTTCAAGGCCCGTCAAGATCGTCTCCAACAATGCTATACCATCAACTTCAACAATGTTGCTCCAAAAATGTCCTCAAGGTCTTCACAACAAGTTTAATAGAAGTTTCTCCAGCAATATATTCAATAAGGTATTCATTGTCAACTCGTCTCTTGTTTGGGTGCCTTAATGTGCAATGACATGTTTCCAGAATTGAATTCAATGCAAGACATATTTGAAACTCTAACTCTGTCTTCCGGTGTCTTCTTAGAAATTATTTCATTTTTCATTTTGTTTTTTCAAATTAGATATTGTTTTCAAGTTTTTACATTTATAATTTTATTGCAATGTGGTAGACTGATCAGAGCAGTGCAGGAACAACCCCGAGACAGGATGATCGTGGAAAGAGGCCAGTAGAAGAACATGTAAAGTGCCATAATTTCTCTATCTTCAGGTATTTTAGTTATTTACATAATTGAAATAATATTAATTTTGTTCAAATATGCAGACACCTAGCCATGGTACGCTTGATGATTCCCTCTTTGAGGAAGAGCTTTCTTCATCCCTATCTCCAGTGTTCTTGTTGCGAAAAAAGGCACGAGATGCAAGGTCAGAATTTAATACTTTGATAGACGCACCTCAAACACCTAAAACAGAAGAGAGGATAAAAAAACTTATGAGCCAGCTAGATACATATCAGGTAATAATAAAAAGTCAAAAGGATATTTTTTTTTGTTTTGCATGAGATGAATTGTGATAGTTTGATTTTTAATTTTTACATTGACTAAACTAACAGCTCTATCACATTTTCTCCCTGACCTGGACCCTCCAAACAGATTACCCAGAACTAGGTCATTTATTCATCTAGACCAGCCAGATCTCAAGCTTCATAGTTCACCATCTCACAGTGGTCAGCACACTAGGGACAGAGAAACCCCTCCATCTACACCACCTGATATTCACTTCCTTCAAAAATTTGGGCTCTCTCACCCTAGATTTGCTCAACAGACTTCTGCTGGTCCTAATATCCCTATCATCCAAATACCAGCTGCTCAAGCCAACCCTGTACCTCATCAGAACATTATCATGGCAGCTTGGTATGCACCTTTAGTTTTACCTCAACCCTTGTTACCCTTACCCAATGATTATCAGTCAAAAATCCCACACTTCACTGCTAAAGAATCCATTACAGCTCAACAACATGTAGATAAGATGGAGGATTCTTTTGACTATATGGAAATTGATGATGAAACAATCAAAATCAGGATCTTTGCCCAAAGCCTAGGGGGTGATGTAAAGAAATGGTTTAAAAGCTTACCCCTTGGCAGTATCCAAGATCTCCCTGCATTATACCATACCTTCATAGACAAATGGGAAGTAGGAGCAAACCCTCGCCAGCTCCTAGCAGAATACATGAGCCTTAAAAGGAACGTAGGAGAGAGCGTCCACGATTACACCACTAGATTCAAAAATATTTACAATGCTCTCCCTCCACACATGAAACCTCCACAAGGTATGGCCCTGGCCAAATATCTTGATGGATTTTATGCTGACATGGCCTATGAGATGAGGGATAAATATTACACCACATTAGAAGACATGCAGAAAGGAGCCATAACTATAGAAGCAAACTTGATGGAAAAAAGGGCGAGATTAAAAGCTGAGAAAAGGGTAACATATAGGGATGATGCTGTAGCTTCCACTTCTGACCCAAATTAAGATAGATTATCTAAGAATGTGGAGAGAATACAACAAATGATGGAAAAAATGGTTGCCACAGTTAGCAATCAGAACAAAAACCAGAACCAAAATCAGAACCAAAACTTTAGAAGGAACAATAATGCTCCCAACAGGCAAAAATAATCAGATCAACAAGTTATTCCCCCATTCCAGAACTTTTTAGATGAAGATGTGGGAATCATAGAAGAGTCTGAAGGGAATACAATAAAAATGTTAGAAACAAGAGACTCAGTCCTTAACTGTGATTCAGGGGAAGATCAGCCTTCACTTGCATACGGGAATGAGGAATGGTTAGAAACTGAAGATTACAGATTAAGATTTGAAAATTCCATGTTACAGGTCAGGGAACAATATGAATTGAGGAGCAGAAAGAACCAAGAAAATTCCAAAACAAAGACTCCTGAGGTAACCATCAAGAAAAGACTTGATAAAACTTCTAAAGCATCTGCTAGAAGTAACAAATCAGCAGCTGAAGGTTCTGGTAAACACAAGGAAAAAGACAACCAAGACACTGAAGAACAAAGCCAACCAACTAGCAGCACTAGCACAGCAGTTAGTGCTCCTGATAAAACGATTCCTGACCCTATACATAATGAGAAATTATAAACTGATTCAGTCACCAAGGTGGCAAATAAAAAAGAGTTAAGCACTCCAAATACCCAGTCCACTTTCAATTTAGAAAGTGAGATTGCAAAAATCAAAATATCTGTACCATTGTCTGAGCTGGCCACTCAGCATGTATATAAAGGCCAAATTTTGAAAGCACTAAATTTAGGGGAAAACAATGATACTGTAAATTTGAATGATGATCAACCTTCCCTCTTGTTTGGTCCAAAGATTGAGGGAAAGTTTCAGGAGGGGGTAGTTCCACCTTTTTATATCAGTCTCAACATTCATCACAAGATACTTCACAATGCCATGCATGATTTTGGAGATTCACACAATTTAGTGCCTAAGGTAGTGATGGAGAGGCTTGGCCTAGAGATAACCTGACCGTACAAAGATCTGTATTGATTCGACTCTAGCAGAGTAAAATGCCTAGGCCTAATTAAAGACTTATGTGTGAGCTTGACCCAGATTCTAGCTAAATGTATGGTCATGGATGTTGTGGTGGAAGATGTACCACCCAAGTATGGCATGCGATTGTCGAGATCATGGGGAGACAAACTGCAAGGAACAATGCAGATGGATGGCTCCTATGCCACTATCCCTATATTTGGCCAACTCAGAAGACTGTATAGAGAGTCCCAGATGAAATTCCTAGTCAGTAGCCCCGAGAAGCCTGAAAATTCACCATTGTACTCGGTTCACACAGATTTGGATTCTTTCATTCTTTATAACGACCAATCCTTAGGAGAACCAGAATCTAAATGCAGAAATACAAGCAAGGACACGGAGCCCATGGACTTTATCATAATGGCTACCCTAGAAGAATATGATGAAGAAAGTTGTGGGCAGAATACTGAAAATGAAACTCAGAGTGAACCAGTAACACAGTGCGGTCAGCTTATTAGTCACACCCTTCAAACTAACACACCACGTGAAGAACAAGGCAACCCACAACCTAGTACAGACCCCAGAACACAACATGATGGCGAACCCCTGTGGGAAATGAATTTCGATGGCTCCTGTACTAGAAATAATGCTGGAGTAGGGGTGTGGCTACGTAACACAAAAAATGATCATGCAGAGAGCCATGCTGTGAATCTGCATTTCAAATGCACAAATAATATTACAGAATATGAGGCTCCTATCCTGGGTCTGAACCTAGGATAGCTGTGAGAGGAGAATCTGAGTTGGTAATCAAACAGGTGAATGGTGAATATACAATGAAACATCCCCGACTTAGAGCATACAGGAATGATGCGGTAGATTTATTGAAAACCTTTGTGGAATATGAATTGGTGTTTGTTCCCAGGAATAAAAACATCATGGAAAATGGATTAGCTTGACTGGCTAGTTCATATCCTAAAACTCTCCCTGACCAAAAAATCATTATTCAAACCAAGTTCAGACCTGCAGTGCTAGATAACGAAAAATATTGGCAGGTTTTTGAAGGAGATAAACAGATCGAAGATTTCCTAGTGGGCAGGAATGAGTTTGAATTTTATGATTCAGACTCAAAATCTGATGACATCTGCCCAAGTGAGGATCCCCCAAATGAACAAGAAACACCCTGTAACATAGGAATAAACACCTTTTCTGAGGAAACTGGAAGTACAACCGAAAAATGTGAAAATGAAAATAGCGAAGAGATAGAGATGTTGCAGGCCAAAGACAAGAACATACCCAGAGGCCTAGCACCCCTAGAGAACCTGTTTGACTTTGATGATGTAGCCAAAAATCCCACTATAGAACATGCAGAATCAAATGTATAAGAATGCAACATAGGCACTGAAGACAGCCCCAAAATGATAAAACTAGCTAAGTCTATACCTGCAGACATGAAGAACAAATACATTGACCTCTTTAAAGAGTTTATTGATGTGTTTGCATGGAGCTATGAAGACTTAAAGGCCTATGACACCAACATCATACAACACAAGATACCCTTGAAGGAAAATCAGAAGCCTTTCAGATAGAAACTTCGTATAATCAATCCGAAAAAATTGCCCGCAGTAGAGAAAGAGATCAAAAAGATGTACGATGCAGGCATTATAGTCCCTGTGAGGTTTTCTGATTGGGTGTCAAACTTAGTGGCCGTGAGAAAGAAAACAGGGGATATCAGATTATGCATAGACTTCAGAAACCTCAACAGAGCCTCCCTGAAAGACAACTACCCTTTGCCTAGAATGGATCATATCCTACAGAAGGTAGTGGGCTCTAAGAGAATATCCTTGCTTGATGGTTTTTCAGGATACAACCAAGTTCTTGTACTCCTAGAAGATCAACTCAAAACAACTTTTAGCACTCCTTCGGGCACCTTCATGTACGTGAAAATGCCTTTCGGACTGATGAATGCTGGAGCCACCTTCCAGAGAGCGATGGACATAGCTTTCTCAGATGAGATAGGGCACTTTATAGTTATCTACTTGGATGACTTGACTGTCTTTTCTAAAACCAAAGAGGAACATCTCAAAGACCTGAGGAAAGTTTTTGAAAAATGTAGAAGGTATGGCCTGTCCTTAAATCCTAAGAAAACTATTTTTGGGCTGCAAGAAGGTAAAATTCTTGGTCACATTATATCTGAGAAAGGGATTAGGATAGACCCACAGAGGGTTGAGGGAATGCTTCAAATTACACATCCGAGAAACATCAAGGAGTTGCACTCCTTTATAGGGAAGATCAATTTCCTTAGGAGATTCATTCCCAATCTTGTTGAGCACCTTAGGAAAATGACTGACATGCTAAAGAAAGGTGCAGGAATTAAGTGGACTGTTGAAGCCAAGAAATATTTTGAGTCGCTAAAACTTGCACTCACTTAGGCCCCTGTCCTTATTAGCCTAGACTTCTCAAAAGATTTTCTGATTTTTTCATTTGCCTTAGAGCACACCATAGCTGCAGTCTTGTTGCAGAAGAATTCAAAAGGTAACGAATAGCCAATTGCCTTCTTCAGCAAAGCCCTAAGAGACGCATCCTTAAAGTACAACATTATGGAAAAGCAGGCCTATGCCCTGGTAAAGGCCTTAAAAGACTTTAGGGTGTACATTCTTCATTCTCACACCATTTCTTATGTGCCAAATGTAGTGGTCAAAGATATCTTGTCCCAGGACCCTGATGGGAAGAGGGGCAAATGGATTGCTACAATCTTGGAATACGACCTTGAAATAAAACCCACCAAGCTGATCAAAGGTCAAGGCCTGGCCCAGTTAATGGCTGAATCTAACTTGCAGGCCCTTGACATTAATATGATAAATGCCTTGGATGAGCAGGAAGGATTACCCCATCTAACTGTTGAGGAGCAGTTTCAAAACTCTCCTTGGTATACTGATATCCTTTACGTGCTCACCCGCCTCAATGCCCCTCCAGAACTGTCCAAGACTAAGGCCAGATTCATAAAAATCAAAGCTAGAAATTACTGCATGTTGAATAAGAATCTATATTGGAAAAATCCAAATGGCCTATTGCTGAAATGCTTGTATGAACCTGAAGCTGAAAGAATTAAACAAGAATTCCATGCCGGGGAATGTGGAGGCCACCTGAGTTGGAAAGCCACTGCAAATAAGATACTCAGGGCTGGTTACTATTGGCCTACACTCTTTAATGATGTCCATAAAATGATAACTGCCTGCCACAAATGTCAGATATTTGAAGGCAAAAGAAAGCTCCTTCCCCTCCCTTTACAACATATCACCGTAGAAGGCCCCTTCATGCAATAGGGCCTAGACTTTATAGGAGAAATTCATCCTGCCTCCTCTGGACAACATAAATGGATCCTAACTGCCACAGATTACTTAACTAAATGGATAGAAGCCATACCCACTAGGAATGCCATTGATTCTATCATCATTACGTTCCTAGAAGACTTCATCCTATCTCGGTTTGGTTGTCCAAGGAAAATAATTACTGACAATGTTGTTGCTTTCGGATCCAAGAGAATGGTTGATTTCTGTCACAGGTATGGAATAGCACTTGTTCATTCAACAACCTATTACCCCCAGGGTAATGGATTGGCTGAATCATCTAACAAAAGCCTGGTCACAATCATTAAGAAGCTGCTGGAAGAAAAAAAAAAGTCATGGCATAAAAATTTGGTACATGCTTTGTGGGTTGACAGGCTCACCACAAAGAAATCCATTGGCATGTCACCATTCCAGCTTGTTTATGGAATTGAAGCAATTTTTCCTACCAGTTTGGGAGTGCCTATGGTCAAACTTGTCCAAGAGATTCAGACAGAGGAAAACAGCATGGTGAGATGGATCAATGAAACTATCCATCTGCAGCAAACAAGGGAGCAGGTTTAGAGTAGAGCCGTCAGAGTGCAAGAGAGAATAAAGAGGCAGTTTGACAAAAGAGCCAAAGCTTCAGATTTCAAAGTTGGGGAAAAGGTCCTGAAATGGGATTCAAGGAAAAAGGACAAAGGCAAACATGGAAATTTTGACAGCTTGTGGAAAGGTCCATACATCATCCAGGCCACTGTGGGTCCTAATGCATTTTTCTTACAAGAACTTGATGGTACAGAGCTGTTTGGGGGTCCTGTTAATGGCAGGATGCTCAAACATTACTTCTGCTAATTTTCATTTCCAGTTCCATTTCCATTGTACATACCATTGTAGTTTTACTTTCAAGAAAACAAAGAAAATGTTCCCAAAAATAGAGAAGGTAGAGGTTCAAACATGCTCAAGACATGGACCTCTGAAAATTGAAAAATATTGGCTCTAATATGATCAAAATCTCAGCCAACGAAAGAAAAGAAGATAGTCCTAACATGCTCTAAACCTGGATCGGCAAAGGAAAAGATGAATCAGCTCTAACATGCTTAAAACCAGAGCTGAAATGAAGAGGAGAAGTGACTCTAAGATGCTCAAAACCTGAGTCACAGAGAAAGAAGGATGTTTCTAAACTACAGATTTCATGCCTTCACAGTTTTGTTTTCAGTTTTCCACAAGTCTTCACTTCAGCAAGTCAGACAGTCTAATCCTGGCTTGGCTGTTTTTCAATTTCCTGTCTTAGAATGTAGGAGAAGAAATATGTTGGACAGTTTAATCCGAGCAGATGTTAGATTAGGTAGAGAAGCATATGAGGCCAACTGCTTAATCTGGTCTCATGGAGTAATAAGGGTAGAAGTAGAATAGGTTTGTTTTTGTTTTGAAAATAAAATGTAAAGGGTCTGCTACCTCAAATGCACCCTAAAAAAGAAAAGATGCTAGGACTATAGCTTGGGTAGGCAGATTGGTTGGGAAATATTTCTGCTGATGTTTTTATCATATTCTGGCAGCTAAAAATTGAAGAAAGGAAGGGATGTGCCAAGCAGCGGGCATCTGGCCTACTTCAGAGGTCATTTTTGGTTTATTGACTCCTTCAAGAAGAAGCCATCCCCATGTGGAGCCACTGTTAGCCCCCCTGTGGAATTCTTGACAAGCAAGCTGGGGGCTATGTCATTTTGGAGACCTTCAAGGAATGCATCTCCCCTGAAGACACATCATCCTTGAAGTCTCTCTGTGCTTTTCCTTATTCAAGTCCCCTCTACTGGTCCCTTTCCCAAAGGCCTACATTGCCCCTCTTACTCTTTCAAAACACCACTTTTTACTCCTGTCCCCTTTGACAAAGTCCCTCTTTTTCCCTTCTTATTTTCCCTATCAACCCCCTAAATCCCCTCTAAAATCCCTGCATCCCTTGTGTTCCCAAATTCCCCCTCCATCGCCCTATCGTTACCCTTTGGAGGCCTCAAAATACATTGAAAATGGGTTAAATACCCACTTTGGACCTTATAATAGGCCTAGCCCCCTCCGCATTAGCCCACGCCTTTTCTTCTCCATATAACCCAGCACAGTAACCACTCGCCAAAGCAAAGGGGCGCTTATCGCGTTTGTCCATTGGAGCAAACCCAGCCATAGATCTTAGCCGATCGGATGGCGAACGTTAAATCTTCAGCGCCCGCGTATCCCCTGCCTTTTTCCATGTTGGGCCATCGCCGTCTGTTTCTCCCGCCAAATCAACGGTCCACAGTCCTTCCACCCAGTGGACCCTGCCGTGCACTATTCCTAAACCGCCCAGGATGCACGATGTTTAATGAAGATGCACGCGCGATAGTCCATGTCCCGCCCCACTGACCGTCGTCCTCCGTCGTCGATCTTCGCCACGATCAACGGCCCAAATTTGTTCTCCCACTGCTGACTTCTCCACTGTCCCGGGTCCCGCCACGTCACCTCCACATGCGTCCTCCATACTTCCTCCCATCCCATTGCATATAATATGTTTGTTCCGATTTTTTCAACTTTTTTCGTCCATTTTCGCTCTGCATACCGCCACCTCCTCCAGAATGGATTCCCATTGTTCCCCTGCATCTTTCTCTGCCATGTCACCGTCTGCACCACCTTTCTCCTCCTCCACATCATCCGTCACCCCATCCATTGTTTTCTTTGCAGGTTTCATGTTTCGCAGGGTTTTCAACAAAGAATAACCGCCATGTTGCACGATCTCCGTCAGAGTGACGGGTGATCGAGGAAAACCATGTGCAGAGGTTGTATTAAGGGCTTGATGTTACAGGAAACGTCTGGAGGTGTTTGCGCCATAAATTCATCAACATGCAAGGTTTAAACTCTACCAACTCTCTGGCGCCATTAAAAGCTCGGAATGTATGAACAAAAATAGTACGGGAACAGCAGAGAGCTCGAGGAAAGAAATGGAAAAATTATGAGGTTCTTCAGGGATTTTTAGAAGGCAAAAGAACCAGGTTGAAGACCCCGAGGATCGATCAAAAGGTCCTAAGCACAAGCAAAGGTAACATCAGGGTTTATTCATCAGCAGAATGTTTTTCTTCATCAAGTACAGGGTGTCCATATAGCTTTTATTATACATAATGTCCCTGAAGGAATTTCCACCCTAACATCAGTTCAAAACCACCAGAGCATTTATATGACAGACTCCTTAGTAGTTTATTTCATTTTTGGTCAAATCACTAGACACACCACAGCCGAAGATATCAAAATCATATCCGGAAAAGATCACTCTTCTACAAGGGAGGTGACAGAGATTAAATACACAACATATAAATAGAATGGGTCTCAGCCCTGCATTCATTTTTGTGTTTAATGTTACATTTAGTATTCACCTACCCCCTCAGTCGATCTTATGTTCATCCTTCAACTATAAATCTCAGAAAGAAACATTGTAACGGGGTTGGCTGTTGATGAGATTTTAGTGAAACACAAGTATTTTACTCTCGAGACAAGTTCTCTGTGTAATATTGTAAGATAGGCTGAGATTTGATGTATTCAGACTGAATGTTCAAGCTATGGGCTATGGTGTACCTAATTGGTGTTGTTTTTAATATGACAAGCGTATTCCTTTGGATCCTGATCTAAAGCAGCTGGTGATGTTTTCCTTTCTCTGTATTTGTGATTGACTTGCTTTCATTTCATTACGCTTCTTCAGGCTCGCATCAGAAGTTTGGCATAAGACTTACCCTTGATAAGTACCTTATGTTGCTGCTCTCCCAGCCTTTTATGTTTTCTGCTTAGACGTGAATATGAATATTGGTTTCAATTGATTTAACCAGTGTAGTTGATGTTATTGCCTGCTCTCTGATGTATGAATTGATGAAATCTATGTTTAGATGTTCTTGTTAGGATTTAGTTGGATGTGTTGAGAACACTGGGAGGTCTAGAACATCGCCTCCGCCTCACTAGGATCTTTCCATCCGAATTAACCCTCTCTAAGATCCCTTGTCTTGCCTCTGATTTCGCCCAAGTAGGTCTGGAGTTAAATGACCTCTGACCTGATCTATAGACAAGATTGGAAGGTTCCCCTCTTTTCATTTTCAGTCCTTAATGTCCCATTCCAACTATCATCTCTAAGAATCCAGATGCTCTGGATGACTACCCAAACCGAAAGCTTGCACATTGACCACGAGTAAATCCTTTCTTGACTCAATTGCCCAATGGCCTAAATGTTCCCTGAGTTATCTGTCTTAGCCTAATCCCCTCTATGACTCATCCTTGTCTTATATTGGACCTTCCTTTCCTGATTCCCAACAACCAAACACAAACAATCAAACAAACAACCCTGAGCCTATAACTAGCCTAAAATCATAACTTAGAGCCTCAAAAATATACTCTTTGACTCATATAGAGAGATCCCTCTCTAGACCTAGGAGGGCTAGATCCTAAGTTCTGAAAGTGGTTCTATGTTTTCTCATCTTTTGGTCTTGTCAACCTGGCCAAAACATGGGAACCCCAACATAATGGCGACTCCACAGGGGAACTCTGAGTGCGTTTCACCTTAAACATTCGTAGAAACTTAGAAAATTAGAACTCTGGTTAGGTTGACACTAAGTCACTCCTTTCTTGAATTGACCTCCATTTTTGAGTGTCCATCATACTCTTAGACAGAGCCTGGAAAGGGCTAGGTAGCCTCCGGATCCCACTTTCTTCGGAAGTGGCATATCTGGTAAATGCCCTCCCAGTCAATCTCTGGTTGGAGTTTGTTTTTGAGGAGATTCCTGAAAGGTGATAATGCCTGAGTACTATGGTGGACAGTGTAACCCATTAGACATACCCTGAAACCCTCCACCTGGCGACCCCATTGTTCCCAAATGAAAATACTCCACTGGTGATCAGTAGGCCTGCTGATTATCTTGGTTTCACAATCAGACTCCACCGGGAGACTAGCCCCTTAGACAACATTAACCACAGTAGAAGTAACAAGTAGGGTTAAGTTGCTTGGCTAGGAAAATAACATTCTGGCTTTCAGAACCATCCACACGAGAGCTTATCCCAACCCTGACCCACCTGAAATAGTTGACAATATGAAGAGTATCCTCAAGGGGACTCCTACATTTAAAAGACCAACTATTTCCAGTCACATTCATAGAGCTAATTCTGCACCAGAAGACCTAACAGCTCTATCACATTTTCTCCCTGACCTGGACCCTCCAAACAGATTACCCAAAACTAGGTCATTCAGTCATCTAGACCAGCCAGATCTCGAGCTTCATAGTTCACCATCTCACAGTGGTCAGCACACTAGGGACAGAGAAACCCCTCCATCTACACCACCTGATATTCACTTCCTTTAAAACTTGGGGCTATGTCACCCTAGATTTTCTCAATAGACTTCTGCTGGTCCTAATATCCCTTTCATCCAAATACCAGCTGCTCAAGCCAACCCTATACCTCATCAGAACATTATCATGGCAGCTTGGTATGCACCTTTAGTTTTACCTCAACCCTTGCTACCCTTACCCAATGATTATCAGTAAAAAATCCCACACTTCACTGCTAAAGAATCCATTACAGCTCAGCAACATGTAGATAAGATGGAGGATTCTTTTGACTATATCGAAATTGATGATTAAACAATCAAAATGAGGATCTTTGCCCAAAGCCTAGGGGGTGATGTAAAGAAATGGTTTAAAATCTTACCCCCTGGCAGTATCCAAGATCTCCCTGCATTATACCAGACCTTCATAGACAAATGGGAAGTAAGAGGAAACCCTCGCCAGCTCCTAGCAGAATACATGAGCCTTAAAAGGAACGTAGGAGAGAGCGTCCATGATTACACCACTAGATTCAACAATATTTACAATGCTCTCCCTCCACACATGAAACCTCCACAAGGTATGGCCCTGGCAAAATATCCTGATGGATTTTATGCTGACATGGCCTATGAGCTGAGGGATAAAGAGTACACCACATTAGAAGACATGTAGAAAGGAGCCATAACTATAGAAGCAAACTTGATGGAAAAAAGGGCGAGATTAAAAACTGAGAAAAGGGTAACATATAGGGATGACACTATAGCTTCCACTTCTGACCCAAATTATGATAGATTATCTAAGAACGTGGAGAGACTACAACAAATGATGGAAAAAATGGTTGTCACAGTTAGCAATCAGAACAGAAACCAGAACCAAAATCAGAACCAAAACTTTAGAAGGAACAATAATGCTCCCAACAGGCAAAAAGAATCAGATCAACAAGTTATTCCCCCATTCCAGAAATTTTTAGATGAAGATGTGGGAATCATAGAAGAGTTTGAAGGGAATACAATAAACATGTTCGAAACAGGAGACTCAGTCCTTAACTATGATACAGGGGAAGATCAGCCTTCACTTGCATACGAGAATGAGGAATGGTTAGAAACTGAAGATTACAGATTAGGATTTGAAAATGCCATGTTACAAGTCAGGGAACAATATGAACTGAGGATCAGAAAGAACCAAGAAAATTCCAAAACAAAGACTCCTGAGGTAACCATCAAGAAAAGACTTGATAAAACTTCTAAAGCATCTGCTGGAAGTAACAAATCAGCAGTTGAAGGTTCTGGTAAACACAAAGAAAAAGACAACCAAGACACTAAAGAACAAAGCCAACCAACCAGCAGCACTAGCACAGCAGTTAGTGCTCCTGATAAAACGATTCCTGACCTTGTACATAATGAGAAATTACAAACTGATTCAGTCACCAAGGTGGAAAATAAAACAGAGTTAAGCACTCCAAAGACCCAGTCCACTTTCAATTTATAAAGTGAGATTGCAAAAATCAAAATATCTGTATCGTTGTCTGAGCTGGCCACTCATCATGTATATAAAGGCCAAATTTTGAAAGCACTAAATTTAGGGGAAAACAATGATACTGTAAATTTGAATGATGATCAACCTACCCTCTTGTTTCGTCCAAAGATTGAGGGAAAGTTTCAGGAGGGGGTAGTTCCACCTTTTTATATCAGTCTCAACATTCATGACAAGATACTTCACAATGCCATGCATGATTATGGAGCTTCACACAATTTAATGCCTAAGGTAGTGATGGAGAGGCTTGGCCTGGAGATAACCCGAACGTAGAAAGATCTGTATTCATTCGACTCTAGCAGAGTAAAATGCCTAGGCCTAATTAAAGACTTATGTGTGAGCTTGACCCAGATCCTAGCTAAATGTATGGTCATGGATGTTGTGGTGGCAGATGTACCACCCAAGTATGGCATGCTATTGTCGAGATCATGGGGAGCCAAACTGCAAGGAACAATGCAGATGGATGGCTCCTATGCCACTATACCTATATTTGGCCAACATAGAAGACTGTATAGAGAGTCCCAGATGAAATTCCTAGTCAGTAGCCCCGAGAAGCCTGAAAATTCACCATTGTACTTGGTTCACACAGATCTGGACTCTTTCATTCTTTATAATGACCAATCCTTAGGAGAGCCAGAATCTGAATGCAGAAATACAAGCAAGGACATGGAGCCCATGGAATTTAGCATAATGGCTACCCTAGAAGAATATGATGAAGAAAGCTGTGGGCAGAATAATGAAAACGAAACTCAGAGTGAACCAGTAAACAGTGCGGTCAGCTTATTAGTCACACCCTTCAAGCTAACACACCACGTGAAGAACAAGGAAACCCACAACCTAGTACAGACCCCACAATGAAACATGATGGCGAACCCCTGTGGGAAATGAATTTTGATGGCTCCTGTACTAGAAATAATGCTGGAGTAGGGGTGTGGCTACGTAACACAAAAAATGATCATGCAGAGAGCCCTGTTGTGAATCTGCATTTCAAATGCACAAATAATATTGCAGAATATGAGGCTCTCATCCTGGGTCTGAACTTATTGAAAAAATTAGGAGCCCATAGGATAGCTGTGAGAGGAGACTCTGAGTTGGTAATCAAACAGGTGAATGGTGAATATACAATGAAACATCCCCAACTTAGAGCATACAGGAATGATGCGGTAGATTTATTGAAAACCTTTGTGGAATATGAATTGGTGTTTGTTCCCAGGAATAAAAACATCATGGAAAATGGATTAACTTGCATGGCTAGTTCATATCCTAAAACTCTCCCTGACCAACAAATCATTAATCAAACCAAGTTCAGACCTGCAGTGCTAGATAACGAAAAATATTGGCAGGTTTTTGAAGGAGATAAACAGATCGAAGATTTCCTAGTGGGCAGGAATGAGTTTGAATTTTCTGATTCAAACTCAAAATCTGATGACAGATGCCCAAGTGAGGATCCCCCAAATGAACAAGAAACACCCTGTAACATAGGAATAAACACCCTTTCTGAGGAAACTGGAAGTACAACCGACAAATGTGAAAATGCAGATAGCAAAGAGATAGAGATGTTGCAGTCCAAAGACAAGAACATACCCAGAGGCCTAGCACCCCTAGAGAACTTGTTTGACTTTGATGATGTAGCCAAAAATAACACTATAGAACATGCAGAATCAGATGTAGAAGAATGCAACATAGGCACTGAAGACAACCCCAAAATGATAAAACTGGCTAAGTCTATACCTGCAGACATTAAGAACAGATACATTGACCTATTTGAAGAGTTTATTGATGTGTTTGCATGGAGCTATGAAGACTTAAAGGCCTATGACACCAACATCATACAACAAAAGATACCCTTGAAGGAAAATCAGAAGCCTTTCAGACAGAAACTCCGTAGAATCAATCCGAAACAATTTCCCGCCGTAGAGAAAGAGATCAAAAAGATATATGATGCAGGCATTATATTCCCTGTGAGGTTTTCTGATTGGGTGTCAAACTTAGTGGTCGTGAGAAATAAAACAGGGGAGATCAGATTATACATAGAATTAAGAAACCTCAACAGAGCCTCCCTGAAAGACAACTACCCTTTGCCTAGAATGGATCATACCCTATGTTGGGCCGTTAATATGCCATTATTATTATCACTTGTGAACGCTTATTCCACCCATTTCTACCATTCTTCATCACGTCATTTATTATAATTTATTATTTAAATCCATTTTATGATGATTTATGCTTCTATGAATGAATGTTATTTATTCTCCTTTAATTCTAATAAATTGATGATTATGAATTATTTTATCAATGATAGTTTTAATAAGTTGGTTATAACATTATTCACCATTTTTAGCCTCCAAGATAATTTCCAGATTGAAGACAAGATAACTAAGGGTTTATCTCATTAATTTCTTTGTTTTTGGGTTAAACATGACTGGGAATAATAATTAAATTATGGTTTAATTAATTATTCCATGAGGAAAATCAAATAAATATAGGTTTGTTTAATATTTTTGGGGTGACCTATTTTACCATAAAGTGAAAGCAAGCTTACTTAGGGTAAAATCGATCTTACATGGTGCAATTGGTATCCATATCACCCAATTAGTAAAAATGACACAGGCAATGCATTGCCTCAAATATGGCGAGTGTCAAGCAAATCGTACTTAATCGAAGTGACGTTGTAAGAACACAATCACTAGACAACAAAAGGGATGTTTGGAGAGAACTGAGGTAGATAGTAAAGTCAAGGACTAGACCCTAGAGGGAGGACATGACCTCTGAAAAAAGTTCTTTTTTATGAGGAGGGTACTTGTGTCAAGGCTGCGGGGGAGGCATACCTATGCCTGCCGAGACAAAGTACAAAGAATAGTGTGTCCAGTAAACAAGGGACCGAACCATAAAGTACAACCGGCATAATCATGATCCAGATAAAAATACAATGAGGAATCCCACATACATGTTGTTCCTGGGAGAACAGTTAGGAATTATACAATAATATCTGAGTACATGAGATACAAATACAACCCAAATGCCCCCTGTGAATGGGGAAGGGCTCACAAAATATGAGTGATACATGCAAATCGAAGAGGCGCTGCAAGCGGCTAAGGCTGACATCATCAAATATATGGAGCTGCATCAAAGGCTGCAGTGAAGAGGTCATCCGGGCATGTGGGGGGCTACCTGCAGGGCCACCCCCTCATGAGGGCTGAGACATCTCACACATACCCTGGAATCACCAAAAGCTGCTGCTGCATCACTGAACCATCAAGCATACGGATCTCAATCATGCTGAAAGGAGCTAGAGAAACAATCAAGTCAAAGGGTAGTGAGCGATCCCTTTGCCTGATCCGAGGCACCGAACAAGAGTGGAAGCGGGAACTGCTGCACACCGCCCCTCTAGACCAAGCCTGAATGAACAAAGCCGATGTCGACAGAGACAGAGGTCCTATAGGTGAGGCAACAGAGATCCTCAACTAAGGCAACAGAGAAAGTTAACAGAGAAAGCATGACAGAACACACTGGAATGACTATGAAGGGGAAATGGGTGACCTGAGAGCACAGACGACTTCCCTTGTTAGAGCATAAAGAGCATGAATGACATGGCAGCGACTGACACAAGATCATAAGGGATAAGGGACAGTGGGACTGAAGGTCATAATCTGCAACACAAGAGAGAGACCAAGCAATGAAGGATGGAGGGCTATAGTGGGGTACTAAGAGACGTGGTATAGACTCCATGGAGGCAATGATGACTCATCTTGGATGCTCTAAACAAGGGTGACTCGATGGTGCTGCCACACAGTAAAGGCCCTAATGGGGGACCTCGGAAGCATGAGTACAAGGTGGGAACTCATGACGAAAATCGACACGAACATGGACAAGTAAGGGGGAAATATGGTGCCCCAAGTACAAGTGGCGTGAGGAAATTCGATTTTAAATGGAGGTGAGGTAACTTCTCGTGGACGAAATGGGTCCTGGTGAAGTAGGAAAAATGAAAAAATAGATGCGGGCTATCTAAAAGAAAATAAAACATGCATTTCAGAGGGGAAATGCTAAGGGTAATATTTCTTAAGATAGAGTGCATTGCGAGGGTTAGGAAGGGGATGGCCTTCAAAATCCTCTAAGAGGTATGCCCCTTTGCCAAGATCCTTACGAATGATGTAAGGGCCTAGCCATAATGAGTCAAACTTACCATGACCTAGGACATCATGGGCCTGGTCATATACTAGAACAAGTTCGCCTTCGCGAAAGGTGCGAGGCTGGACTTTTCGGTCATACTGAGCTTTGGTGCATTTGTTGGCTGCTTCCATGGTTTGCAAGGCAACACGGCGGTCTTCGGAGGCACGCTCAAGCATGATAAGTCGTTGTTCTAGCGGTGGGGTGTCAGGGAGAAGTTCAACGGCTAGTTGTAGAGAAGGAATTTCACACTCGATTGGTAAGACAACCTCCTCTCCAAAAACGAGGTGAGGAGGGTTATGGTTGGGGGGCAGAGGTGCCCCCAAGCATGGTGTGGTCATGCCAAAATGTATTTAGAAAAATGGGAATCTAAACACATTTTAATGATGTGGTGTGCCATTTGTTTTGGTTATGGTTATGCGGTTTGAGAAAGGAAATGGAGGATTACCAATCTCTTTTGGTACTGCATATAGGGATCAAATGGACTTTAAGTTTCCGAATTGGCATACCTGGTGTCACTATCCCAAAAGGAGGATTCGGAGATAATGAACTGATGCTCTCGTAGAAAAGCTATAGATTGGTCAACAATAATGTCTAAGAGACTGGGTTGCTGATGTAAGATGAGGGAACGATAAGGGGTATCGTCCCGAGAGTGATCTGAAGTGATATGGGACTCTAGAGGTTCTTCTAAATGTGAAAGAATACGGGGTCTAGAGTCAACACGACCAGATACACTAGGAGAGTGGTGGAGAATGGCTTCTCTTGGTCTCTCAAATGTGGGTGCCCCCTTACCCAAACATTGGGTTTCGATGTAATGGCCACAAGGTGGATGTGGTGTGAACGCATGGGTTTGATGTAAGGGGGAATAGATAAAGTCAGGGGTGGGAATTTCTTCCATAATGTCGTCATCGTGATAGAAGATGGGGTGACTGGTGGAAGAAGAACCACCTGACGTGGTGAAGTGGCCTGAATCATCATCATGAGAAGAGAGGTTCACATGCGCATCGTCACAAGGGGTGACCGAAGAGTAAGTAGATAAAGGATCTACCGATGTTGAGCCCAAGATGGCCGCTGAAGGAAGGTCAAGTGAAACAACAGGGGAGGATTCAAATGGAATGTTCCCCAAGGGTCTCATGGATGATGATAGGTAGAAAATGTTGGACGAAGGCTCCGTCATCTCGACATCCGGAGGGGGAATGTCAATGGGAGCAGTCATATCTGGTAGTTCTGCTGAAGCAGAATGCGCAAATAGGAGAGAGGTGGACTCATTGCGCTTGGCCTCGAATTGGTGGACCGCAGCGATAGAGGTGCGGAAGTCCGTGAGGCAGGGACAAAGATGGGTGGAATGGCCATGGAGATCACACAAAGCACAGGGGTGATTGGTGTGAATAGTCTTGGGGTTCTTGGCCGCGGTCGCGGAAGGAACAGAGGCTTCTGGGACCACGGACTCAGGGAACGTGACATTAACCATGGGCTTGAGATGAAGTAATTCAGGACAGGTATGGGAGGCGTGACTGACAACATCACACAAAGCACACTGGATGGTATGCTTTGGGGGCTGAGGAGGAGCAGAGTTTGTAGGGGCAGCCTTGTCCTTTGATGCCCCCTTGTGAGCTTTGCCCTTCTTACCCGAAGAGGTCACAACAGGAGGGGGTGCCTGTTGAGGTGACTGAGGCACTGATGCAGCGGGAGAAGTCATAGGGACCGGTTGAACCGGGGTCAAAGCGATATAAGGTTTAGGCTGACCAGGCAAGGTGGGGGCTGGAGGATCAAGGTACCAAACGGGAATCCCAAGGGTCAAGTTAGGAAGAGAGAGGGTGGCCATTACTGGTACCGTGTACACTCCTGGTGGGGGAGCTAGGAACGGTATCTGACCAGAGGGGTAATGGCCAAGTGGGACGGCTCCTAAATGGCTAAGGCCTGGAAGAACCGTGCCAGGGGGATAAAGGGGCTCATGACTACCAACTACAGGTGAAGGGCTAGGAGCAAGTTGCGGAGGGCAAGGTTGCTGACTAGCCAAAGCAGGTTGCTTGAGAGCAGACCGAGACGATTGCATCATGCAAACATTCGATGAGCTGGAGTCAGAGATAGGAGGAGGGGGAAGATTAGGAAAAGTTCCAAGCAGGGAGGAATCTTTGTAAACGCCGGGGGAGACACTGGTCAAGGAATCGACGGTTTGCTTGTTGGCTACAGAAGAGATGGTCGTCTCAGGTGAGGTCTGAGATTTTGGCTCATGATATGTCAACCGGTCAATGGTGACTATCTTTCCATTATGGGGGAAAGACATTCCTAAGGAAACCGCTGGAAGGGGACACAGACAGGCATAGGTGGTTTCTGCCCAATAGAGCTGTTGTAGTTCAGCTGGCGCTGGATGTGACTTCGACACACACAAACAGAGTCTTCCCAGCAAGGGTAATAGGACACCACGGAAGAGGCCAATGGGCTGAGGCGCGGCCGTCCCACGCTGAAGGGTGATCATGGAAGGCCACTGGGAGTCCGAGTTGCTTCCCAAACCGAAGCGACATCACGTGTGGATGCTCCCTCATCACTCATACACCGGGTAAACGTTGGCGTTCCTGATTTTCACGCGTTCCGGATTTTGACTGGGATTTGGAAGGCGACAGAAGGAGGAAGAGGAGGATGGTCCGATGGAGTGGCATCGAAAACAATCATTTGGTCATCAGCAGGATCTACAGCACCCAGGGCAGATAGCAGAGCCTTCTTTTGGGAAGGGCACGATTGGAGGACTTCCAATGTGGAAATGGCAGCAGGAGATTGCGCCAAATCATCTACTATGCTATACGAATGAGCAGCTCGAACAGAAGCAGCATTTCGGCGTAATGGTCCTTTAGGAATCTTGGTATGAACCTCAACTTTGGGTTGAGGGATATGTAAGGGACCATTGGGTGTCGAAAGAGGCTTTGTAGAACCGGAAGAAGGGGACTCGAGGGCAGACTGAGCGGGAGGCTTGGGGTACTGGCGAGACCGAGTTTGAAGGTTAAGGTCGACGGTTAGAGGCGGATCAGAGTTCATCATGAGGATCTGGTAATTGGAGGAACCAGAAGGGGAAGGTGGAGTGGCCACCTGTCCGTCAGGTGGTTGGGTAGCCATGAATCCCTGATGTGCATCCACCTGTGCTTGAGGGGGCGGGGAGTGCTGTTGCAGGGGTTGAGAAGGCAAGGGAGGCGAAAGTGCATATGCTGGAGGAGTTGGCGCGCCAGGCTGTGGATAAGGGTAATGGTTAGGTTGGGCAACATTGAGGTAAGCAGGAGGTTGGGCAAAAGGATGAGGCATGCCGTATCCTGGATGCATGCTACCGGGAGGGGGAGAAGTGCAGGAAGCGGTGCCCCCTCCCCCAGGAAAACCATAGCTCATGTGAGGTTGAGCGGATGGATGAGAGATGGGTCCAATGATACTGTTGGCGGCATGAGGTGCCCCCGGTGTATGGGCATCATTGGGTGTGGGAAGGTCAGGTAGGACAGTAGGATCATAACCTATCTGAGCGTAGATCAGGTCATACTTTAACGCCATTTGGAGGGCATCTTCTTCGGTTTGAGGAAAATGGGATGCGACATCTTTCCCGATAGGGGACAAGAGAGATCTAAGGAACCATTCCATGTAGACACGATCTTCGAAGGGAGGAGATTGGCATAAGCTCTGTCGTCTTCGCCATTCCTGGACATGGGTAGAAAGGCAGGTCGAAGAGGTTTGCTTGAAGGAAGTCAAGAGTTCGATACCAGTGTCATAACGAAGGGGAAGCTGGAAGTAAGATAAAAAAGCCCGGGCAAGAGTTGCAAAGGTGGTATGGGAGGAAGTGGGCTGATCAACATACCACTTAGAAGCTTCGCCTGTAAGCGTGCGTTGGAACAATCGAAGACGAATAGAGTCATCGGTAATGGAGGTCGATGAACACCACATGTGTATGATCATAACCTGTCTGAGCGTAGATCAGGTCATATTTTAACGCCATTTGGAGGGCATCTTCTTCGGTTTGAGGAAAATGTGATGCGACATCTTTCCCGATAGGGGACAAGAGAGATCTAAGGAACTAGTCCATGTAGACACGGTCTTCGAAGGTAGGAGATTGACATAGGCTCCGTCTTCTTCGCCATTCTTGGACATGGGTAGAAAGGCGGGTCAAAGAGTTTTGCTTGAAGGAAGTCAAGAGTTCGATACCAGTGTCATAACGAAGGGGAAGCTGGAAGTAAGATAAAAAAGCCCGGGCAAGAGTTGCAAAGGTGGTATGGGAGGAAGTGGGTTGATCAACATACCACTTAGAAGCTTCACCTGTAAGCGTGCGTTGGAACAATCGAAGACGAACAGAGTCATCGATAATGGAGGTAGATGAACACCACATGTGGAAAGATTGAACATGATTTTAAGGATCTTCTCTAGCATGGCCTTCAAACTTTGGGATGTCGGAAGGGAGCTTTGTCGGCATAGTAGGCCAACTAGCATCATGGTGTATAGGGTCGTTTATCAACCGGTCCAAATCGGGGAGGCTGAGGCCTGCCAAGAAGGGGAGCACGGGTGAAGCCGAGGTAGCTCCTGTGGTGGTTCCGCTAGTGGTAGTCCCGGCATTAGGGCCGGGATTCCTGCTAGTGTTAGGCCTTGGACCAGACATAGTGGAGGTGACAGGGGGGAGAACTAGAAGGAAAAGGAGAACCCAAAGAATCAGAGAAGGACTGGCTCGACGACGGTGGGACGGAGCAGGTCGATCGACCGGAAACTGAGGGTGAAGGCCAAGAAGTCTCTGGGAAAGGTGACTTAGGGGCGCAATGATGATGGGAAGAAGGAAACCGACAAGGGCAGAAAGGGACAGAATCAAGTGAGGTCACGGGAAAAAAATGTGCAGTGACAATTGATTTTAGAGTATTTTCCAGGCGGTGTTAACCAGGCGCTTCTTCACTTAGGGTCAGTGTGTGGTGTGCGTTAATTTTAATTTTTAAACCCTTTTCGTTTTGAGAGAAAGAAAATGTGTGTTGCGTAACTGAAAAGAAATCTGCAGAGAACAATATAGATTGCTGAAATAACAGAACATTTAACAGCTAACCATGCATCAATTGAACCCAAAAAGGCGGGTCTCTCAAAACTACTCTAAAAGAGGGCAAAAATCTATTCAAAACACACGTAAAAAGAGGCCAATAGA
>JAXQQM020091010.1:0-36153 GCA_034641835.2 Pinus albicaulis
AGCAATGCATTCTAGGCGTGGTGTCGGAAGAGCCGAGAGTTCACTGGCTTTGCGCGTTCAGTAGGACTCCATTAAACATTTCGATCATATCCACTTGTTGATTTTCACCCAAGGGAAGCCTTTGAAGATTCAGTTAGACGATTACCTTGATGCCAACCAAACTCTACGAGAAGCATTCCCAATTTCATCTTGAACTTATTCTCGCCCCTACTCCGAAGAAGGCACCCAAAGATTTGATCTCCATTTGCATCTACTTCAGACCCAACTTTTTCCATGAACCTCTCTCGATTGAAGACTTCGGTGTCGTCCCATGAATTTTGGTTCCTCCCAATAGAAATCTGAAAATCTCTAATGTGCTACCAACAGATGAAACAGAAATGAGACACTGGTAAGAGTTTGTCTCAAAAGAAGGGGCGGGAAAATTATTAGAATTTCAGAGGCACTAAATCTGCAATTTTTAAGAAGTCACATAGAAATCAACCAAGTAAACAACCTCGAAGAAATCAACAAAAATCCAAATGTCAAATAGAAACTAAGCCTACCAAAGCATCTAGCAAGTTTGAGCCCATCTAAGTGCAAAATCCCCCTTTACAATGTTGGGGTTGTGGAGAAGTACCCCACTATTATAATAATTTTCTTCGTCGTGCCACACCTTAAAAAGTTTCTAATGTTCAAGAGGAATCTATGGTTGGGGAGGTAGAAAGGAGCATGTCCAGGATCAATGTCACGTTGGAAGACCGCCAAGTAGATTATCAACCTACTATGATAGAGATGGAAGGTAAGTTTATTAATCAACATGTGTCTATTTTAGTAGATCGAGTCGAAATTTTATGTTATGCTACCCCAAGCTAGTAGAAAAATGTTGTTTACAAACTCATAAATTTAAAAACCCCTGGCTAGTACAACTAGAAACAAGAGACAAGAGAAGGGTAAGTGCCAAAGTACCAATTTATTCCATTGAAGCAGGGGGTCAACACATAAAGGCATAGCTGAATATTTTTCCTTTGGGATCTTATAAATTGCTGCATGGGATGGACCGGTTGGAGGGACATTGGTCTTTAGTGAATTGTAAGGAGAATTTTATTAGCTACCTTACTGAGGACGTATTTTAGCAAGAGATGCAAGGGGTTAGAAAACCCATGAGGTTACGCCCCATTACTCTGTTTTAATTGGGTAAGTGCATCAGAAAATGTTGTGCGATTTATGCATTTCAAGTGGTGTATTCTAACTCCAAAGATAACACTGCTACTTTGGAAAACATACCAATAGTTCAAGAATTTACTGGTGTGTTTCCTGAAAATATACCAAGGCTGCCTCATAAACGCGATATTGATTTTACCATAGAATTAATTCCTGGAGCGGCACTGGTATCCAAAGCTCCTTATCGCATGAGTGTACCTAAGCTGACTAAGCTTAACATGCAACTACAAGAGTTACTTGATAAGGGATATATTCGTCCCAGTGTATCTCCCTGGGGAGCTCCGGTGTTATTTGTAATGAATAAGGATGACACACTACCAATGTGCATTTATTACATGCAACTTAATAAATTAATCATTAAAAATAAATATCCTTTGCCTCCCATTGACGATCTATTTGACCAAGTTAAAGGTGCAACAATTTTCTCTAAAATTGATCTACGGTCAGGATACCATCAGATTCAAGAAAAGGATGAAGAAATTTGTAAGATGACTTTTAGGACCTATTACGAACACTAGGAGTTCATTTTCTTACCCTTTCGACTCACCAATGTGCCTGCGACATTTATGAGTTTAATGCATAACATCTTTCATCCTTTCTTGGATAAATTCATTTTGATCTTTATAGATGATATATTGATCTATTCAAAAACTCTAAAAGAACACGAGGGAAACCTACGCGCGATGCTACAAGTGCTACGAGATCATCAGTTGTAAGCAAATTTTAGTATATGTGATTTTTATAAAAATCAGATTTAGTACTTGGTGCATGTCATTTCAGCAGAAGGAATAATAGTTGATCTTGAGAAAATAACTATCATTATGGAGTGGCCGGTGCCAAAAAATGTAGCTGACATACGATATTTTATGGGCTTGGCGATATATTACCAATGTTTTATAGAAGGATTATCTCGGATCGTGTATCCCATTACTTACAAAAAAAGGAAGAAACTTTAAATGGACCAACAACTATGAACAAAGTTCTAAACAATTAAAACACCTACTAACTATTGATCTTGTGCTAAATATTGTTGACCTAAACAAGGAATTTGTGGTCTGCACAGATGCATGTCATGCAGGGGTGGGGGCAGTACTAATGCAAGATGGAAAGGTAATTCCATATGAGTCATGAAATTTGAAGGAGCACGATCATAGATGCTCTGCTTATGATTTGGAATTAATTGATATAGTTCATGCGCTAAAATTGTGGATGCATTCTCTCTTATGAAAAAGGTTCCTTTTTATGACAAATCATAATAGTCTGACAATTTATTTCAAACAACCCAATCTAAATTCCCATCAAGGAAGGTGGAATTATTTCCTTAGTGATTTCGAATTTGACATCAAACATTTAAAATACAAAGAGAATCATGTTGCAGATGAATTAAGCAAAAGAATACATTGTGTCTATGAACTTCATTGTAATAAGATAGAATTTAAGTTTCAAGAACAAATTAAAGAAGCTTCCTAGAATGATCTTGAATAAAAATTGTATGGGAACAAGCACAACAAGTTAACAACCAAGGAAAACATTTATAATACAACGTAAAGAAAAAGAAATTATTGACGTTTACGGGGATAATATATATCCCCAACCATATTTCAATCAGACAACTAATTCTGGATGAATTCCACAAAAGTCCTTACACTGCTCATCCCAGATACCAGAAAATGTTTTTAGTAATTAAAAATTATTATTTTTGGCCCGGAATGTATAAGGATACTACGGAGTATTTGAAAATGTGTATGGAATGTCAGCGACGCATAGTTGAACAACAACACCCTATTGTTTTACTATTGGTCTTCTACAACCCATACCTATACTTGAATGGAAGTGGGAAGTCATTACACTTGATTTTATCACTCGGTTACCAAGGTATAAGAAGCACAACAATTCGATAATGGTGGTAATGGATAAAATCAATAAAAAATCTCATTTTATTCCGGTAAAATCTACCTTCAAGACAATTCAAGTTGCTGGCATTTTCATAAAAGAAGTGTTTCTATTGCATGGTATTCCTAAGATAGTTATATCAGATAGAGATGTAAATTTAGTTCCACGTTTTGGAAAGCTCTTTTCACAGGCTTGGGAATTCAAATTCAGTTAACACTGCATACCATCCACAAACATATGGGAAAACTAAATGTGTGAATGAAGTATTGGAGGATATGTTACAGATGTGCATTACGCAACACCCCAATAACTGGGAGGAATATATGCATTTAGTGGGATATGCATATAATAACAGATATTATGAATCACTAAAGATGAGCCCCTTTGAGGTGTTATATGGGAGAAGATGTAGAACATCTACAAAATGGAATAGTCTTCAAAATAAATTAATGCTAAGGCTAGAGATGCTGGAGGATATGGAACAAGCAGTGAAGAAAATCTGAAAAAATTTAAAGGCTGCCTAGGACAGGAAAAAAGATTATGCTGATTGGAAAATAACATATTGGGAATTTGAAGTTGGAGATCATATATATGTGCGAATAAAACCCAAGAAAATCACTTTGAGATGGACTAGTTATATAAAGCTTGCACCTCACTTTTGCGGTCCTTTCTAAATATTAGAAAGAATTGGACCAATGGCTTATCGACTAGCCTTACCTAGTCACATAAGAGTTAATAATGTTTTTCATGGCTCATTATTAAAACGATATGTGTATGACCCTAAACATGTGATTCATTGGCAGAATGTTTAGGTATTCTCTTAATTAACTATATTTGATCTTAGTATAATGATTTACATTAATTAATTTATGTATGTTGGTTGTAACAGGTCGAGCCGAATGGAGAGTTCCTAGTAGAACCTTAGCGCATCTTTGAACATAGAGAAATAAGACTATGGTGTCGAGCCATCATCGAGGTTAAAGTGTAGTCGAAACACTTAAGCCAAAAGAGGCTACTTGGGAAGATGAAGAATTCATATAGTAAGGTTATCCAAAACTATTTATTAAAAATAATAAATATTTAATGATTTTTAAAATAATCAATACAAAAATTCTTACAAATTTCTTATAATTTAAATTTTGAATTTATATTTATAATTCACTTATAATACAATAATTCTTATAATTTTTTTATAATTTAAATTTTGAATTTATATTTATAATTCACTTATAATTTAATTTATGATGGATTGAAAATGATAAATATTTAATGATTTTTAAAATAATCAATACAACAATAATTTAAATTGTGAAATTAATTGTCACTTAGAATCACCTCATACATTTTTTAAATTAAAAATATATCATCGAATTTTAATATGATTACATTTCTTAAATCAAAACTTAAAAAAAAAAAATTATAACATTTAATTATATATAAAAAAAATTAACTTATATCATACATCTTTCTTTAATGTGAACAAGATGATAAATTTCTTAAGCAATAGTTGAAATTTACATTTAATATGATTTTTATTTATTTATTTTTAAATAAAATTAATAAACTACTGTGATTGAATACCAAATGTTTCTAACATATGTTATTGTACATGTCTATATTCTCTGTACAAGGGTGAAGGTTAAGGCTACTTGTAAATCGATTCCAAATACCAAAATTTAGAGAGTGGAGTGAGTTGGTAATGGAACTGTACCCGCTTATAAATGACGCCTTCGAAAATTGGAACACGGGTAATGCCTATAAAACCATCTAGAAAAATATCCATGTTATAACAAAAATCATAGGTTTATCGAGTCCACTCTGTACATGTTTACACACTACGTATTTAGATGCTACGAGTTATATTTACCAGAAACGAAAACATTAGAGTTGATATCCCCATGTGTTAAGACCGTGCAGAAAAGTTTCTAACATTATGAGCTGTGTATCAATGTTTATTCACCATCTTGGATATTGGATACACACCTCATAACAACAGTTTTTCTCAACCTTAAACAAACAGTACACCTCAGAAAACCGACTTCAATCCCCAATACACAATAGAATAGGACTTTTCAACCCAGGGCTCTTACCCACTATCAGCTGGGACCGTTTTCTACAAGAAAAGACTTCTATTTCCACAGGTTTCACTGGAAACCTGATGTCCTATTTCAGGTGAGCAATGCAATCTAGGCGTGGTGTCGGAAGAGCCGAGAGTTCACTAGCTTTGCGCAGTAAGACTCCATTAAACATTTCAGTCATATCCACTTCTTCATTTTCCCCCAAGGGAAGCCTCCAATTGAAGCAATGCAACAGCTGCGCCAACCCAAACTCTACGAGAAGCGTTCCCAATTGCTGTCCTGGGCACCTTCTCCGCCCTGCTCCGAAGAGAAGGCAGCCAAAGTTTTGATCTCCATTTGCATCTACTTCAGACCCAACTTTTTCCATGAATCTCTCTGGTTTGAAAACTTCGGCGTCATCCCCCCATGAATTTGGGTTCCTCCCAATAGCCCAAACATTGACGAGAACGAGAGTATTCGGGGGGATTTCATAGCCCAATACATTGCACGACGTGCCAAATAAGTGGCGCACCAATAAAGGTCCGGATGGGTGAAGTCTAAGCGTTTCTTTGACCACAGCTTGTAAATAAACGAGACGAGGCAGGTCAGACTCACATACCATGCGATCCATTCCAACGACACTCTCCAGCTCCTCCTGAAGCTTCTTCATCACTGGAGGGTTTCTCAGCGCTTCTGACATTGCCCACTCTATCGCTGTAGGTGCCGTGTCGGACCCACCAAGCAACACATCCTGCCAACAACAATATCATGATCAGGAACTAATTTGATCATATATCTAAATCTAATTTGATCTAATACCCAATTTGAACTTACAAAAATAACTCCTTTTACACTATCTCGTGAAATCTGGAACTCGCTATCTTTATCTGCAGAGGCTGCGAGTAACACATCCACAAGATCATGCGTGGTATTAGCCCCATTCTGCCCAACGTGTTCCTCTATTATTTTCTCTAACAACTCATCTTGCGTCTTATGTAGCTTCTTTGTTCGACGGTTGAGACCTTGCAAATCCATCCAGTCCAAATAAGGTATGTAATCTCCAATATTAAATGAGCCCAGTAACAGGAAACTTTCCCTGACCATTGAAATGAAAGCTCTCAAGTCTTGGTCCGAATAACTTCTACCAAAGGCCATCCTGCATGTTATAGCCGTCGCAACGGATGCCAAGGTTTGGTTGATGTTTAAGGGACGAGAATCATGTGAATTAATAATAGAGCGAATCATGGCAGAGACTTCCTCTTCTCTAATAAAGCGGAAGCTATCTAACCGCCTGGCGCTCAGCAACTGCAAAGCGCAGATCTTACGCAAATGCCTCCAGTAAGGGCTATACGAAGAAAAGCCGAAGTCCGCATAATTAAATGACAAAAGCTTAGCGGCGGCGGACGGACTTTTGTTTGCGAAAAGCTGATCGTGGGTCTTGAGAAACTCCCTGGCCACCTCTGGAGAGGAAACGACTAAGGTGAGTACAGAGCCGAGGCGGAGAGACATGAGAGGCCCATGTTTCATAGACAGAGTTGCCAGCGCTTGGTGGGGAAGGTCTCCCAGCATGTGAAGATTGCCGATAATGGGTAAAGGAAAAGGTCCCGGGGGCAGCCTCCGCTTCCTTCCCTTGCCCCATAACGCAACCAATAGAGCTAGAAAAAGAGCAGTGGCCGCAAGTTTAACATAAAACTCTACGCTCTCCGAAAGTAGCGACTGTGGCAATCCCAACTCCATCCTCATTCTTAATTCGCTCTACCATCTACTGACAGTACAATTAGACGCACCAAATCAAGAGTGGTACAGGATTCTTATAATTTCGGGCAACATTAAAAAAATGCATACATTCCCAAACTGTCAGATGATTTAGATCCCTAAACCACGAGGAGGACGACTTTCTGACCATAGGTGATTTTTTTTCGGGGGTGGGCCATTGTTAATCGAGAATAGGTTGGATTCTTATGAATGTCGATTGGATTCTTAGGATACCCCTATTATGAAATAGGGTAAATATGTCCAAATTGAATGAATTTTTTCAAACATGTCTCTTCAAATTAAAATGGGGTAGATACTTTGTTTCAAATCTCTAATATAAATTATTAAATATAACTAACGAATTATAAGGCGTCCGAATTATTTATACACTTAAAAATAATTTAAAGACCGATCATTTATACACTTTATACTCTCGTTGAGTAGGTTGGAAAGACGAATTTTGTTGGGAGGAATCCACTGTTATTGGAAGGGTAGAGTATTTCTATCACCACAAATTCTGTAAAGCTGTCAAAATTGAGAAAAAGTCATGTATTTGAATAGGGATGATTGATTGAAAATCAATACTTGGATTCAGTGTCTAATCTCTTAAGAGTGATTTGTGAGTTTGTTTATCTCTAGTTTCTTTTTAGTTTTGGTTTTTGTTTTTTTAAGTTTATTATTATTATTAGTATTAATTTTAATTTATTTATATATTTATTTATTTTTATTTTTATTTTTATTTTATCTAACGTTCACTTTTGTTTATTTTGATTGATTTGTTTATTTATATATTTATTTTATTTTATTTTTTATTTTTTCATATATTTACTTATTTTTATTTTATTTTAACGTATATTGATTAGATTTTGGCAATTGACTGTTGCATTTCAGCATATTTTTATTAAAGTTTTGATGATGAACAAATTAGTAGGCTTTCCAAATGATATTGTGATAAACAAGTATTTATATGCTTAATTTTTTTAACTTTTAAATAAAAGAGTATTATTAGAAATTTGGCTTCTGTGATCCATAAATTATGTATCAAATCTTTTGGTGAAAATCACATTCAAATAAATTGTGTCCACGCATTTTGAACCAGCCAATATTATATTTAAAAATTTTAATTGAGAACATCAAAATAATTATATATATATATAATATTGTTATCAAAATTGCAGTAAATTTAATGTTTAGTAAAATAATATTTATTTAAGAAATAAAATTTCTTATAATTAAATTTCCTTTTTAATTAGTGAGTTTTATATAGTTGATATATTCTCAACATTTAAGAATATTTTTTTTCTGTAGAACATGTTGGTGAAACCTCAAATTGATGTAAATCTTATTATTGCTGCAAGCTGACCGGGAATCATGTATTCCTGATAGCGTTGATTGTTGTACAATTGAATCTCTAATTAATATTATGTAAAGTATTAGGGCAAAATTTATTTCTTGGTCTCTTGGCTATTAAATGTTTTTAAATATATATTGTTCATTATTGAATTTAAAATTGTTTAAATCCAAGAATGGGCAGTATATGCTCAACTACATTTAATGGCCAATAAAGCAAAAAATAAGCTAGTATATTGGACAGATACCCATTTAGTATATTGGATAGATACCCATTAAAACAGTTTTATCTGCCGTTGGTTTTTAAACACTGTAGTGAGCTTCACGAATTTTGATAATGCTGAATCCATTTCCAACATCAAAAATAGATTCTAAACACTCCAAGCAATTTTCTACCGTCTAGACTATTTCACAGGCTCGGTAGACAACTTCTCACGAATGTATTCAGTGGTCACCACTTAGCGTGCGGGCACATGAAAATCGTCGATCACTGCAATAGATTCCGCCCTTGTCCTCTTCGTATGCCACATCTCACATCTGTTTCAGTGTACAATGTACCATATGAGCACGACACAAGAGGGCTGCAGCGTACGCTGTCTCCTCAGTCCTACCTTGGTCAACAGTGGATTAAAATTTTGATTTTTGTTTTCCCAAATTCCAGCGTAGATGGATAATATTGATAATAAATTTAATTTAATAATAACAAATTTAATTAAATTAAAGTAATATAAATCCTTGTGTAATGGGTTCCTGTTAACAAATTAATGAACCATGATCACATATATTTATAATATATGTATTATTCATGTTATAAGCATGATTACACTTTGTCACTTTAGCAATAATTTATTTTGCAAATATGAAGTTTTTTTTTTATAAAAATTATATATAAATAATAATTTTTAATATTTTAATATTTTTAAATAATTTATTTTTATAAATATAAAGATTTTCTATATATAAAAATATTTAGCTTTCTAAAATTAGTTTTTTTTAGTTTTTATTTAATTTTTATTTATTTTTAATGTTTTAGTGAAATTTAACATATACTTAACAAATTAATCTATGCATATGTTAATAATAAAATGAGGCCACAGACTGAATTTTATATTTTGTAACCTGCTTTCAAATTATAAATAGAAAATAGCGAGGCACTACCAAATTGACCTTATATATATATATATAGTCATATTCTCGTATTATTTAAATAAATATTTTTTAAAATATACGTTATTATTTTAAATCTCCATTAATAATACTAAGAGAATGTTAGTCTACTAGGTTTCAGATAGGTGATCGCTTGTTCTGTTAAGGCACTCCTTAATGTGAAGTCATCCATTCAATTCTCGGTCTGAATTTGGGTGATATATTGCACATGTTGAAGATGTAGTCCTGGCAAGCTTACAAAAAAGATTAAATTAATAAGAGAATGCCCCAAATTTCTCTAATATAAATATGTTGAAATTTAGATCGAAATTATTTATAATATATTATAAATATGTTAAATATAAATTATTTATATATATTAGATAAATTTAACTTTTGTAATGAGCTTTTTTAGTAAGATAAAAGTACATTTTAATAATTTATCAATATTTTTAAAAATTCATTATTTACATATTTTTAAAATGGGTGAAAAAATTTAAATCAAAATTCTCACAATTATAACTTACCAAAAAAAAATTATAAGAAAAAATGTAAGTTTATTTACTATTTAACTAGCTTATAAAAGTAAAATTTAATTAATTTCACAATTTCAATATATATATATATATATATTTTTAATGACAAAGTCGGTTGCTGGTTATATTCCAAAAAAAGGGGGGAACCAGAGCTCCATTACATCCTAGTTACATAAAGAGATACCAAGGAGGGGTGTTAAGACAAAATAACCTCCTTAATAATGTCTGTTACTACTATGATTTATACCTGATTTTTTGTATATGATAGTAAAACAACATGAGTAAATATAGAAACACATAAGACACCATCTGTATGGTCATGATGTGAGAGATGCGAAGGAACTAGCTCCTATTGTTTTTGCTGCTCGTTGGAGTTATCCGAAGTACCAAGATTGTTGTCCAGATTAGTATTGTTTGCATTACTCGAGCTTGCACTTGGGGTTGTTCTTTTTCCCATCATGTATCGAAGGCTTTCCAGAGCTTATTATATATGTGCGCAGTGGTTGTTGACTCCTCTCAGCTGTTCTGAGAAGGATTGAGCTTGATATCGAAGGAAGTTGACATCTACAACATGCTTCTCTTGAGTGATCTTGAGTTGTGCCTTAATCAACTCCATTTTTTCTTGCATATCATAGCAGTGGAGTCAGTCTTCAATTCTCATACTGACAAAAAGGAATGAGGATAGAGCTACAACAAAGGGAGTGAGGGGAGGGGAGGAATAGGGGGTAGGTAGAGGGGAGGCCAGATGGATGAATGCCCGCAGATACTGGGAGGGTCGGACGTTGCAAAGAGAGTAAAAAGCCGATCTAGCAGAGGGCATAGGAGCTCCGAGAAGGGAGGGGAGGGTGCGTCGGGGGGCAACTCAAAAGGAGGAGCAAGATGCTGCACTGAGGGGAGAATAAAGGATGAATGCAGCAAAAGAAAGGGGAGGGGAATAAATATAGATGGGAGAGGTGGATAGCAGGTTGAATGAGGGGGAAATACAGAGAGGGAAGGGAGATAGGGTCACGGGATAGGAGAGGGAGGAGGGATGGGCATGACAGAGGTGCAGGAATAAAATCGAGGAGGTACAAATACAAAATAATAATATCATGTCAAGGGGATGCATGGGGAAAATCAAGGGATAGGGCTGAGGAGTGGGAGTCCTTGGGAGAATAGTTGACCAGTGGGTTTGGAGCAAGCTGAGCTGGCTAGAGAATCCGATTTTTTGTTCTTTGCTCTAAGGATGTGATAGAAGGTTAAATCCCCAATGTCTTGAGCCAGGGTGCGATTTCTGATTATGACTCTGTTGAGGTCGATGTTGGGGGACGTTGGGGCATTCAACATCATTCAGATAATAATAGAGGAGTCTCTGAAAGCCATAACATTTTTTATTTTGAGCTCCTTGATTGATTGGAGCCCTTGCATCAGGGCATATGCTTCTACCTTGTTGTTCGGCATCTGCCCCAATCCCCATTCGAAGGAGGCAATGTGATTTCCATGTCAGTCTGTGATGAGACCACCTGCTCCAGCTGCCCCATGATTTGACTTTGAGGCACCATCAAAGAATAACTTGGGCCGACATGATCCATTAAGCCATTCTAAAAATTCCTTCTCTCTATTTCTTACTTTCCACTGCTCGTTATGGATGGGCTGCCTTACAGAGGATTTGTGATATCTCGGAAGGTGGTCAAGCATGCATTTGAATATTTGCCTTTCCTCAACTTGCATGTCGTTTATATTGAAATAGATATTGTTCTTAGCAAGAATGGTCTCAATAGTTAGACTTCATGTCTTACTCTGCACCTTTCTCACGCATGGCTTTTGATCACGGAAAAAGACTTTATTCCTCATTAGCCATATGTTCCAAAGGAGGACATAAGGTAGTGTTTCCCAAATTATTTTGACAGTGCTCTTCCCCTATTTCACACAGGGGTGTTTCTTTTTCCACTGTGCTACGGAATCTAAAATTGTGGCATTTTTATTGATCTCCATCGGAAGAGGGGAAGCGAGATGATTCCAACAATTTTGAGTGAATGAACAAGCAACGAAAATGTGTTGAATATATTCCTTAGCAACATTGCAGAGAGAACATCAAGAGGCTCCCTGTATGCCTTTCTTATTTAGGTTATCAACAGTCAGGATCTTCCCCTTTGCTAAGGCCCAAGCGAAGACTTTTATTTTGGGAAGAGCTTCTAATTTCCATACCTGCTTCCAGGCAGCCCACAGAGGAGAGGGGTAGATTTCACCAAGGAGGATCTCATATCCCGCTTTTATGGAGTAGGGGGATCCAGTGGGATCCCATTTGAAGTTGTCTTCTTCACCCCTTGCTAAAGGGGTGACGCCATTGAGCATGCTTGCAAGTTTTAATTTGTCGTTGTGGAGAAAAGGAGAGAGGTTTGGGAACAACTAGCCATCCCAATGACTATTATTTTCTTTCCAACATGAGATTTGATTTAATGTGTTGATGCAAAGTCCCCTAAGATGGAGTTGAATACAAAGGAGACTCGGATCATTTGCAAGAGGAGGCTTACCCATGATCTTTTCGTTCCATATGTCAATGCTAAGGCCCCTAAGAGGAACTTTGGAGGTGTGATCATGGAGAAAGGTAACATATTTCTTGCAAAGAGACCAAATGCGAGAGCATGGCTTTTTGGGAATAGGTTTATCCAGTAAATTTTGTCTTGAGGCTTAGACATATTTCCGCTCCAGGACTTGCTTCCACCATCACTGTTGTCCTGAGATAAGTCTCCAAACAATTTTGCCTCCAAAAGCCAGATTCAATAGGCGAGGGATGTGAATGATAAAGCCTCCATTCTCATACTTATCGGTAACATGCCTCCATTTTACCAAGTTGAAATTCCATTTTTCTTGCTTGCTTCCTTGCCATAAAAAGTCTTTGAGGATTGCCTCCATTTTGTTTTGAATGTTGATTGGGGCTTGTAAAAGGGAGAATTGATGTAAAGGCAGGGCAGAAAGCACAAATTTTATTAGGACCAAGCGCCCAGCCATATTGAGCCAAGTGCCTCCCCATTGAATAATTTTCCTCTTCATATTATCGAGAGTAATGTTCCATACCTCATTCTTCAGAGGTCTGCAACTTACAGGCATCCCGAGATAGTTGAAGTGATTCCAGTTCCATTTGTATGGAACCCCAAAAATTTGGGCAATGCCATGAACAATATTCTAAGTTGCATTCCAACCATATATAAAACTTTTAAGATAACTGATTTGACCTCCTGAATAATGCATAAATCTATCGAGCAAAATTTTGAATCTTCTGGCAACTATACAAGTAGCTCCTCCCATCAGTAAAGTATCATCAACAAACGGGGAATGGTTCACGCTCTTAGTCCCATCGCAGAATTTTATACTTGTGATTAAGCCCACTCTGCGATTTAAGTCCAGGGCTTTTCTAAAGGATTTAGCCATGAGGATGAAGAGGAAAGGGGATAGGGGGAATCCTTTCCTAAGGCCTATTGAAGATTGGAAAAAAGGACCCGGTCTCCCATTGACTAGAGGGGAGACCCAAGGGTGAGAAATGAAAGCTTGAATAAGAGAGATGATTTTTTCATTAAAGCCCATTTTACTAAGGATAGAGTAAAGAAAAAAATGCCTTACCCTGTCAAAGGCGTTGGCAAGGTCCAACTTTTGAACAAAACCCTTTTCCATTCTACTCATACTGGAGTGAATAGCTTCTTGAACCAGTAGTATGGAGTCAGATATTTTCCGGTTGGCTAAGAAACCTCCCTGATTTTCGGAGATAAGACTGGGGAGAAAGGTTTTAATGCGGGTGGCAAGGATTTTTGTGATGATTTTGTAGGAAGAGTTGCATAGAGATATTGGGCGGAATCTGGAGAAGGTGGAAGAGCGAGCTTCTTTAGGGCTCAGGGCTAGATAGGTTGACTTTGTGAATCCACCTATCTTTTTTTTCCTTTGGCTCCAATGACTCATTTTGATGAAGTCTTTTTTGATTACCTACCGGAAGGTCCAATAGAAGTTGATAAAAGATCAATCAGGCCCTGGAGCTTTGTTTGGATGAAGAGTCCAGATTGCTTTGATGATCTCGTCTTCAACAATATCCATGGATAAGGAAGCGTTGATTTCTTTGGTGATCATGGTTGGAGTGTGCTTCAAAAGGTATTCATAATACTCTATCCCCATATTCTCTGTTAAGAGACTTTTGCAGTGTTGATGCGCTGCCAATTTGATCTCAGCTTGCTCTTTTAATGTGTTACCCTCATCATATTTTATGGCTGAGATGGTGTTCTTAGAAGTTCTGAATTTTGAATGTTTATAGAAAAATGAGGTATTCTTATCCCCAGCCTGGAGCTAGAGGCTCCTAGATTTAATCCTCCATTTTTTTTCCTCCTTTCTGTTCGAATTGTACATTTCCCAATACAATTCCTTTTCATTATCTTGCTTCTCCTTGGTGATACCATGGTCCTCTATATCATTCTAGATTTCTTCTAGCCTCCGTGTCGTGTCCTGTTTGGCTAATTTTGGTTCTCTATATTGTTCTTTATCCCAATCTTTGAGATCGGTGTGGACGAGTTTTAATTTCATCTCCCATCTGAACAAGGGGAGGGTATTAAAAATGTTATTACTTCCAAATTTAAGAAGAAATTGTGAGAAAATAAAGAGCTAGAGGAAAAAGAAAACTATGATATTACAAGAAGAGAGTCAACCCCAATCTCCAAAAGAGAAACTATCTCTCTATCTTGATTAGTGTTATGAAAAATATGAACATTGCCAGCATTACAACTACTTCTCAAGTAATTCATAGTAAAGTTCGATATTGTTTAATTTATAAAATGACATGGGATAGAAGAGTTTGTTACGTAGAAGATCATTAAAGGTTTGAAGAGAAAAATACTTTCTCTTATATTGTCCATCTTATACTCAGATTCAATCAAAATTTTGAAATAAATATTAAATAATTCTAATTAATTTCTTACCATTTTAAAAGTTTAATAAACTATATAAATCTATAAACTAATCACCATATTATTAAAATTATTATAAATAAATATTTATTTTAAATAAAATTAAAATTGATGTATTAATATTTTTCATTTAATTAATAACATTTATTATAATAATAATTAAAAATATAAATTATATTATTTAAATTAAATATTATTTTTGAATTTAATTAATAAATAAAGTAAATAACACAAATTAATAAATTTAATTAATATAAAACAAATTAATAAAATACCAGAATCCGTGAAACAATTACTAAACTTACTGACTTAAATAACCCAACCAGAGTTAAAAGAAAAAGAAAAAGAAAGAGGCGATGTCTTAATTAAGTTTTTAGGACTATTTGTAAATTCGAAGTCCTCATCGAACGATGACAGATTACAACCGTGACAAATTTAACTTATAATTGTTATTCAGAGTCGTAGAGTATTAATTTGTGATTCCATTGCTTATTAAGAGTTGAGTTCTTGGGTTAGAAATGTTACCGAGAATGGTAACTTATTTATTAATAATTTTAATATTAAAAATTAATATTAAATAAAAATGATTTAATAATTTTAATATTAAACATTAATATTAAATAAAAATGATTTAATAATTTTAATATTAAAAATTAATATTAAATAAAAATGATGATGTTGTTGGTGATTAATATTTAGATTCATGAGGTTTATTAGGATTTAGAAAAAAATGAATAATTGAGATTTTTAATATTTTATTTTTATGATTAAATATAAGGGAAAGAAGGGGTTCCTAAATCACTATAGTTTTTCTAAGTGAACAAGTTATGAAGGTTGGTAGTATGGCAGATGTTTTGGTAATGAGAATGGATGTGAGTAAGAGGCCGAAAATCCAAAAGAAAGTGTTTTTCATCTTCAATCCTCTCAGTATTACACAATTAATAGATTCTTTCTTCCCAAGGTGTTTTAGGAATAGACCAATGCTCAGTCTCACTTCGAAGCTCATCAGAGTTCTTGAAAGAGTATTATATTACTCATAATCTTGTGTAAAAGTACATAGAAGACTTCCATTGTATAGTAGTGGAGGAGGCCCAGTGTTGATTAAGAATAACTACGAAAATTTGGTAGATAAAAATCCCTATGTTATCTTACAACTCAACATAGTTATCTCGTTAGGAAAGAAAGTATTAGAAGAAACCAACTCTAACACCACCCCCCGCCTCCCCCAACCCCCATTAAGCATAACATAGGGAGTAAATAAAGAAGAAATCAAATAAAGAATGGCTCCCCACAATGAGGCATGCTTAGGTACCCATGTACAACCTCTCATAAGCAGAGAAAGAGAAAAAATCGTAGCAAAAAGCTTCCCCCCAAAAGAGACAAAGATGCCAATGCTCAAATTCTCATGGAGTTGAAATTGTGGATCCCATAACGATCCAATGAATGGAAATAACTTAGGTATCCTCCAGTTAAGAAGTATGAAATGTTGAAGTAACCAAACTCTGAAGATGAGAGCCATCAAACCTCAATGAGTTCAGTTGATCTATGAAGAGCATTGTTGTAGAGGCACAAGGGTGGAAAACACTATCAACTTCTCCAAAAAAATCTTCAGAGAAACTAGGTGTTGGTAAAGAACCACTACAAAATATTCAAACAGAAGTAACAACATCAACCAACAAACAAACAGTGAGGCTTGTAAGTATTGAAAACTTAGCTCAAACTTCATACAACAACACTCTTGAAGTTGTTTGAAAACCTTTACCATCACACTGATCAAACACAAAAAATGACAATTGTCAACAAAAAAATGACTGCAATATCTATCACTATCTAACTTCACCCACTAAAGCACAACTATGGAAGAAGCTAGAATCAGTAGTCTCCATTGTCAGTGATTTTTCCCCTGAAACACAATTAGGGGAACAACAACAATCAACAAGGAACAACCGTTGCAACACAATGATATGAATTATGCAAACATTGGTTCAAATGATGCCATGTCCATACATTGATCCATCCACACACGTTCTTGATGGTTGGCACTGGTCCATGATTCCACAAGGACATCACTCAATTGACCTATGACATATCATGTGCGTTCTTTGCATTTTAAACAATACCCTTAATTTGACTACATATTGGAAAATACCTCTAAAAATCACGTTATTTAACCCCCTACCAATACAAACCCAATACACCTTCCCAATTAAAAAAAAACCTATTTTCACTAGATATTGTAGGCATCTATATTTTCATTATCATTTTTATAACCTTTTATAATTTTTCATTAAATTTGAGCTCCATTTTTTATACCCCCAATATAAAAAACCTTTATCCCTTATATATCCCCCAATATATTATGTCATTGTTTCCTTAATATATATCACCCAATATGAACGCACGTGGTATGGTATTTCTCCCACAGTGAAGCCCCCATGCATGATTCATTCTCGCACCTCTCTTGTGTAACGATATCAATGCAGAATTTGTAATTGACCAAGAATGTTGATGTCTGTGTAATTTCTTATGATGAGGATGTGAAGATGGCTCATTTTTTTCCTATATAGACTTAGAATTGAGTGCAACAATACCGTCATTTGGAATTCCATCAACAACCATGTCTTTCATATGCTTATCACAATCAATAGGAGAATTTTCTTCTAGCAATTTGGTTTGAATTTCTTCGAAAACACATGACACCTTTAGAGTCTCAACAATCCTAGATGTAGATGATGAGGCAACAATAAGATCATATCCAAAACCTGCTCTTGATGTCTGCATTATAGGGTTAATAGGAACAACAATTCCCTATCCATTCTTCCCAAGACCTCCTCTAGTATATCCCATTTTGATCAGAAATTGAGACCTAATACCAGTGGTATGTTTTTAAAAAATGGGTGTGACAAAGGCATGTGATGAGTCATGATTATAAACATAAGGTTTCTGAGTTTCAACATCATTAATTGTGGAAGAATATGAGTCTAGTAACTCAACATCAACCATCTCGATCTCAGAATTATGAAGATGACTAACTTCCAATCGAGTTGCTTCTTAGGCTCTTGTAGTGTTTAAGTAACCTCATCCCTCTCAATCAATTGTTGTGACAATGCATCATATTCTTGTTTAAATAGTTGATATTGTTCCAACATTATTTCTTTTAAACCATTAATTTCCATAACCTACGGATTATTTTTCTCTTCCATTTGCTTCTTCAAAATTTTAGTTTGAGTCACAAAAAGAATCAAATTCCTCCTGCACATCATCAAGGAGGTCAATTTTCTCTTGAAATTCATCTGCAAGAACTTGAAAATATGTGCCCATGGTGAATTCCAGATGTTCAACCTTATTAATTTTCTGGGCAATTGGAGTTTGCAACGCATTTTATGCTTGCAATAAAGTTACGACTCACTGCAATTGAAGGACCTCTTTACAAAGTTCATCTACTTCCTTCTTCTCATGAAGATCCTTCTATCTTTTACCATCTTGAAAAGACCAAGTTGGAGAATTTGTTTCCACTAGAAGCAATATTGCTACAAAGGAAGGTTGATGACAACATTAACTTCACACTCCCAATTACCACGTAAATAAGATCAATCCAAGTTCTATATTTGCATTACTATCCAACAAATAAAGATTTCATAGCTAGAAACCATCAAGATACTAAATACAAGACCAATAAATTTCCATACTCAAAATTGAGTACAAAAACCTTGTCAAATGAAATAATGGTAAAAAAATAATTTCACCCCCAAAATTGATGTGCCAAATTTTTTTTTTGAATATTCCTATCAAGAACATTGCAAAGGCTTAACAAATTTTAACATTTATAAAAATAATAAATTTTTAATTAAATTAAAAAGCAAAAAAATATAACTACCTTTAAAAAAATATATCAACCTTTATAAAAATAAATCACAACACAACATTTATCTTTTAAATATTCTTAGATTTAACCACTTCTTAAAATATTTCAATTTTAAAATAAATAAAATATTAAAATATTCATAAATAAATTCACATTACAAAATTTATTATAATTTTTAAAAATATATATAAATATTTTTTTACGAAATTCAAAATTATGAAATACAAAATTATTAACAAAAATATACAAGGCAATGAACTACTGATCAAAAAAAAATAAACGTCAATATAACACATCCCAGAAAGTTATATATATATGTTATGTCCGTATATATTCTTGTAAGAAAGTTTTGGATTATTAAAATAAAATTAAAAAAATATATATTTTAATATATTTTAATTATTATTATTATTATTATCATTATTATTTAATTTTAATATTATTGTCAAGCACATTAAATTAAATTACTGTATAAGACATTTTATTTGTGAATAAGAAATTTATTTTTACACTTACCATGAATGATTATTTTTCAAAATAACAATAGCTAATTTTAATTTGAAGTGTGAATGAATTTGAGAAAAAAATATTTCAACGCATTATTTCAAATTTTCTTTATCACTTTCTTGGCCAGATGAATGAGGTGATAAAGGTGATGGGAAGAGAGTGGGCGAAAGAAATTGAAAACTCCTCGTTTCCTTGTTGGAGTCAGTCATGCTGCCGTTATCTTTATTGTGTGTACCTTTATCATGATAATGACCAGGAAAACTATATTATCTTTGTTATTTTTATTTAAACAAATAATAAAGATATTAAAATATCACTATTGAATTCGTAGTGACAACAGGATGTGAGTTATGGTAATAGTCGTTCATAATATTAATCCATGCTAACCCAATTTTCTAATCCAAGTCTGATACGTGGTAGTCAACACTATCCAAACAGCGCAATTTTGAATTAGCAATTAATTATGTCTTTGGAAAAGTACATATTATAATTGGATAGGAGGTTTCAAATTGAATAGTAGGAATACCCTCGATTGTTATTCTTCACTTTAATTTCCACTATTTAATGTTAAATTCATAGGGAATTAACATCATCACTTCAAATGGGCGACTGCCACTTTGCAACTTAAGTTGTAAGCCTAGGTCAAACAAAAAGTTGTATAAACATAAAGAAAGCCAAAGCAATCTATAAAATTACATGCACGGCCCCCCAAATGATAGGAAATTTGTTGTTCACAACACATGCCATTTTGATTTTGAGTGGAGGCCTTTTCGGGAATAGCATTTGAATAAAAGCCAAATACATCAATCAATCTTTATTATTGAAGTGGCAGTGTTATCCATTTAATATTAAAATATTTAATGGCTTTCAAAATTAAATTAATTATTATTATATTTATAAGAATATCTATTTTAGAATACGATTTTCATAATTTTAATACTAGCAATTACATGTGGTGCAAAGGAACGCCGAAAGGAGGCGAATGGTGTATGAAGCTGTTGGTAGAAAGCAGTTTTAGTTGTAAATAGACTATGATGTCGTTTGACAACATCTCCAGGTCTGCAATTGCTTGTTTGGAATGAGAACTCCATCTTGTTCCCACAATATTTGACGAAACATAAAAACTGTGAAGGAGAAAACCAAGATAGATCTGATGAGTAGGTATATATTCAAATGGACTTGTTTCTGAAAGTGGTTAGGACTCGCCAGGTGCAAGATGAGATCGAAATTTACAAAAGTCTTCGAATTTGAAATTGATTTTATGAACGTTGAATCTTTTTTGTGGACAAACTTGGCAAATAGAAATTGAATTTCTGTTGAACAAGTCAAATGCAATTGTAACTTCTGTAAGTGAAGAATGAACTTCTTAGATATGCAGTTTACAATTTATAGTTTTAGTACAAAAGAGAGATGACATTGAACTTGATATTCGCAGATCTTAGAACAAGCAAATAAGTGAAATGTTCAGCAATTATGTATAAATAACCAGCGACAGTCAAGAGAGCTTCTTGATTGAATTTGACATATAATCATAGAACATTATCAATTTGAAAAGTCATGGAATTGTTTTTCTAAAAGTTGTGTTGATGTTTTTATGAAATGTTCATTATATTTTGCAGAAAAGAAGCAGGTGTATACAAAACATAATTTTTTAATTAAAAGTTCCAAAAGTGATTTCAAAGTGACTAGGTGGACAACAGAGGTCGTTCATTAAAGCTCAGAGAAATGTATGTTAAGAAAAAACAGATTGTGCTGAAATTATTCTTTCGCTGAAGCTTGTGAAAATGTATCTAACATGCAAGGCTGTGATTTTTTCTTTTTATATATAGAAATTTCTGAGTAGCAAGAGTTTAGAAAGTAAGATGTGATGTATATTTTTCGAAGACAAAATAAGATGTATTGACAAAATAACATCATGTGTAGCATAGTGGTTAGATGCTTTCGGGAAATACTAGTCGTATAGACAAGGTGTTGCTCGACAACGACAGCACCATTTGATGTCAAGAGTAGGTACACGGTCAAGATAGTATGCTCGGAGTTCTCTATGTGCATCTCGTTCATGAATGTGGATGAGGAGATTCATCCAATTTCTTATTCATTGGAGTAGTTGTATTGCAGGGCGCAACCGATAAAGAGGCAGAGTAGGTGGACGAAGGAATCGCTCCTGCACATTGAGAAGTGCAGCTTCTTGTTCATTGATTTCGTTGCAAAACTGGTGGAGCTGTGAGATGTATCTACGATCCATTATGTTCCTGCAAGGAAATTGAAAGCATGTTAGTGAACAATGTACAGGAGATATAGTCAAATGGTAAAGCAGAATAGCGAATAGCAAGTGGGATGGTAAAATGAACGGACTCTTGATACTGCTGTGAAAGTAAGACCTTGTCGATCAATGTTTACGATGTCGATTGTTGCGTTATCTAGTGTCATGCCTTGTGATTTATGGATTGTTAAGGCCCATGCCATGCGAAGCGGTATTTGTGTTCGTGAGCCCCTTGTTATGGGGGGAATCAGCACAAATTTAGTATTTGAAGGATCCCATGGTGGACCATTGTAGTGAAGAAAGTCGACTACAACAAATAATGGTAGTTCGGGTGGCTTAGATGTTGGTGCATATACGAGTGCGTGGACGGTGCCGAGTGCACCATTGACAAGGCCAGCCTCAATCCACAAGTTTCTTGTTAGAATAACTCGTTGTCCAATGCAAAGGATAATTTTTGCAGCTAGTTGTTCATCTTCCAGTTTGTTGCCTCTAAATTCCTTCCATTGGATTGCGTAGGAACGTGCGATTGGTTGGTTGAGTGTTTTCAACATGGTTTTATTGTGCATGTCAACAGCCTCATTTGTTGCGTATAGATGCATTGAACTTGAGAATGATTGGACCTCGGCTTTAGGAAGATTTGTTTTTGAGCGTGTCATAAGAAGCTTCCAATCATCAATAGTGGGTGTTGCATTGCGAAGGTTGGAGAGGAGTTCGCGGAAGGAAATCTGAGCAGTGCTAGTTCCTTGTTGGCGGAAAACTGTCGACAGTGTAACCACAGTATCAAAGCTTTGCCATAGTGCAGTGCCACGAGAAGTGCCTACATACATTGGTGTGTCTCTGACAGGTGGAAGTTGGGTAAGGTCCCCCACGAGAATTATAGAACGTCCACCAAAAGGGCTGCTTTTATCTGATGGGAATGCTTCCCGCAAGCGATCATCGATTTGAGAAAGCAATTTAGGACCAATGAAGCTCATTTCATCAATTAGAATGTATTTCACATCTCGGAGCTGTTCTTGAAGGTTTAGGAGGGCTTGACCCTCTAAAGGTTGCATAGAGGATACAGGGATGCGAAGAGCAGAGTGGATTGTCAATGCATTGATGTGGAATGCTGCAACACCGGTTGGATCAAGCAAGAGGAGGGGGTTTGTTCCATTGGTGGAGTTTTCAAGGAAGGCATTTTTTAGGCACTCAATTAGGAATGAATTTCCAGTACCAGCGGTGCCTTGGATTATCATTTTTAAAATTGATCCTGTGTCGTGTGTGCGGAAGTGGGAGAAAATGATATTGAATGTAATGGTTTGGCTTGGGGACAAGGAGGAAAGTGAATGTGAGCATGGAGTTTGGATTTGGTGGACTGTTGTGGAGGAGCGGTTGAAGTTGATGAAGCGGATGGCTATTTCTTGTAGTTGTGAAGGGATAATGGAGTCGGCCCAATTATAATTTGCATCAAAGTCACGATGGCCAAGCATTTCAAGTTCATCGAGGAGGATGTTGTTTCTTGGGTGGAGTTGAGAGAGAATTTTCCATTCAGGCATGTCGAGTGTGGGGGCATGGGAAGGGGCATCAGGAGATGAACAGGAAGAGTCGGCATCAGCAGGGTTGATTGGGGTGCGGTGAACATGTCAAGGTTTATATGTGTGTCTAGTTTGTTCCCAGTGTGCAACAATGGCCGCGTCAGACGTGCCGATGTCGTCAGGGAGGGTACAGAAAGGGCAGTATAGGAGGAGTTCGCTCCAACAAAAGTCCACATAGGAGGATGAGTCTTTCAATGGGATGGTGGTGTAACGAGGAAGGACACGTACAACCATAGGAGGGAAGATGTGTTTCCAAGGTGTTTTTTTGCGGCGGGAGGAGAAGGTCCAAGAGCGTGCAACTTCAATAAGAGGCAAATCCTCAAGTGCAGGTGGTCTATGCATGTATGAGATGATGAAAGGTGTTGATGGAGGATCAGCATCCAATTCTTGTGAAACACGTTTGAATACTTGTTTTTTCACATTGAGGGATACAAAAGAACGATTGCACTTTACTAGTGGGAGTTTTTGCAGCATGTGGCATGTTTCTTGTGCACCAATGTCTCGGTCACCAACAATTTCGGTTAGAACTTTGCGGACGATAGTAATAGTAGGAGCATCGGGTGGGGAACATTGGGAGAGACGGGAAAGCATTTGGTAGTAGCTTTCAGACTTTGCCTCTGCTTTTGTTGCATACTTTGAAATGTAGTTCAAGACAACATGGCGTGATAGAATTGGTTGGAAGCCCATGTTTTCCCTCCATATTGCAAGAAGATGAGCATTGTGCACATTTAGCTTGTCATCATTTCTAGCAGGGGCGTACAATTTACGACCAGTATTATCAATGTGAAGAGATGATGCGTCGTGAACTTCCCATGGGGCTCCATAGCGGCAACTTGTTTTGTTATTTCTTTTGCGCAAACATGTACTAGAGTGGCAAGTTGTGTGTCTTTGAACAGAATTGACAAGTTGCTCATAGTCTTGCAACTGATTGGCTGTAAGAATTTCATGTGTTTGGAGGAGGCATGGGTCTTGCATAGACGAATGATTTATCCCAGCAGCCCGGTTTTGAATGGGACGAGGGTTCCAAGCAGTAATGTATGCATCGAAGAATTCTTTAGCTGCACAGACAGTAGAAGCATCGATCCAATCCAAAGTGTCCATAGTAGGTGCATTTGGAAGCCATAAGAAACCATGGATATGTGCGGAGCCGCGATGTTGCCATTCATACCTAAAAAAAAAGGGGAAAATAAATAAGATGGATGTGTGGAAGTGAAGTTAATGAAAGGCAAGAGAAGGAAGGAATAGTATGCATACATGCACCAGTAATCCTTTACAAGGAATCCTTTAAGAAGCAATTCTTCGAGGAATATTGTGAATCTGCAATGGATGTATTGAGATGCACGGTGAGGGTTTGCAACAACATTTTGGATTCTCCATTGACTTTGCTCATGTGAATTGGATGGAGGATTGGAAGGGATGGTACTATGCAAGTTAGGCCATTTGGTATCAGCTTCACTGAGTGTGAAGAATATGGTAGGGGTACCTTGTTGAATGATCATGTCGTGAAGCTCCTGTCTAGCTTTAGTCCAGAATGAATGACTGTTGCGCAAGGATGACCCGAAGCGCATAATTTGGTCTGGGATGGTGGAAGGGGGAATTTGTTGAAGGTGGTGGCGAAGGTCGACGATTGTTGCTGGAAGGGTGTTTGAAAGGTCTCTTTTCATGAAGACAGAGGTAGTTTCTTGGCTGCGATGGCGCATGATGAGGTTGTACAAGTAGTAGAGGAAGCGCTGATGTTGTGCAAAGCGGTTGTCATGGTAGCGTATTAGATGCAAAGCGTATTCTTGCATATCTACTTTTGCAATTCTTGGTTGATTAATCATTGCAGAGCCAGTGGGGAAGAGGGTGGGGAAGGCCATGGAGAAGAGGCCTTCTGTGTTGTATTCATTGATTGGGGAGAGGCCAATGATGGGCCATTGAAGTGAATGGATCGGTGAGCGATTGGAGGATGTAGGCAATTATTTCATCTATTTCTGAATGAGAGTTTGGCAGATTTGCAACAAAGGAGGATGGGTGGAGGTCAGATGGAGATGGTTGGGGAAGTTCAGAATCAAAATTTTCAAGAATGCCTTGTTGCAGTGGGATGGAAGATGTGTTGGCATGGCGTAGCATGTTGGAAATGTTGGTGGGCACAATAGGCAAAGCATTCGGGGAATGTTGGTTAATATAGACATCTTTGTAATATGGATCATTTTGTAGTTTGAATTGCAATGCTGCATGAACACGTGATCTACTGAAAAAAATTCATACGATTTTTCATCATAACTAGTTTTTTTTACAACAAGGATGTCTAGTTCTGATAGCATGCGAGGAAGAGAGGTCACAATATTAGTGATATCTTGAGGAAAGCTAATAGTGTGGCCGGAATATTTTAGTTGGCCACCACGGTGCATGGGTGACTTGAATAATGGGGTTGACATGAGCAATCAACATCTCTTCAACTTGAGTCAGGCAGGAGAGCACATGCGGTTGTATACCTGGGTCCATGTTGTTTGCGAAGGAGAAACGGTGGGTTGTTTGTTCGCCAACACAACGGGCACAAGAGATGTTTCCGTTATTTGTTTTTGTTTTCATGGATGGGTAAGCTTCATAACAAACTGAGCAAACTTGGATGGGACTAAGTGCATCGATTTTTTCACGAAAGCGAAGATGTGCATGTTGGAGTTGGATGGGGAGGAATTGTTGCGCAGGTGGAGAAGGAGGAAGATGGTGCGGGACATGGAAAGGGTAGGCGAGAGGTGAAGGAATTGTAGGGAATGGAAAGGGCTGGCTAGGGAGGGAAGCTGTAAGGGTAAATGCAAAAGTGTGGGTGGGATGTAGTGGAAGGAGGGTACTTTGTGAAGGAATGGGAGTTTGGTGTGTGGTGGATTGAGAGAGAAGGTTGGCCTGGCGAGTTGCAAAGAGGAGACGACGACGTGCATTAATTCTTTCTTTGTTAAGTGTGTAGTGGCGGCGACGTTGTTCCCTTTGCAAAATATTTTCTGGTGTGGTTGGCATAGCTGTTGCAAACAAAGAAAGGATGTCAAATGCATGAAGTATAATGAAAGAAGAGGGAAGCATGAAGATGCAGCAGTCTATTTCATATTTTTTGTTTTGTTATTTATTATTTTTGGTGAGATTTTTTGTTGTGTTATGTATTTCATCATAGAAATAGTAGTATGGAAATGGTGTGAGTGAATTTTGAAGTGGAAATGTATTGAATATGGTTTGCATAAAAATGAGTGTTGCATATTCGAAATGGGAGAGTATGTGTTTTGAAAGCAAGAACATGTTGCATTTATTGGCTAGAGAAAATCAAAGGCATATATTGTATTTTTGCAAAGAAGAAGAAGCAATTTTTCTATTATATTCCATACTAAGCATAGCATATTGACATTTGCATTTACAAAATGTGTGTGTTGCAAACAAGATGAAGGCACGAAGGAGGAAAGGGAAAACCACGTGTGTAAATGTTCATATATTAAGAAGATCCATTACAACATAGTGGAATGACATATAAACAAAATGTAATGAAGAAACGAGTTGATGCCCATACATTTAGGAGGACTATTAGAAATGGAAAGGGGTTGTAAAGATATAGTAACGATTACAAAACATACATGCAAAATCGACGATGCATGGCAAGTGAGGCAAAAAAGCGTTGAAAGTTCAACGATGGGAAGAGGCAACAAATGTATGGCTAAAGGCGGCGACAGACTTTGTTCACAGGGGAAGTGGAAGGTTGCAAGAGCTGAAGGAGGATTTTCAACGCATCAGCATAAGGCAGATATTCTGCGTGCATAACAGTTGGTCGCACTCGTTCGATGCCGTTGAAGGTGTCCCTCTTTAAAGATAGTGTGAAGAGGAATTGTCGCCCTTTGATTTTGCTATATATGTCAAGGACAACTTGAGGATCTGTTGAGAGGAGGAAAAGGTCCTCTGCAGAGATGCCTAGGAGGCCATTTGCGGCCTCGTCAAAAGCGACAACATTCTCGAGGTGGCCAGTGTGATCGTGCAGTTGGAGGCGGAGAATGTAGCGGTAGTCGCACTTGGTGAAGGACCCATCACATTTTGAGCAACGCCACGTGGTATCATCTTGTCGTATAGCCTTTTTCATGCACTGCATACCATCAATGGTAAGTGGGCATGCAAGGAAGTAGAAATCATGCAAGTCAATTGAGGTAGCAGTAGCACGGAGCGACATCCATGGGACATTTTCTCCAGGCGAAATTGAGAGGATGTCAGAAATTGTTTTTGTATTAAGTGGCTTCTTGTTGGTGCTTGAGTATTTGCGGCTGAGCGAGGGTGACGAAGACTGAATGCCTTGTTTCTCGAACCATTGTTTAAGTTCGAGCGTTTCAGCGATCTTTGGATCGATAACTAAGTTCGAGCGTTTCAGCGATCTTTGGATCGATAACCAGGGAGGTGGTATGGATTGTGCTGATAGTTTGGCCATTGAACTCGACTACCCTGCCACCTCTAATTGCAAGGACTGTAACTGCACGAGCCATGCGAAGTTCAGAGAGTTCACGAGTGTTCGCCCCACAAGGTCACATCAATGCTGTTTCCGGACATGTCACGAAGAGAAATTGTCTTTTTTGGAGTTTCAGAGCCATCGCGTTTGCGGACAATACAGGCAGGAGAGAGTGAGCTGACAATACCTATGACATCAACGATTGAGTTAGCAGGTGAAAGTTTAAGGGAATTGATAGGTACAAAGTGCAAGGTGTGGGAAGGAATTGTGAGGTCATCATTGAAGACTTGAGAAACTGTTGATGAAGAGAAGAGGAGAATTTCAAACGGGCGTCTTAGATGGTTATAGGAAGGGTTGGGGACCTTTATGGTGCCATTTGCAACATTGTAGATGTGGCCAACTTGAATGAGAGCATGAAGGGATTTAGCCAATTCATTGAAGGTGGAGATGTGGATTTGCTCGTTTTCATGGTCGACAAGGTCAAAGCCTAGCGATTTTCCAGAACCACGTGCATTGGTAAAATGCCGAAGGGGTGTTTTTGAAAGGACTCGGCCTTGGATGGACCAAGTTTTTCTTGCAAGGGAGAGTGCTTTAAAAGGAAGAGTAGTGGAAGATGCTGCGGCGGGGTCTTGGGAGGAGAATGAGTGGATGTCAAGGGAGGGTGGTGATGAAAAGGGAGAGGCAGAAGACGAGGATGATGTGGCTTGGACCATTTGCTTAGCAGAGAGAGTAAGAGGGCATGGGTCACCAACCAATGGGGCAACGCGTTGGACTACTTCAAGCTCGAGAATAGAGAGTGACCTGCAACAATGAGAAAATGTATCAATGAAGTGGCAATGTAGAATTATAGAAACAAGAAAGGAAATAAAGGGACATAAGGGAAAAGGCATTATAGGGGAGGAAGGTGGGAGGCGCTATGCAGTGAACGTACATTGTTTGGTGCGAATACGTGCACAAGCTTCTCTTCAAGAGAACAATGGAGCCTATAGCCAAGCCCCCGTCCTGCGCGAGGGAAGTGTGCGAGGAAGGGAGAAGGGCAGAATGCTTGTGAACACCATGGAAAGCGACATGTGGTATCGAGCTGCTGAAGTCCAGGTAGAGTTGATTTGCGCAAGTTCGACAACCTGGAGGGTTGGCTACTGGGCGGTAGCACCAGCTAGGAGAGAAGGAAGACAATTGTGAGATAACGACGTCTCCATGGCAGAACGGGTGGCTTGTAAAAAGAGTATGCTGCAAGCGAATAGAGATATTAAGGTCAAGAAAGTGAAGAAGAACATGTGCACATAAACGAAGGAAAAGTTCCATTTTGCTAATTTGTGAGAGATGAAGTGCAGAATTGCTAGTTGGATGATTTCCACTCTTCAATTGATACTAGCAAAATTGCTATATGGAAGACGTTACTGCAAGTTGCACAAGTGCAAGTTTTGCAAATACGTTCTTGACAATGAGTAGTTTAAAGGCTTTCTCTATGGAACATATATTTTGGAATAGCGTATGTTGAATTATTTTCATGGTAAACAAGGAATAGGCACAAAATAGTTTAGGAGAGGATGTTGGTTTGTAGGTATAAAAGGAAAGGAAATAGTAATGTCAAATAAGCATATTTGTAAATTAGCTTTTGAAGTATGCTACTTGCAATTGTATATCTTGAATATTTTAAGTGTTTTTTTCAACTTATTGGAAATCATGTTTGACACGACACATGCACATGACAGTTTGAAACATAAGAGCATAAGAAAATGGAGTACATTGATCGAAATTGTCAATGGCACTAAGTAAACACTAAATAGTAGATACTAAAGCCTGAAACAACAAACTAAAATTGCCTAAAATTAGTAAAGAGTGACTTGCTAGTGCATATTTGTAATATTTGAAGCATTTGTTTGTTTTTTAAAACTATTGTTAAACATATTTGAAATGATATATGCACAGCACAATTTGAAATGTAAGTGTATATAGAAATAGGAAACATTAATTGAAGTTGTAAATAGTACTAAGTAAACACTAAATAGTAGAGAGAATAAGATTGAAATGGCAAGTTTGACTCAAACAACTAGAAAGCAATTTTTTTTTCCTATTTTAGAAAGAGTGAACGAAATGTACTAAATGTCTTTGCGAAAATCAGATTAGGGTAGATTAGGTTGATACGTGTTGAACCAACCAAGGCGAGGAATCACCAAAATAATATGGACAACCTGGTCAAATAACCTCGTTAGGCACAAAAAAGACTATACACATAGAATTTCATAAATATAATCAGAGGTAAGTATATTATTAATTATTTCTAATTTCAAAACTTTCAATTAAAGAGGTAAGTAGTAGAGTTAATTTGTTGTATTGTATTATAGAAATTAATGTACTTTATTGATTCTCCTTTATACAAGGAAGGATATAGAAAGCTGGCAGAAGTTGAAGGATTAAAATTATATGAATGAGGAACATAATTTTAAATTGAATAAAAGCAGTAAATACATATACGATTCTAGTATATATCCATTACACAGTATTATGGTAAAACCGAGACTATATAGCAGAGGAATTTCAATGTGAAAAATTGAATTGGAGATAAAATAGAGAAAACGCATAATCGATAAATTCGGAAAATAAAATCCAATGCCAGAAAGAAAGGGAATTACGAGGTGGAAATTCAGAGACTAATATATATATTCTTAATGAAAATGACGAAAAATACAACATAGGATAGGGTTATAAATTGAATGATCGCACAGGTGTTACGAACGCCCAAAACTGAAAGATTCATTCAGAGTATGTGGTCTCGAATGCTAATTGAACTAGAATTAGTATCGAATCCCCAAACAACGTATTCATTAGAAGTGACAAAGTCGATAATCCAACCAATCCTATCACAAGAATACCAATATCACGCACAGTGACCGAAAGCATAACGAGTCGTTTTCATAACAAATTGGAAGAAATCAAAATGATGGAGACATTGGTCAATAGACTCATGGCATCACAACCAAAACAGAAATTCAGTAATCCCACTATAATTATGTAAATTGGGGAAAAATCCCAATTCGAAACAGAAAGTAAGTGACAAAGTCGATAATCCAACCAATCCTATCACAAGAATACCAATATCACGCACAGTGACTGAAAGTATAACGAGTCGTTTTCATAGAAAATTGGAAGAAATCAAAATGATGGATACATTGGTCAATAGACTCATGGCATCACAACCAAAACAGAAATTCGGTAATCCCACTATAATTATGTAAATTGGGGAAAAATCCCAATTCAAAACAGGAAGGAATTTAATAATGGAAAGACTGTGAAAAAATTATATTTCATTAAACAGAAGTAAAAAGTCTCTCAAATTCGCAAGTATTAAAACCTGTTACGGATTTGGGGAAAGTATAAAATAGGAACCATTCCATAAATTATAAAAGTCAATGGTAAGCGTCGAAGAATAACAGGCTCAACGTAAAAACTAACAATAATTTCTAGAAGGGTGTCCAATCGACCGAAAGTATAACGAGTCATTTTCATAACAAATTGGAAGAAATCAAAATGACGGAGACATTGGTTATTAGACTCATGGCATCACAACCAAAATATAAATTCGGTAATTCCACTATAATTATGTAAATTGGCAAAAAATCCCAATTCGAAACAGAAAGGAATTTAATAATGGAAAGACTGTGAAAAGATTATATTTCATTAAACAGAAGTAAAAAGTCTCTCAAATTCGCAAGTATTAAAACCTGTCACGGATTTGGGGAAAGTATAAAATAGAAACCATTCCACAAATTATAAAATTCAATGGTAAACATCGAAGAATAACAGGCTCAACGTAAAAACTAATAATAATTTCTAGAAGGGCGTCCAATATTCTTTCTCTGTTAAACAGTATTACCTCTATATGGAAGTAACGGTGTAAGTCGTAGAACATAAGGGAGCTGCGAAGCTGCTTGCTCGACCAAAGCAAGAGCAAGGAACTCGGGTGAAAAAAACATATTGATTCAAGGCCAACCCCTTCAAAGGAAAGTCTGCTTATGAATCAATCTACTTGTCCAATGATCACGAAAAATTACGAAAATATATATTTTTTGTCGGCCGGAATAAGGATAAGAAGAACCAAGAGAAAGGATAAGAAGAACCGGGAGAAAGTTAGAAGAATCATAAGTTCAAACGACCACAAAGTCACAGCCATTTCTCCGCATTAGACATTTTTTTTATTGTGTTTGTTTTAAAACCAGAGGCATGGTCTCTTCTACTATCGCTTTAGTTCTTGTGAAAAATAGACACTGAAATTCAGTTATTTGTAATGGTACTGGGTTTTTACTATCTCTTTAGTTCTTGTGGAAAATAGACCCACACTGAAATTCAATTCTGTATTGGTACTCGGTAGCTACTAGGAAACATATAACAACATAAATTGGCAGATATTGGGAAACAAATTTACAAAAAGAAACAAAATAACGATACATATTTAAGTGAACATTGTCAGTACTCAGAGAACAACATAAATAAAAATCCGGAACAGAACTGCTGACAGAACAGAAGTTTACCAGCTATTCTGTGAAGGTGCAAGCGGGGCAGTGAGATTGAATTGGCAGGTGCTGAAACGGAACGAAAGCAGTTGAGGCCGAACACATGAAAACCGAGCTAAGAAGAATGCATTTAAGCACAGTCGTTGCTGTCAGGTTTCAGCATTAAGGAGACGAAGCAAACGTATGGGCAAATTTAACATTGCAACAAGTGAACATTGATTCCATATCTCGGCGATTTCTCGGATTTTTGAAGTGTGAGGTGGTAAGAGGTTGACAGGCGTTCCTGTCACGCTTCACCATTATGTCAGCATTAACCAGACGCATGTGAGCTGGTAAGTCCATATCTCAGCAATTAATTTGCAGAGTACGAGGTGGTAAATCGTGAAACTGTGAGGTGGAAGAGTCCATATCTGAGCAATTAATTTGGAGAGTACGCGGAACTATGAGCTGGTAAGTCCATATCTCAGTAGTACGCGCTCGTAAATTGTGAAAGTGTGAGGTGGAAGAGCCAGCAGCTGAAACTGTGTGGCAAATAGTGTGAGGTGGAATAGTCAGCAGCTGAAACAACTGTGTGGCAAATAGTGCGAGGTGGAACAGTCAGCAACTGAAACTGTGCGGCAAATGTCAGATTTTTAGTGGCTGGAAGGGCGATGATAAATCGCTCTCATTGGCTCCAGTGAACAGTGACGGAGCTAAGACAGTGTGTACGTGATGCATTGATGAGAGGGTTGGTTCTCTCTGAGTACTTATGGAAGTACTTTGATTAAAAAATCTCTTTATATTGCAATAATTTTTTATGGTTGCAAGTATTTTCATTTGATTGAAAATTATGTGACTAATGTGATTGAATTGTTAGTCATATATTACAGGCTCTTTCCATGGAGTGTTGATGGGTTGTTCAAACATTCTCAGAGAGCTTGCGTAAAAGCCATCATTCTTCCAATGGTAATTGGTAAATAATGGTAAGTTCGTATAGAGATTTTTCTATACTTTTGTGAATTGAATAAGGCATAAGCAGTTAGAAATGGAAATGAAATTTTCTTTGCGCTATACATGCTTATGAGTATGGATAAAAACATTATTGTTTTAAATAATGACATTTAAGGAAACAAAAGTGTTTCATTGTGAGGGGAAGAACCCCTTTGGGTTGTTAATATTATTATATCATCAGTATAAGTTTAAGTTTCAGTGAGAGAAGCACACCGAGGACAGTGTTCTCTTCAAGGGGGGGAGTATGTCACACACGTACTCAAACAACTCATGGTAAATAAATATTGCATTATTGTATTTTTAACTGTTTTATTAAGAATTGGTTGAAAACTGAATTCTTGAATCGGTTGAAAATGAATAGGTGCTATGTATTAAAGTGGGGATCGAGAGACTCATGGGGAGTCTCCGGCATTTTGGAAATAGTGGGTTCTGCAAATTAAATTGATTGCCTTGGGGAGATTACATTCCGGAGCATTTTGGAAATTGCATAGAGATTAAAGTAGTTTCTCAGTTCATTCGTAACAGAGTTGACTTACCAATACGGTTGACATTTTATTTGCCTGTCCTCCCCAGTTTGCATTGCAGATAAATATTTATATTCAATCCATGACTCAATTCGGAGAATGGTAAAGTGATTAAAACACTTAACGAGGGGAACTTAAAGTGGGAAAAGCTGAGAGGTGGAAGTTGGCTATCTATTCTTGAATTTGTATTGAACTCTCTGTTGGGTACGTAAAAAATCTTCAACTATTTTTCCTTTTTATTTATTGTAATTATTGCAATATGAGAGTAATAATGTAGCCAGACGATTGAGGTCTACATTCTTGGCGATTAGGGGCATTTATCCCCTTTCTTTTAAGAAACGCTGTGATGAAGTTGAGGGAGGTTCCACAAATGCTATTCATCTTCTTTTATAAGAGTCAAGGTAAGTAATCTTTGCTAATTTTTATTATATAATATTTTTTTTGTGAGATGAAAGATATAGATAAAGATTATATATCATATAGTTTTTCTGCAAAAATATTATTAGAAAATAGAAAAAAATACTAATGATCTTTCTCATATTTCTTGAGATAAGTTACATATACCAAGAAAATGGTATTTCATTAGTTTATTGGGATTTGATTGAAACAAATTCACTGTTGACTATCTTCGAAAGAATGTATTTATCTTGGGAGTAGAAGATAATTCCATTGTGTTAATTCCTTTGCAAGGGTTTGCAAAGGTTACATGTTAACTTTGTTATTATTTTAAAAGGTCTATCTAGCTGTTATGCCCAAATAAGGTTAGTTATGGTACTTTATTTTTAAAAGAGATTTTCTTGATTAGATTAAAGAGGGTAACTCTTTAATAAAAATATTTACGTAATATTGTATAAGCAAGAAAATAGAAGACGCGTGCCCTTATTTTAAAAAGGGATTTTGTACTCATTTAGTTTAGGAAATGAGAACAAATCCAAGGTATTTTCTTGAGAATGAATATAGATTAAAGAGGGTAACTCTTGAAATATTTTCATGTGTAGTGAAGAAGAAAAGAAAAGCTTCTCACATTAAAATTCTATACATTAACCATGTTGTAAATAGTAATTATTTCATAAATCCATAGATAGTTTCATAACTATGGATAGTTTACCATGGTATTGGTAAAGAAATGTTGAGCTATCTTAATATTTAGGAGAATATGCGAGTACCTTTATGATATCAAAACTAATATGTTAGTTTATGTTAATTCCTTTTGGAAGAAGATCCTGCATAGGCATGCAATATATGTATTAACTTTCATTGGAAAGAATATACATGTTTGTAGGTGGGAAAGATAGCATGTTGTGTTAAACTACATTGGAAATGATTGATAGTATAATCTTTGAAAAAGAAGACATGTATTTGTATTCTTAATCGCATAGTTTTACAGAAAAGAACAGATATGTTTACATGCTCACTTGTGTTGAGATTTCCTTTGTGAAGACTCGTGAAGGAAGCTATGTGCTTCGTTGTGTAAGCACTCCTTTGGGGAGACTCTTCAGAATCTATATGCATTTGCATGCATGCAAGCAACATTTATTATGTTAGCTTGCATTTCATGCACTAAAAATCATAGCTCAAGGGTTAGCTATTTTGACTAAATTATGTAAATTTCATGCACGAATATCGTAACTAATGTATCAGTTTATTTTAAATATATGCTGGGGAGATGTAGCTATTGTCTTGCAGGAATGTGTGCTTATGCAATGGAAACATTAGTTAATGTAATGACTTATAACTAGCACATATGATGTATGTGTTGCTAAAGGAAGAATGTAAAGGTACTTTACTTGCATGTCATGAATATACATGATTAGATGAAGAAACTACTATAGTATAGATATATGAAATGATTTATTATACTTTATGAATCTTGACATCAATGTACATTGAAGGTAACATTAGCAGGGTATGATGGTGATATGTATAAATGAAATATTATGCTTAACCCGTGGCAGGTAAATGATTATGGTTCATGCAGATGAGTGTGAACTACCAAATTATCCAATGTACGATGAACCATTGTAGGTACATCCATGCCATCAAGATATGAAGATATGAAGACCAGAGGGTAAATGGTATCATATTTATTATAATGGCTTTAAGCTAGATATTTATATATTTCCTTGTAAGATTTATAAACGATGGTTAAGGGATGGTCTCCCTTATAAGCCATAGAATGAGGGCTGATCACCCTCACAAGCATTTAATAATAAAAAAATTAAACGTTTGCTGGTTTTCACCCTACAGGGTTTCCAGGGTATATTGGTGTTCAGTGATGTGATTGATTATTGTGTCAAGTTGATGATGTTGATTCCTTTCTTGTTATGATGTTCATTATGGCAAGTATGTGATGACTATATGAATAATGAAATGAATGGAAGGTTACATCATACAGTATTATGTTAATATACTGTAATGGAGGTTGTTAATGGTTAAGGAGCTTACTATTCTTAATCTAAAGTTATACTATGAAATGGTAAACATTCTATGTAATGATGAGTATGGAATATTTAATAGTGAATGGATAGTTACCCATGAGTAACTTGTATACAAAAATTTTAACTCCTTACATTTCCATGTGAATTTATCGGTGTATGTTAC